>PVIH01000190.1:0-161149 GCA_004025045.1 Sigmodon hispidus
GTGTGTGTGTGTGCTGTGTATGTGTGTGTGCTGCATGTGTGTGTCTGCTGTGTATGTGTGTGTGTGCTGTGTGTGTGAGTGTGTGTGTCAGGGTATAGAAGTGATGTTCTTATTGAGCCTTGAAAGCCACTGTCAGCCTCTCTTGCACCCCATCTTCCCCCTTGCAGCGCCATACATCTACCTTCTGCCCATACTATTGTTCAGAAAAAGTGGCCATATTGTGCTGATTGCTATTAAATTAAAGCAGAAAGGGAGAGACACAAACACGGAAACCCATCTTGCCAGCAGGGATACCACAATCTTTTATTTTGCATTTTGGGAGGGTCAGAAAGTCATGACAGGCATCTGACCCCTGATAACCTCTTTGATGCTTCTGTGTGCAGTTTTTTTTTTTTTGGAGGGGGGGAGAACTTAATTAAATACAATTGAATTTCCGTGCTAACATGGCCAGTGAAAGGATGCCTTTGAGATGGCTGTGTGTTTGCTGGTGAGGAACAAACAGAGATGCTTCTTTTGTCCTCATAGAAAAGTTAGCATATGTTAGTTAAGGATTTGTGATTCCTTTTGATGAGACTGGCTGGTTCCTGGAAATTCAATGATTCTTCTGAAATGGTAACCACATGATGAGACAGAATGCACAGTCCACAAATTCCCTAGCCCCTTAGTATCCTGCTAAGGCTTTTCTTTTGTAAACTTGCTGTATGTAGCCACATTGAAAAAATGATCACCACTGACTAGTAATGGGGTTGCTGGAGTTTGATTACACAGAATATATTTGTCCATTTCTTGGATTTTTTTTCTAGAAGCCAAAGGGAGGGATATTTGTAGAGGCATGTTAGTGCTATTGGATAGAGACTTATTTAAACAGATGTTAACAAAGTATTTCCAGTTGTTGCTTCTGCATACTGGACTGTGGGTATCCAAAGTTGAACAAGCATCTGTCTCCTGGTAGTGCTTAAGAAAAAAAGAAAGAAAAGCATTAGTTATACAAATGTCTTTATTTTTATTGTTTTTCTTGAGCTTCTGGAATTATGGCTGACAATTTAATCGAGGATGAATTTATAATCAAGATACACACAAAGAGTAAATCATTTTGTTCATCTTGGAGCCTGTGTGTTTATCTAGAGGAAGTCAGAGCCGCTTCTTAGACTTAGAATCTTTTAACCTAGATGATTTTGTCTTCCTTGAAGAGAGGATTAGAACTGGGAACTGGCACTTTTGGATTTAAAGTTGACTATTGTATGTGCTAAGCCTCCCTCCTCACCTCCACACCCCTCTCTCTGTTTCTAAGCTTTCCTAGATCTCTCCAATTATTTAGAGAGATAAAGTCAACACTTGACCCTATTGCCCTGTCTGGCTTCCATCCTATCTCTTGTTCTCTATTCATAGCGGGACTCCTAAAGCAGTGTGAACTACCCACAGCCCCACGTTTCCGCTTCCCTATTATTCTGGGATGCAATTTTGATGCTCACTCTCGTACCACATTCCACAGGTGAAGTCAGAGACTGTCAGCTGCTGTGTGAGGTTGAAAGGCTCTACACAATGACATTTACTGACCAAACCAAGTATTGCCAGAGTTTCCTATCTGCCAAGACAGGGTGCCATGTTTTTTAGTCTTTGAAGCTCCTTTAGAGCTCTGTAGGGCTAAGTATAGCTTTGTCAGTGATTTCTGTGGCTTGGTTTCTGCGGGTCTTGCTTGAATTGACTTCTTAGAATTGAGATCTCTCAAAGGCAAAGATACTTTAAAGAATAACTAAGAATAGAATTATGGTTGTTTAAAAGGTCCAAAAGTTTGTTGTTGACAGGAAGTTTGCCAAAGGCTAATAAAATATTGGATGGCTATGTAACTGGACTCCCTTATTTTTCTGTGTATTCAAATATTCAAAGTAATAGTTGAGGGAAGAAAAAGATATAGTGAAATATTTCTACAGAAATGAAATATCGGTTTCTTCTCTTCTCATAGGCTGCCTCATTCTTCGCAGTCTGGGTCTTCTGAAATACTTATGCAAGATGCCAGGGCACCATGAGAAGAACACAGGTCTTGCAACTGGGCAGACTCACCTTGGAATCCCAACATCTCAGTAATGAGATTGCCTTGGGATACAGTGAAATTCTTTAGGTTTCAGATTTCTCATCTCCAAAATAAATATTGTTAAAAATAGAAGACACCTAATAGTAGCTTGGCTAAGGGAACTGATGAGGGACAAAGCTATTAATGTGAGTATCACAGCTAACACATGGTCAGAATGTTTTCCCTTCAAGACTTCCCTAACCCTGTTCTTGGACATCACCATTTTGCTTCCTTTTCTGCTACAAATCTATTTTTGCTTTTGAATTTGACTCGTCTCTTGAAGGACATGTCCTTCAAGTGGTCCCTGATACTTACTCATGTTTCTTCTTGTTTGGTGGAGGAGTACCTCAGTTACTCCATTCCCCTGTAAGGGCCTTGTTCTGCTGGGCCCGGAGCTTCCTTGGGAGTACCATAGATAACAAGACAGACAGAAACACTTCAGGCATAGCTATGACAACTGGGCAGCCCACTACATGGTGACTAGACTATGTCTTTATATTATTATTAATAGATATTGATTAATTTCTGGTCCATTATACTTTCTAGGACTCTCATTGGAGAGGAATCTATTTCTAAAGCTTCAGTTATCTTTAGTCTTAATATCTTTATTATTTTTGAGATGGGTCTTGCTAAATAGCCCCATCTGACCTTTTAGTGGCTACCTATGCAGAACAGATTATTCTTGACAATCCTCCTGTCCTACCCTTCAAAGTGTTGGGACTATAAGGCATGTTCTATCATTCCTGGCCTCTTATAACCTCTTTAATACAATAAATACTCTAAGGATCAGAGACTAAGCAATATGTCATATGGGAACCATATCAGGAAGCTTGATATACAGTCAGAATCTTGGGACCACCCTAGAACTCCTGAGCTAACTTGCACCTTTTAACCAATGTGCCCCAGGTGACCTGACTGTACATTGAAATGTAAGAACCATCCATCAAAAACAGCTTCAATAACAGATTCCTTTATTTTCTGACATATGAATGTCTTTGACTGTGAGGACTCAGGAAAAGCTCCTGGGACTGCTACAAAGGGAATGAATGATGTATCAGTCCTCTGCTGGGTGTTGGTTAAATCAGGAAGCAATTTGCTGACCAAAAAAACCCTTCAAATGAAACACTCCCTGTTAGGCTGAGTAAGACAATCTAGATCTATAACAGGGGGTTAAATTAAGTTAGCTCATCAATGAGTTTTGAGCTTAATACCTCGATTCTATGTCTAAAAACAAATTATTTTTCTCTTGTAACCAAACTACACCTTTAAAAAGAAATAGTACTACTGCAGCAAACACGTCTTTTTATTTGATGCAGTTCAATGACCTAACCAGAGATTTCAAAAGTCATCTCCTGGCTTCTGCTTTCTGTTCTAATCCCAGGGGCAAAGCAAGTATTTGCTTTTAGCATTGTTGACACCCAAGCACTTCGCAAATGTTTCCACAAGACCAGCTGCCCTTTGTGGAGCCTCCTGGAAACTTTTTTTGGTTACTAACCTTCAAGTACATGCAAACCTTTATTTGTGAAGATATTTGTCATGCCCCATCTTTAAAGGAGGGCAATCCAGACCGTGACTCAAGTTTGGAAATCTTTGTGTCTTTTGTCAACTCTCTGGGCTCATCTGAAGATTTTTCTTTTACTGCATAATCACCTTTTGCTTCCCTAGGAGGGAGCATTCTCTCTCTCTCTCTCTCTCTCTCTCTCTCTCTCTCTCTCTCTCTCACACACACACACACACTCACACATAGTCACATACACATATACATACATTCTCTCACATACACAATTTGCACATACTCTCACACACATACATATTCACATGCAAACACACTCACATAGTCACACACAACACACATGATCACTCTCACTCACACACACACATTCACATAGTCAAATTCACTCAAACACACAGTCACAACTCTCACACAGTCACACACATTCACACAATACTGACATTCATGCATATAGTCACACACTCTCACACATACATTCACACAACACACACAGTTACACACAGTCAAACATACACATATGCTCACACACACACAGTCCCTCCCCAAACATACATCTCGCCTCTTCCTATTTCTCCACTAAATTTTAGAGGACTAGAAATTTGGAAAAGAGTGGCTTCCCACCTGAAGGTGACACCAGAGCTTTGTATGCAGCTTGGCACGGAACTGTGATGGTGAATTTTCCATGGAATCTGTGTTTGTCTTCTCTGCTTTTCTTCAGGCCACCACAGTGCTCTATTCTACTTCTGAAAAGCCATTGACTATGTTTAATGACGGGAGCTTTTGGCCACATACTACATTGAATCAGGTGTCATCTGAAGATAAAAATTGTCAGTGGTAAAAATCTGTTCCTTCAATAGAGTGGCCACCTGAACTCTTGCTAGCATTTTTGGGTTTCACTGTGCATGCAGGGAATGACTCATATATGTCTGTGCATGTATGTGAGTGGAGAAAAACCTGTATCCTGCAGTGTATGACACCTGATTGCACAATATTGCATCACAATGGATTTTTAAAAAATCTAAATTATATGGGTTGATCTGTCCTTATTTTTGGTCACCTGCCTCTTCTCTAACGTATGGGCTATGACTTCATTTCTTTTCATCATACCTGAGACTTCTGCTTGTCATTTGTGGTATATTTTTGCCTTCTCTTTCATCTTCAGAGAAACATGAACCATTATTATTATTATTATTATTATTATTATTATTATTGTGAGTATTTTGGAGCAAAGTACCCTTGCTTTATGTGGCGACTCTTGTGGTTTTCTAAATGCACTTGATTTAGCTTTCAGTGTATAATTACTGCCAAACAAGTTAATTGCTTTATAAGTGTCCAGAATTCCCTGGTTAAATTTGCTTTCATTTACCAACCTTCATCACACATCAACTGCTCAACATAAACACAAATGATTGTTAATGAATGCCTAATGCTACATTCATTAGAGAATCAGGTTAATGACTGACAATGATTATCCCAGCTAGTTTATCTTTTCAAGCCCCTCCCCCCACCACTGGCTAGCTCATTACAATAACCTTTTAGTTTGAAAATAAATTCTACCTGCATTTGAAGGTTCAAGGAGAGGATTTCCTGGAGAGTTGATAGATAATTCTAATCTCCGTTGCTTTTTTCCTCTGGTAGATACTTTCCATGTCACCAATTGTGGGTATCAGATACATAAAGCCATTTGTATATCAGCTATACCTCAACCAACCATCTGACTTTTTAAAGGAACAGAATGTACTATTGGTTGCCATGGAGGCTTATTGTTTGGAAAGTACAAATTACAGGACTGCTGTGCACACATGGAGATGCTGTTTTCCCATCATGATCACTTTGAATGATGCTGCTCAGTTGTGGCCTGACCCTGTCGTAGTTTGAACAGTGGTTCCAAGAACTCTCTATTGAAATCAACATCAGAACAGTGTACTAAGGGTCCTGTCTACCTCAGGTAAAGGTTACCTAGTTGAAAAACTCCAGATGCATGAAAACGCATGGTTGGAGTGAGTGCAGAGGTTTCACTGAAGAGAGGGACTAAGAGGCATATTGGGCATAGGCTTGGCTTCACCTAGGGGTCTTTCTTTCCTGTACAGATGAGGTGGTTTCCAGGTTTTCCAAGCTGGACTTCTAGTGTTTGAAGGCTGCACATGTACCTTGTAACAGAAATTTAAATAGTCAGCCAAGCTCAGGTTTGGTGAAGCTACAATGATTCTTCGCTATGCTGGGTGATATGAAGTAAATTCTTCACCTAGCATGTAAATGGTGGTAGTTTAGAATGCCTTCCTGCTTCTCACCTGTGTTCAGTTTGTACTATGTTGTATGTTTGTCACATACAGAATGGACACCAGGGCTACCATGTAAAATATCTGTTTGCTTAACTTCATCTGCTCACACCTGTGCCTATATTTATGGTATATTTATAATCACTTTCAGGGCTCTTGGGAAATCTTTTAATTATTCATGTATTTTGTCTAGATTACAGGACATTTATTATTTTTCTGCCCCCTTAAATCTAACCTTTTACTTCTCATGGCCTTCAAGTTTGGTTTTGGATTTCAGAGAGATCATCATTTTTTCTTGATTATGGTTGAATAGGAAGAAGTCTGTTTCCCAAGTCCACACCATCTACCACTTTTGAATCTGCATACACCACAACATTCAGTTTTAGAGACCTTCCATACTTAAGAGAACTTGCTGGTCTTGCTGAGGACCCAGGTTTACTTCCCAACACCCACATCAGGATGATTACAACTACCTATGTCTCCAGTTCTGAGAAATCAGATACCCTCTTAACCCTTGGACAATTTCAGGCATGTACACCTACACATAAAATTACACCAACCAATAACATTTTTAAATCTTTGCCACATTGGTAGGAAGTGGAATGACCATGGGTTTTCCATTGCATACCTGTGTTCTGGCCTCACCAGGATTGAGTTTAGCAAAAGCTGGCTCAAGGGCTCTGAACACTGTGACTAACTCAACGAAAAACATCAAATTCAAAACAAGAAGTTAGAAAACCAATTCTGATATAATCTTATTAAGGTTTGACATTTTGTGGAAAATGTCAAGGTTCTCTTGCATTATGAAGTCCTCAGGTTACCTTCTCCAGCTGCCCTGAGCAACCATATTATATGTATTTCACATTTGTTTCAAGCAAGTTTTTCCTATGTTAATTCTACATAACATATAATTCCGAATTAATGATTTCCACCAAATAATATTCATTTCTTATTAATGTTCTTGGGTATGTGGGTTGACTTTGCATGTATCACTTGGGGATGTTTCAAGATTATATGACATATGCTAAAAATCATATGGCAAAGGGTGTATCAATTTAATTCTGTTTCATCTTATTAAATCTTGAATTATTTTCTTTATAACATATCAACATCAAAATTTTTAATTAATTCATGAGGTTTTTTTTTGTAAACTCCCTATATGTGACTTCATTTGGACTCTCAAAGGTGGCAACTGCTTTTGGAATTTGCCATGGTTCCCATGGTAACTGGGCCAGTGTTCTGTGTTTTATCAGGTACTCAGGGTATGAACAGCTTCTGAGATGCCTAAAACTCATTTCTTGGTGATGAAAGG
The DNA here is from genome assembly GCA_004025045.1 of Sigmodon hispidus. Lineage (NCBI taxonomy): Eukaryota > Metazoa > Chordata > Mammalia > Rodentia > Cricetidae > Sigmodon > Sigmodon hispidus. Next base: position 7,176 of record PVIH01000190.1, read on the forward strand.
GTCTGAAGTTATTCTAAATGCCTTGTTCTCTTTCTTCCAGAAGTCCTTTTGCTACATTCCCATTGTGAACAGTGTGACCCTGTGGGAGAGAGGCACACCCCATACAAGTGTGAGTAGACAGAATCCTGTTGCCTCAGACCACATCTGTTCTGTTCTCTCTTTTAGTTCCATAGCTTGACACTTGACATTTATTTCTTCAGACTCATTTTGAAAATCAAAACTGTAAATTATTTATGTTTTAAATTCCTAAATAAGGATGTTAAATTTTCTACAGAATCTTGAGTCTGTGTCTGAGAATCATGTGAGTTCTTTGTTCTTTGAGCACATAGATATGTGTAGCAAGAAAAGACTCATTTGATTAGCCAGACTAGAAACATGTACTAGATGTCATTTCAGTGCCCATATGTGTCACGATTTGGGGGAATCTAGCATGATAATTTTTGTCTTACAATAGTCAATACAAAAAATGACTTGTTTTATACAGAAAAAGTTACATACTGAGAAATTTCAACACTTTGTGTGACCTCTTACCAGGCACCTTTATTCCTTGGTTGCTATGACTCACTCATGGAAGGCCAAGGTGCATGTCTATTTCTATGATGTAAATTTGTGCCTCTCCAAGTGACTGTGGTGTTTACACAGAGATGGTCGCCATGGCTAGCAGACCAGTCCCATTGTCATGGAGCTACCATAGCATCCCAGATTTGCCATACCTGAGCTTTGTTTACAAAAACAAGACTGAGAAAATAAGATTTTGTACTGAAATATACATTGTAAGAGTTCTATATGTCTCCATGTCCTTCCTACTTGCCATGAGGGGATTTGCAATGCCTTCTAAAGAAAACCCCAGAGTCCAGTGACACTGATGCACTCACTAGGTCCCAGGCAGATGAAGGTGGTTTTGGGGATGGTTATAAGATAGTTTTACCTTCTACTTTCCTTTTTTTCAAAATTTAGTAGTTGCAGACTAGCCAGGGTTACATGGTGAGACCCTGTCACAAACAAACAGACAAACAAACAAACAAACAATATACTCAATAGCAACAACAATCAACCAGTGGGACAAAGAAAAATTTGGAAAGAATAAAAACAAAATCAAACAACAAAAACTCCATGACAATTGTGAGCGAGTTTGCCCTGAGGTGGTGCTTACTCAAAAGTAGGGTGCAGTACTGGAAATAGAATTCTAGGAGCAACCAGAGGTGTAAACTCACGTTCTAAGATTAAAGAACAAGGTCATCGTAGAGAAGATGAAAACATGGCCTACTTACAACACACAAACAAAACCATGACCTGATTTTATGCCGATTCTTTCTGTACCAGAGCAGAGCGCTGGGTCTAAATAAAGCACCTGGAGTTTTCTGTTTCAATGGTTGCTTTTCTGTTTGGACTTAAGTCATTGGCCTCCTAAGAATCCATTCAGCTAATGGAGTCTATGACTCATAGTAAGGTTTTGTAGGGAAAAGAAGGGACATTAGCCAAATCCCCTTATTGAGGCCATTCTGTTAGTGTGTCAAGATCCTCAGATGGCAAACTTCCTAAAGGTGGGTCGTAAGTCCCTCTACTTGGAGAGGTGTGTTCAACATGGTGGCCATGCATTGCCTATACTGATACAGCAACACACAGCCTGCTGACTTCTGACTCCTGGGTACTCCTCCTTTCTTTTGATTTCATCAAGGAGTGCTGGGTTGGTGAAGTCCTGTCTGAGCCCTGGATCTTGGTGTTTCCTGGGTTCTCAACTGAATGGGCCATTCCTTCTTTTTCTTTTCCTCCTTCCCTCTGTGTTTGTGTGGCTTTGTGCTCTGGAGGAATTACAGAGATGTTAGTAAAAATCTTAAAAAGATGTTTCTCTTTAAAGCACTTCTATATTGTCCTAATTTATAGTTACACTGTATGCTAACTATGGTGTACCTTATATCCTATTATAGGTCACATCTGGGGTATCCAGTATTGTATGTTAAATACTGTATAGCACATAGCATATATTAAATAACATATATCATATATGGGACACTAACAGATTAAATACGAGATCCCTCTATGAGGCCAGCATTTGAATGTAGGTGTTTTCTATCTTGCTTTATATATTGTGTTCACTGAGCACTAAAGAAATGGTCAAAAGGCTGGTATAACAGCAATTGTAAAGAAAATAAAAAAAATTACCTTTTGAGACACATGCATCCAGTGTCAGGACAGATATTATAAGATAAGCAAAAGTTAAAACATTTTTCAATTAAAATGAAAAATTTTCTGTTTCTTCCAAATTGTGTCAAGAGCCTCTCGCACTCAGCTCACTGCAACAGAGTTTTATCAAAATGTCAAATGCCAGATATTATTATGAGAAAGAAAAAGTATATAGCTCATCTTTTGAAGCTAGCAATATTTAAAAAGAAAAATTATAAATCATTGTAATTTGTAAAATATATTAGAGTGCTATAAATTTTAAATTTATCAGTTTATAAAATAAAAATTAATTATAACTAATTAGGATTATTTCTAATGGTGCAGAATAGTTTAATATAAAAAATAAATTTATAAAATACATATTAATTAACCAAATGAACAAAACATTCCCATTACCATGAACATTTACTTTAACATTAATTCACGGAATAAAAAAAACTATTCAGAAAACTGAAATAGATGAGAACTTTTTAAGTTTAACTTTTTGTACAATATATTTTGATCATAGATTCCCCCTCCCCCAACTCTTCTAGGTCTTCCCCATCTCTCTACCCACCCAACTTCATGTTCTTTCTCAAAAAATAAAACAAAGCCAAAAAAAAGCAAAAACAATAAGAAAAAAAACCTAATACAATCCCCTAAGATGAAAAAAAATAGACCACCCACCGACACCACCACCACCATCTCCTCCATCTCCATCACCATCATCACCTCTGTTAATTTTTTTGCATGTGTGAGAGACACACATACTCATTGCCAGGTACCACATAAGAGTTTATTTTAGGGAGTTCAGATACCTGGAGAAAGGAGGGAGAGAGGGAGGGAGGGAGAGAGAGAGAGAGAGAAGAGAAACACCTACAACCTCCACCATCACCTCCTTCTCCTCCCCCCTCCTCCCTCCTCCTTCACTGCCACCATCAACTACAATTACAACACAAAAAGCCATGAAGTCCATTTTGTGCTGGATAATTACTTCTGGGCATGAAGCCTGCTCTGGGTTGTGGTCGATCTACCCAGTGACATCTCCTTGGAGAAAATATCCTTTTCCCATCAGGTGTCTGTTGTAAATTGCTTCTTGGTTGTGAGTAGGGCTCTGTGTACACTACCCCTTCTGAGTGCTGGGATGTAGTCTGGTTGAATCTGTGCAAACTTGTACATGCTGTCACAGTCCTTTGAGTTCATATTTGCATCATCCCTGTTGTGTTTGAAGATGCTGTTTTCTTGGAGTCATCCACCACCTCTGACTCTTACAAAGATGTAGAGAAACAGGAACGTCATACACTAAAGAATCTTTGGAGAACATCTAACAATTTAACAAATTTGCAGATACAAACAGCTGTAACTCAATAGTTCTCAAGGGCATATGAATTTAGAGTTAGTATAGGTACTCTAATTAAGGAGCTGGGGCATGAGTTTTGTAATGAAGGGATACTAAAAAAGACACTCATCCACAGGAGAACAGCTGAATGCATTGTGGCATGTTTAAACAATGGGTTGTTGTAGCTGGTTTTAGAAGAGGCTACCCATCATCATATCAAGCATAGACTGAATGACCTAATGCAGAATGAATAAGTCAGAGAACCATGTGTGTGCTGTTTAATATGATATCTATATCCATGGAGGTGATGCATTCATACACGTTGGTATTTTCTTCCTAGTTTAAAGCTATTGAGACACAGGCAAAATAAACAGATGGTGGTAAAAATACATTCTGGGTCAAAGATGGATTGAAGGGTTTAGTGATGTTTCAAAAAACATAAAACAATATTTTGCTTACAGTTACTAACAGGCTTCAGTTTCACTAACAATTAATTTTGAAGACTTTATCATGGCTCCCAGTCCTACACAGGCTGGTTCTCACTCTTCTTTTGGCCTCCATGATTATCTTTTTTTTTCTCAGTCTGTTTTCTATTCATCCTTCCAAGCACACTTCCTTCTTGGATCCTACTTGTCCTGTCTACCTGAATTAAACATACCTGGAATGTTTGATTAATGTTTTTCTCAAGTTTCAGTCCCTCCAGTTGAGGACCAGTAGACCTGGTCTGAGACATCCAGGGGGAAATTTGCTCCTAAGCAACTCCATTGAGAATGACTATCAGTTAGTGTATATCAAAGGATAGAACAATGGTATTTAAATCTTAATTGCAATATTTTGCAGTGATAAAATAAGTGAAGTGTTCGTATTCAATCTACTTATTTTCAGGTATTACCACACTTAGTATGACATTACAAACTATATTATAATGTGCTTATAAATTATAAATATATTATAAAATACATATCTCATTGAATTAAAATATGTAAATAAGTGAATTAAAGCAGAAGTGAACATATTTCTTGATATCTATTCATGATGTTTTTATAATTTCTTTGGTAGTGCTGTGGGTCAAATGTAGGGCCTCCTGCTTGCTGGCCAGGCATTCTACCATTGATTTTATAGAATTTTTGACTGAAAGGAGTGAGTGTGTATACGAATAACTTAAACCAAACATATATAAAAATTCTCTAAGAAGAACTGTTTTATATGCTATTAGATAATAAAATTGAAAAACATTCTGTGATATTAAGCAAAAACAAAAATGCTGAGTGAGAGATGTGGGCCCATGGTTTTGAGCACTCAATTGTTCTTGCAAGGGACACAGGTTCAGTTCCCAGCATCCACTGTTAGCTCCCACTGTCTCTAACTCCAGCTTCAGAGGATTCAGTTCCCCCTTCTGGCTTCCACAGACACTTCATGCACATGATGCATAGACATACACGCAGGCAAAACCTTCACACTCACACACACACAAGTTCTAAGTGACAGTCATCGTTAATAGTAAATGCAAAATCATATTTTCACAGGTCTATTTTAATAAACAGATATTGCAGCAAATTTCTCAACAACCTGACTTCATCACCCTATAGCAGATGAAGAAAAATGTATTGTACAGAAGCACAGAAGAAAAAGATTGACTCAGCGGTTTTCCTCACATGATTTATTGAACACGTATTTGTTCAGTGTCTCTATGTGCCAGACTATAAACTCCATGAGGGCAGGGCCAAGTGCACCTCACTTACTGATGCATCCCAGGCTCTGGCAGGAAGCCTGGTTTACTGGGCACTTTCCACATGATGAAGATGCTTTGAACCCCAGCCACTGCATTTCTGTTCCCGTAGCCCTGCTCCTGGAAAGACCTTGCTCTGATCTGGAAACTCCCACATCCACACTGTAGCTTGGGCTGTGCTTTCTCCTGCTCTCCATCCTGAGCTTCCACACTAGATAGGACTTACTGTCACAACTTGGAGTCGGTCTTTGGTTGTTGGTCCCCACCGGAGCCTGGCTATCTGTACTTCCAAGGGAGCTGCCTCACTTTCTAGGGCTTGCTTCCTTTTTTCAGTGCTGGAGACTTTCCCAATAGCATAGCTGGGGCAATATTAGGATTTATGGAAAAACATGTTTCTTTCTGAAAAGTGTCTTTCCAAATGATTCCACATGTCAAATGGTAGCCCAGTCTATAATCAATATGAAATACATATTTAAACTTGTGTGCCATTCAAGACTGGTAGACAAGCTGTGTGTTAGCAAAAGGAAGGTTCAGGAGAGGTGGCTATCAGCAATTCAGTGTGGTTGGAGCATATGTTTTTCCATAGCTGGTGTTCAAATGGATATCTGAAAATGAGCCATGCTGTGAGTGTTCTGAGGACTCTAAGGACTCTGGTAAGTGTAGGGCAGATCATAGCCTAGAAAGGAGAACAGTTTTCTTAGCAGGTATAAGAGTCAGATGTGGACAGCAAAGCATTTTAGCATCTTTTATAGGAAAGTAATTTTGAGAAGTGGTGGGTCTTCCCCAGCTAATTCCATGTCTCCTCTGATTGGATTAACTCCTACTTTTGGCTGTGGTGGTCTGAGGAAACCTTTATATTTAGAAGCTAAAGAGTGGTCTCTGAAGATGTTTAGAAATGTTGGGCTTTTCTAATATCTGATCCTAACACCTTAACACCTTAAAGAATAGCCATTCACTTTGGCAAGACTGTTAATAATGGACACAAGTGAAAGCTAGCAGCTCAGTGTCATGAAGAAGCAATGTGTGGGAGGGTCTGAGGGAGGTCCTGCTAGCGACTCCTCTGACCTCTCTCTAGAGTGGTAGAGTATAGAGCTGAGAAGTGTTGCTTGCTAGAAGAGGAATCACAGACATAATGTTCAGGATAAATATCACTGCTTTTGGACACCACAGCTTACACTCATTCCTGACACGTGCTACTCAGGTTTGCAGTTTGTGCTACTACAAAGCTGGCAGAACTTCTTAAGAGTGTTACTGGTCCATATGTCTGTCTGCGAAAGCAAACAAACGCCTGGGCACAGATAGTCACTACACAGATCTCATTCAAGATTCAATGTTAAAGCTACCACACGAATACAATAAACTTGTAGGGTTTAAAATCAATACATAAAGGCTCAACTGTATTTGTATCTTCCATCAATGGGCAACCTGAATAGAGATGAAATAATTTCATTTTAACTCCCTTAACATGAAAGTAGTAAAATATGAATAAATTTAGCTAAAGGAATGAAATATTTAAACATTGGAAAGTACCTATCAATGCCACTACTGAAATAGCCTAATCAAACGGAAAGACTTCCAATATTTGTGGATCAAAAAATTTAACATAGTAAATACATTACATAAAGTGAACTATAAATTCAATGCACATATATCAAAATTACAACTGAGATTCCCCTGAACCTTAAATTTCACAGGAATTTCAAGAGGTACCCAAATGTCAAAACAATATTGAAAGCAAAAAGGGAACTTTAGAAACTTGAAAACATCTTGTGAAGGTTTATTGATTTCAGACTGAATTCAAAGCCACAATAATGAAAATGTGGAACTGGCATCTGAGCAGACAGGCCAAGGGAATAACTTAGTGGACAGAAACACATGTGGCCACTGAATAAAGGGCATCAAGATGATCCAGTGGGGGAAGAACAGTGTTTTAAATAAATCATTCTATGTAAACAGAATATCCATCTATAATAAAATGAAACTGTATACTTACTTCCATCATATTCATAAATATACTCAAAAGATTTAAACATAACATCGAATTATGAAACTTCAGGAAGAAAGAAAATATTTATGGCCTTATGTTGGTTACTTAAATATGATATTATACAAAGAGTTATGTAGGAAGACAATGTGATAGGCTGGTTCTCCTGACCTTGACTTTTACGAGACAAAAATCAATTTCTCCTGCCTTCTGTTTGGCTTCTTTGTTGAGAGGGAAGATCCTACATCTTAGAACGGAGACAACCATGGTAGATTCGACAATGAAATATTTTGCACATGGTTAAATCTAACTCTTCACTCCTTGATGTAGAAGAGGCAGGACTCTTCTCATCCTTGCTCACCAAATCCTCTGCTGTGATGGGAAGAACTGCCTGGTCCTCTCCAGACTCTGCTTCCTTCCCCACAGTCTGTCTCAGGAGTCTTCATATGCAGCTCCAGCAAGGGAGATTTGGGGTAGATGAAATAATCCTTCTGGCAGAGGTCACATTTTCAGACTGAGCTATCCAGTAGAATGAATGATTTCTCTCCTTGATCAGGTGCTAGACTTGGGAATGAATAACCCAGACTTAGTAGGCAGGAGTGATTCTCCAGCTTGCTTATTTTCAAGGAGAGAATAGTATGCAAGCACGTATGTGTGAGAATGCCTACCTGTTAGGCATCCTGGTTTCCATACAGCTTGTCAATGGCATGGGGTGGGTCCAGATTTTCTTGCTTCATGTAGAGTGGGAAGGAGTAAAGGAGAAAATTAATGTCACATCTCTTCCTGAGGATAGTCCAGGTTTGTACCTGTTGTTCCAGAACAATGACTAATGTCATCCTCTTTTAGACTCAAAGTGCTTCTGAGTTATCCAACCTGTAGAAGAGGCCCCAGATCCTTCTCAACTTAATGGGAAAGCTCCAGACTGTACCCACACTTTCTGCATCTGCTTGAGATATAGGAACACATCTGGTCTGTGACTACAGATGAGACTATGGTTTAAGTGGGACATTTGGAGTGACATCTTTGAGGCAGTAGAGGTAACCCATGAGGAGTTCTAGATAATCAAGGTTCTGATGCTGGGCTACTGGCTGGTTCTTAGGACATCTTTTCATGTCTAGCACCTGAGTCAACACTCAATGGTCCAAGTGATTATTAAATCCTCTTTGAGAGATTGTTCACCTCAAAAAAGCCACAGCAAAAACGACAAATGGAGTGCTGTTTCAGTCTACTGTGAGTTTTTTCAGCAACCCAGCCTGTACTGAGGGAGCTATTCTTTGGGTCATGTTAGCCCTCACCATCACAGATTGTTATATGATGATGTCATATCTAGAGATCAAAGGTTCACATTACAGATGACTTTAGGAAGACTACTTTCAGGATAATCTGGAGTACTCATCCAAGTCTATCAGCTTTCTTTGCCTACTTGGAATAATGCTGATCAGACAGTTTTAGGACTTACAGAGTTGGGATAGGAGGAATAATTTCGTATTAGTATCCAGAGATAATCTGGGGTCTAGGTCAGACAGATATCCAAAGGATAATTCTGTCTTATAGTAGAGTTTGCTACCAAGTTCTTTCTTACATTCTAGGTTACTGAGAAGTGACACACTGAGGTTTCTGAAACCTGTGTTCAGGTGCCCTTGGCTCTCATGGGTGGAAACTGAGTAGCTATTTGGGAATATTGATTATGAAGACAGACTCAGAGACTAGACAGCCTGAGTTCAAGCCTTATTAAGTTTCTTCCTGGTGACTTTGGGAGAGGTTGTCTGCAAAATCATGTAAAGAAAACATGAGTTTCATAAGGTGCAGTGTGGGGTTCCAGTGAGTTGGATATGCTCCCATGGATGTTAGAGGCTGTCATTCATTATCTTGTTTCATTGATACACTCTTTATGTGGATTCTGTTTTGTTTAGTTCACTCCTTCTGACCCCAGTGGTTGGCATACTGTTGTCCATTGTTGCTATTTGTTTGTTTGGGAAGCAGATGAGTTAGTTGTTCTGAGAGTTTCTCTAAATTAATCATTAAACACTGGCTTTTAGTAGTGTGCAGATGGCCTCCAAGACAAGTTTAGTCTTTCTCTCAAATTGATTATATGTTGATTGGGGCAGGGTCTTTCTAGCTTAGCCTAGAACTTGTGGTTGTTCTCTTGATTCTGCCTCCCTGGTGCTAGGAATAAAAGTGTGTCCTGCCATGCCTGCCCAGAGTTTTCATTCTTTCTTTTAAATAAAAAAGTAAATTACACCCAGCCAAATTTCAAAGTAACATTAAAAAAAGGATTTTAATCTTATTAGGCAAGTGAAATGTAGAAGTTTAGTAAACAAACATTGATCGTTCCTATAAAACCAGGCAAGAATTCTCTTAATAGAAGACATGACATGGGACAATTTATCATAACAATTTAAAAGCTTTATTGCACATTAGATGGATGGCTGGGTGAGTGCTGTTCTATCTGAGTAGCTTTTATAACACACGAATGAGTACATCTCAGAGAAGAGTATCTTTGGATTGACTACTCATCATAAGTATAATTATTGTTTAACAGTATTATGAAGGGATGGTGATGAGATGCAGGTGTTTAAACACACAGAGCCAATAGATTTGACACGGCATTCAGTTCCAGGCGTATACATTTTTAAAGGTCCTATTCACCAGAGGGGACAATAAAATGCCACACAATGGTAAGAGTGTTTGCTAAGAACATGAAGTGACTGATTAAGTTTTTTCCCCTCAGTGGGTTATTATATTCAGCACTAAATTTTTTTTAACTTTCTAATGTCCATACATTATATATTTTAGGATGAGGAAAAAGTCAACCAGCTATGTGAATAAAGCCTACTTCCCCGAGGTTTTCCAGTCACCTCTGAGGGTTGGAAGATGCTATATGTACTTAGTTTTATACTGAAAAAGTTGCCTACTAAGTGATGGCCTGCAGCTTTGATGGGCATTTTAGAGAAGATGTAGCCTGACCCTTTGTTTCCTAAAAGAGAAAACTGAGGCTATAGTTTCCAGATTTACTCTGTGGAGCAGACTTACATCCGAGCTTGCAGTGTACCCTAAGTTTTGTTACTAGGCTCTCCTCCCTTGCCATGGGATGGGGCTTTCTGAGTAGACAGGACTAATTACTAGGCATTGTCAAGTAGATTCTTTGTCGTTCATCTTAATTGGCTATAACTGTCCATCTTTCATCTCTGATTGGTTAACACTTTAACCTGCCTGTATGTTAGTTAATTTGCCTTCAGTTTGCCTTGAATACTTGAGTAACAGCAGAGAATGAGAGGAAGAAGGCTATGGCTGCTAACTATGCTGTATGTTTTACATGTACCACCTTATATAAATTAAGCTTATATCACACTCTAGACAATGAAGATGGATGACAACATGTAAGATTAACTATTCTTAAAGGGAAAAATGGGAAGATTTGTTTAACGCAGCTTAATTTAGTGGCTGGCATACAAACCACTTACATTGTACTAAGTGAAGAATGAATGAATAAATGCTAGGATTTAAACATTGACCCAAGTGTCCGCAAAGTTCTGCTCTTAGTTGCTGTTTTTGTATTTTATTTTTTAGAATCAGGAATCACTTCTTTAGGCTGTCAGCACTGTATTTAACAAATACTTTCTTTTTTTTTAAAACACTTTTATTTATTTATTTATTTATTTATTTGCCTTGGTGTTTGCCTGGAACTGGAACTACAGACAGTTGTTAGCTGCCATGTGGGTGCTGGGAATCGAACCCCGGTCCTCTGGAAGAGCAGACGGTGCTCTTAACCATTGAGCCATCTCTCCAGCCCCCAACAAATACTTTATGATGGCATTTAAATTACCCAATGTTTAGCTTGTCTATATAGCTGTTACCTTGGTTTTAAAATAAGATTCATTTGATTATTTGTGTGTGTATGTGTGTGTCTGTGTGTCTTTGTGTGTCTAAATGGCTGCCTGCCTGCCTGTAGTCATGGTCATAGGTGACTGTGCTGTCAGTCATGGACATGGGTGACTGTGCAGGCCGGAAGAGGGCAGTGGATCCCTTGGAGTACGACTTAAAGCCATTATTAGCTGCTTAATATGGATGCTGGGGGCCAAATTTGGGTCCTCTGGAAGAGCAGCAAGAATTCCTGTCCCTCTTAGGTTATTTTTAATTTTGAATAATAGAAATGATGTACTTGTAAAATTAATAGTTGAGGTTGTCACTGGAAGTTGTGAATGTCACCCAAAGCCCCACTGCTCAGGTCCAGCTCTTTCTGCCCTGTAGCTTTCAGATTCTTCTGGTGATGTCCCTGTCTGTGGAATGTTCACGGCATCCAGAGAGTTATTTCATGAGTTCACAGATGCTTCATTTGAGCTCCATGATGGAATCTCGCATTGCTCTGGGGCTGAGCTTCATTGTTAATGGGGATTCATTTTATTCCATACAAATAGTTACTAAAAACTCTGTTCCCCATGTTATAGGAGGGGAAAGTTGAATTCTAGAACAGTTATGCAGAGATCCTGTTTATAGATGAACCAACGTCACTTACCTTGATCATAGTTTACAGCTGTATACTCAGTTATATGTTCCTTTATTCACTGATCTACCCAGTTAAAATGTATGTGTATATAAAATATGTATATGTAATTACTTATATGTTATATTAATTATATTGTGTACTTTAGAATTCTATTATGTATGTATATACTCAACACATTAGCAATTATACAAAGTTGATCCAGAAAGACACAAATCAATGTTTTTCAAGAAAACATCTGTAATTTTCATGTGTAAAGAGACACATGCATCAAGCTTTATTTGGGGAAGCAGTCTTCCTGACGGGAAAAAAAAAATCAGAAACAACCTCCACACTTGTCAGCAAGGATCTGGCTCAATGCATTTTTACTGTTATACAATTCTGTATGCTTATAAAGAGTTATAATGCTGTAACCACAGAAGCACATCTGTAGGCAGAAGCAACCTGTAGGGTCAAAGTATGACCACAATGATGTGAAGGTATGTGCTCACAGTGTTAACCTTTCTAATGCTCTTTGAAGAATGAGATGTCCTTGCTGCTTCAATGTGCTGACCATACTTGCCTTTTCATTAGATTAAATCAGTGATGGGTACAGAGGAGAACTGAAAGATTCTAGATAACTTTGTGATTTTGGAATGGATGGGAAGACGTGTGTGTGTGTATGTGTGTGTGTGTGTGTGTGTGTGTGTGTGTGTGTGTGTGGTGTGTGTGTGTGGTGTGTGTGAGAGTTTTGAGGATATAGAACTTTTGGAGGGGGTAGGGATGGATAGGGAGAGGGGCCCATGAACAGACTCTAGGAAGGAAAATGACTTGAACAGTGTAGGAGCCCAGTGTGCATTGGGTGAAATGACACTTCTTTTCTTGCATAACTTCAGTAAAACTTAGAATTACCTTTTAGCTGACTTCTGAAAATAAGGTTAGTTCTTAGTGGGACATTCAGAGTCATTTGGGTCATACAGAAATGGCTTTATCAGGTTTTGCTATGGTCCTATGTGTATAGAAGAGTGCACGTACCATTCTAATACAAATACATCGAAAATGGAAGTACCTGAGTATGTTTTCACTTTTAATTATCTGAGGGTGGTAAAATCTACACAATGTTTAGTATAGTTTAGAATTTTAGAGTGAACAGTCACTACTTTTATAATTAAGAAATAAAATAATGAGCATCCTCTTAAGGTGAAATAGCTGTGTTGAAATGGCAGTTACATGGTCTTGCTGGGTAAGGCTTAAATGTAAATACTTTTGGAGACACCTGATTCTGATGCCTACTTTAAGTAAATATGGTAGCACTGGAAAGCTTTGGCAGGGAAACAGTACATTGACTAAAGGAGGGGCTTTAGCTATGTGCTGGAGCAGCTAATTCCGTTTCAATAGTTCCTGGGAGATAATCATAGAGGACCTCTGTTGTATGAGGTTTCTGGCCCAGACTAGCCCCAAGATCTGGACCAGCAGTCCCAAAGCAACACACAGAAGCCTATATTTATTTTATGCTGAATGGCCTAGGGCCCAGGCATATTGCTAGCTAGTTCTTGCTCTTAAACTAACCCACGATTCTTATCCTGTTCAGCCATGTGACTCGGTACCTTTTCTTAGAGCAAGCACCATTTCAGCTTCTTTCCTCTGCATTGTCTCCTGACATATCTGGGGCATCTCTCCTCACTGATGATTCTTTGGCATTTCTGTTCTGCTTTGCCTGTTCACAGAGTTTTCTTAGTCTTCCCACACTTCCTGTCTGCCTTTGGCCAATCAGCAATTTTATTAAACCAGTAGGCAGGACAAATATTTACAATATATCATAATCCCACTATAGAACTCCTTGTTTTTAGCTTACAGACTAGGTACCAGGGCCTTTTTCATGCCTGGAAAACCCAATCTTAGACAGTGCCATAGGTTATGAAGCAGATATCTACATGATGTCTTGGGTCTGGGAAATGGTCACCATCATATTCCACTGGAGGATGCATCCTAGTGGAAAATATCCTCCTCCCATGGAAAGGAGTTGGTAGGATGCAAGTTCAATCAGACTGGCCATCAAAACAAAAACCAAAGCAAATCAAATAGTGGAAAATAGTCTTGGGTCTAAGCTGACAAGGTGTAACAGTTTTTTAGTTTCATTTCTTTTGCATCAATTTCAATAAAAGAGAGATCAAAATACCAGATTGGCTGGGAATGCTGATTTAAGTGCATTACAAAATGGGCTTTTTGTCCTGACCTTGTGCATGACAGCCTTCTGTGGACAATACATGTAATGCTTTGAAATCCAGATTTCCTGGGAGCATGGGCATGACAGCCATGTTCCCTAAATCCACAGGCCAGAATGCAGGTTGGAGTCACTTGCTGTTTGTAGACACTGAGGGACAGAGTGGAGGCACGTTCTGAGCTGAAGATGCTAAGTTTCTTGTTCTCCCATTCTTTTCAATCAGATGTCTTTCCTCTCTGCTGTGTCAAGCACAACGATGTTGAGCTTTCTTACAAAGCTTTCTTCCCAAGACAAAACTAGAAGAGTATTTTTTTTCCAAAGAAAGCAAGTGCATTTTTGGGGGAGAACTTCTCTCTCTCTCTCTCTCTCTCTCTCTCTCTCTCTCTCTCTCTTGGCTTTAAAGACAGAGTTTCTCTGTATAACAGCCCTGGCTGTCCTGGAACTAGCTATGTTCCAGGCTGGCCTTGAACTCACAGAGATCTGCCTGCCTCTGCCTCCTAAGCGCTGGGATTAAAGGCATGTGTCACCAAGGCCTGGCAACTCTGAATTCTTTAAAAGGAGAATCACATCTACACAGACAGAAGTGACTCATTCATAACTTGAGTTTTGTTGCCCATCTCAAGGCCTCACAAAATTCAAGGAAAACCAATTACTCCAAAGAGAAAGATCAAGAAAATCCAATAGAGAAAATGATGGTGGAAAACACTGACATCATTCAGAAGCCAGAAGTAAAACCTTGCTCTAGGAAGACGTGTAATTAGTACTTGGGGGAGGGGGGTTCTGAGAAGATATGATCTAAGAACAGCTGTGTCCTTTAAAAAGTGGCAATCAGCAAACAGAGGGAGTTCATGGAATCAAATATGTGATTGTGGGAAGCAAAAATTTTTGTAGACAATTGAAGGAAATCTGTAGAAAAATCTACCAGAGTATAAAGCAAAAGGACAAAAATATAAAAATGCAAGAGAAGATTCATGCTGGCTGAGTAGAAAAGTGAACACATTTGGTTTGAAATATGGATGCTCTAACGTAGGACAGGGAAAATAGAAGACATAGCAAAAGAATCTATTTCCTCACCCTGGAGTCTCATTAATGTCTCTTGCCAGCAAAAGTTAAGAATTCTTGTCCACTTGACAAAATTTGCACTAAAGTTTCCCTTCCTAGACTCAGTGCTCCATTTATGTAAGTTATTTAATTATTTGAATATGTATTTTATTTATTAACATTATTTGTATAAATTCTTATGTGTATGTGTCTATGTGAATGTGTTTGCTCATCTGTGTTAATGTATATGTGTATGTGCCTATAGGAATGTGTATGTGCATGTGTGTGAATGTATATGTAAATGTGCCTATGGGAATGTGCATGTGCTTGTGTGTTAGTGTATATGTGTATGTGCCTATGGGAACATGCATGCGCGTGTGTTTAGGTGCCAGCACGTGTGCTCATGTATGGAGGCCAAAAGAGGTGTTGGGAGTCCTCTTATATCACTCTCTCCCTATTTCTTTGAGAAAAGCTCTCTTCTTGAACCTGGCACTGCACATTTTCTCAGCTAGGCTAGAAGCTGGGAAGCCCCAGCAGTCAGTGCTCCCATTCCCTCCCTCCCTGGAGCTGGGACTAGAGGTGTGTGTTGGACTCTGGCTTGTTATGTGGGTGCTAAACTTGTCCTCACTATTGCAAAGCTTCTTAACTACAGAGTTATCTCTCCAGCTCCCTATACAGAGATTTAAAAAAAATTAGTTAAAATGAATCATACTTACAGCATAAGCATATGTGGTCTTACTCCCTTCTTAGAAGGCAACTTAAAGTTTGCTGGACATCTTATAAACCAAGACTATACAAACTTTTGTTTTTGGTAGAAACACTTAACTCTGTGTTTATTTATTGGAGCAGGGTTTTACTTTATCAGCTATGATCCTAACCTCTGCTCCTCAGAAGCTATATCATGGTTTCACTTGGGTTCCTCAGCAACCCTTTGAGATACAACTTCAGAAACCACTAAAATTACATGTATGGATGTTGTAAAGACAACTAAACATGCATCTCTTTTGAGAAGACCATGTCCACACTGCTGTTTACTATCATTTTCAAGAGTGCCTGTCTTTCTGTTAACTCCCGTGTTGAAGCTCTTAAAACATCTCCCCAACAAATTCAATGCTGCTTCATGCAGACACATTCTGAAATTCATTTCTGTAGCACAGTCAAAAATCCTGGCTTTCCTGTGAGAAGAGCTGCCCAGGCTGCTACAGGTGGCAGTGTAGAGCTGTGCTTGCAGCCCTCAGCATTGTTGTCAACCCCTTCTTACTGAGGCATCTGTGAAGACATCAGCAAGAGTGTGTGGGAGCCCCTCACAGGCACAGAATCCTCCTGGTACCTGCTTCTTCTCACCATTGAGTTTCATGTCATCCCCTAACGCACTTTTATTATCCAGTGTGAACCCATATAATCTCTATTTGACAATTCACTTTGGTTTTCATTTTTGCTTTTATTTTAAAAACTGTGGCCCAGCCTGGTTGTCATAGGTCTATGATCTCAGCTGCTCACTAGGCTGATATAGACATCTAGGTTTTCTACATATGAGATTATATTACTAGTAAAGAGAAATGGTTTGGCATCATCCTTTCCAACTTGTATACCTTTTGTTACTTTTCTCTTTTTACCTAATTATCCTGAACAGAACTTCGAATACTATGTTGAATAGATGTGAGAGGAGGCATGCTTCTTTTGCTCCAAAATGATGAAGGAGAATTACCAGTCTTTTAATATTGAGTATTATGTTAGTTGTAGGCATGCCATAAACGACTTTTATTATGTAGAAGTAGTTGCTTCCTATTCTTTTTGCTTGAGTGTTCATTATCATGAAAGTTCATTGAATGCCCTGAGATCATCATGTTAGACTAATACATTACATTGATTCCCCTCACCCCAATACATTAAAGCATTCCTGCATCCTGGGAATAAATCCCACTTGATTGTGGTACATGACTATTTTTATATACTATTGAATTCAGTTTCCCAGACTGTGTTGAGAATTTTTGTAACATTATTCCTTGGGGATATTAGTCTGTAATTTTCTTGTGGCATGTAGGTCTGGTTTGGATAACAAGGTGATGCTTGTAATTCCCATTGTCTTAATCATGGTTGACATTCTATGATCAGAAGATCTGTGTGTATGTGTGTGTCTTTACAAGTGAAGGACAGAGAAAAACTCCAGTTGTTGGTGTGATGTCTTAGATACTATCCACTTTTTTATTTTGTTTTGAGATTTAGTCTCTTCATAACCTGGAGCTTGCCAACTAGCCTATGATGGTTGGCCAGTGCACCCAAGGAATCTCCCCTGTCTCTGCTGGGTTTAACCTGCTAAGCAATTAGACATGGGTTCGTGAGGTTGAGCAAGGCCCTCATGTTTGTAAGTCAAGATCTCCACTACCTGATGCAGAGCCTTGCCTCACTGTGTGATACTGGGTCAGATAATTTCCCCCAGTGGCTTCTTATTCCTCCTTAGCTGCTAGTAGGTATGATTGCAGCTAGTAGGTATGATTGCTGTATCTGTAATATGGACACAATGTACTTTATTTCACAGAATGTGTAGCAAGCATCCAGTGAGCTGATGTAAACCCTAATACAGTGTGGCAGAGGCCTCTGCGTGGGATGCATCTGTGCTTCCTCGTTAGCCCATCCTACTAGAATGAAAGCAAGAGCTCAGGGGCCAGGGCCAAGGGTTCTGGGATATGAAACATTGTTTTCTGCTCCTGTTTCCGGGTTTGTGCCTGCTCTTATCAACTGTTTTATCCTCTGCTATTGCTCTTATAGTATCCCCATAAACTCAGTCCCCATGACTCTCCAGGAGCCTGCTTGTCTTACATAATTCCTCTTCCCTAGAAGCAGCTTATCACTAGATGTGAACATAACCAGAAGTAGGTGAAATAGCCATATCCAGCTTAAAACACAGTTTCCAGTTCTAGTTGCTTAGTGTAAACATAAGAGTCATTTTTTAAATTAAAAATAGATTCTTCTCTCATACAATGCATTCCAACCACAATTTCCCCTGCTTCTACTCACCCAAGCTCCCCATCTCCACAACCTCTTCTCTTATATCCAATCTCCCTCTTTTTCCTCTTCGGAAAAAAGCAGGTTTCCAAGAGATGACATCCAGACAGGATAACATAAGACAAGGCAAAAGCCCTCATACTGAGGCTGGACATGGCAACCTGATAGGAGGAAAAGAGTCCCAAGACCAGGCAAAAGAGTCAGAGACACAGGCTCCCCCTTGTAGGAGTCCTACCAAAACACCAAGCTAACAGCCATCACACATATACACAGAGGACCTGGTGCAGACCCATGCAAGCCTCATGCATGCCACTTCAGCCAGAAGGGATGGAGGGCATCAGCCGAACTTGGGCCAACCGAGCAAGGCTCCATGGGCTCATAGAGACTGAAGCAGAGTCATTTATTACTCAGGATAGAAAACAAACCTTATCCCAGAGTCCACCTGTTAACACTAATCAAATAACTAGTGAATTGTTGGCACCTGCCATCAAGTTATCCCACTATTTGGAGCCACCGAATGTGTATATACAGCAGTTACCTTCTCAGGCTAGTCTGACTTATCTATGAATGCCATCATTGAGATGTCACTACTATTAAGCCCCATAGGGACCATTTCCCCACTTCTAAGATGAGAAAACAGAGTCAAAGAAAAAGATCAAGCAGTGTGCTTGTGGTAGCTTAAGCATTCAGCCTGTTCTGTGATCACAACACACACTACTTCTCTAAACTGAGAATTCATATTTATAACATTGTCTTACCTTTTTCTAAATCAAATTATCTACATCTCCTAAGGTTCAGGAAATGATTTTTAGTCTTATTAAAAATTAACATTTGTAGCTATTTTAATGTCAAAATTCTTTTCCCTTTCTGTTTTAAACATTTTTTATTGATTCTTTAGTGATTTCATTCCATGCACCCCAATCCCGCTCATTTCCCAGTCCCTCCATATTGTCCCCTCATCTCATAGCATCTTCCAAAAGAAAATTAATTAAAAACAAAACAAAGCAAAAAACCCACTTTGCTCCTTCCCCTTCCTCTCCAGCATCCTTTCCTTCATCTTATCGGCATTGGGAGCCGCAGTGGGAGAGTATACCCTTTGTCCACTCAGCTTTACTTACAAATGTTCACTGCACTGAGTAGTTTGTCTGGTCAAGCCTCTGGCTTCTGGAACTCCATCAATACTGGACCCTCACTGAACCTCTCCTCACAAATCCTGCTGTTGCCCCGAGTCATGGAGATCCTGCAGCTATGGTTCTACAGGACCAGTCCCTCCACACACTCTGGCAGGTCACAGATGGGAAATGCTGGGGTGGGCCAACTCAAAGTCCCAGATGTCAGTCTAGATGTTGGTGATTTGGCCAGTCCAGGAGGCTGGAACCACCCCCTCAGACAGGGGGCAGAGCCAGATCTTCTTTTCCCATGCCATCAGGGCCAGCTCTCTCATACCCATAGTGAAGGGTGGGGCCAGCTCTCCTGTGAGGGACAGGACCAAATTTCCAAGGGTCAGCAAAGGATAATATTGGGTCAGCATAACCCCAGGATTTCAACAATGGCTCCCTGTGGTAACATGGGCTATGGAGATAACACAGATCCAGCTGGAGTAAGACCATGGACCCAGATATGGCCCTCTGTTGATAGACCCAGATGTCACCATGGACCTACGTGACAATACGGGCCACTCATATCAGCATGGTCCTCAAGCACCAACATGGCCTCAGGCAGTAGGCCAGATGCTGGGCATCTGCACAGGTTTCCATGGCAACAGAAGCTATAGAAATCAACACAAACCCTGGCTGCAGTAGGACCATGGACATTTTTAAACTTTTGTTCTTCTATTATACATTAAATGCTGACCTCAGTTTCCCCTCCTTCCATTCGTCCCAGTCCCTTCCCCAACTTCCTCTCTCTCCCAGATCAACTCCTTCTCTGTTTCCATTCAAAGAAAAAAGAGTAGGCCTCCCAAGGGATACCCTCTGAACATGGCCCAATAAGATACAGTAAGACCGGGCACACCCTCATGTCATGGCTGGACGTGGCAACATAGTAGGAGAAAAGGGGTCCCAAAAGAGTCGGAGACCCCTCCACTCCTGTTGTTGGGAGTCCCCCAAGAACACCAACCTATACGCCATAATGTGTAGGTCAGCTCTATACAGAGTCATGTTCATGACCTTGTGAGCCATGTGCTTCTGAAGGCTAACTCAGTGTGTTTATCCTTATGCAATGCTTGATACTTCCTATAGTTATTTCACTCCCCCATCCTGTCTCAAGGACCATGGGGAGGACAGAACTCCAGATAATGTTCCCATCTGACTTTGGCTTGGTCTGGGTTGGGATGTAACTTTCCCATGCCTGGATCATGCCTGGATCATGCCTGGATCATGCCTGGATCATGTCTGGATCAGCAGTCTAATTCTCCTTCTAAGCCCCAGCATCTTCTCTTTGCTTCAGAATGCTGTATGGGTGAATGTCACCATAGCAAATCATTCTGAGTATAGATCATGTAGCATCGATGCTGGGAACTATAAATGATTTCAGCAGCCCATCAGAAATGTGAAAGCTAAAACTTGCTTTAATTATGAAAGTAAATAAAAGAAAGAACTTTATAAAATTTGGGGTGGTGGAGACTTCTCTGCATTATTTTCATTATTTGTAAAATGTGATAAACAAAATCCTGATTTTGCAGGGTTGTCATGAGGAGCTGAAATGTCTAGAGTACCGGCTCTCAGCCTTCCTAACCTTGTGACCCTTTAATGTAGTTCCTCTTGTTTTGGTGACCCCCAATCATAAAGTTATTTTCCTTGCTACTTTATAATTGTAGCTTAGTTGCTGTTGTAAATCATAATTTAAATATCTGATATGAGGCATATCTGATATGTGACCCCTGAGGAAGGGTCATGCCCCAAAGAGGTTCCGACCCCCAAGTTGAGAACCACTGGTCCAGAGTGTTTATAACAATGATATATAGCAAGCAGTAAACAAAGTGTTAGTATTCCTGCTATATAGTGACCAGGAAGCAAAATGTATTGCTAAGAAATCAAAATTTATAGCTGAAGACATTATGCATACCCACCAAAGTAGTTGCTAAAAAGGCTTCTTTGCATATTACCTGGAACCCTTTCACAATCTGCTTTTGTTACCTTCATGGTGAGATTTGGGTGCATGGACCAGATTTCAAGAGGCTCATTCAAATTATTTTTCTGCTCTGGGTCTCTGTCCTTTCTTCTTTGGGATACAATTCACACTGATTGTGTTCAGCAGTGTTTCCTCAGATTCTTGTTTTTTTCAGAGCTTTTCCACTCTCTCTGGGTATCTGTCTGACAGTAGGAAGCGTCACACTCGGCAACAGCATAAGCCTGAGGAATAATAGCGCGAAAGAAAACAGCATCTTACTCCAGCTTAATATCTGTTTGTGCAATGACCTCATTAGGTAGCTCCAAGTCCCCTTTGGTGCATTTCCTATTAAAATTCTGCCTCATCTGCTTCTTATTTGATAGAAATAACTTTCACCAGAGGAAATCGGGCAGAAAACCTTGCCAGCATATTCAACTTCTTGTCCTTTAAGAAATGATACTTTGATTTTTGAGGTTTGACTTTGCTAAGTAATGAAATTATTATGGTGGAACAAGGCATAGAAATAGTAAGTATGATAATTCTTCTTTCCCATTGTATGCTCTTTCTATTCATAAGTTTTAGGGCCTTAGATATTAGATACACTTACGTAAGGCCTCATGAACGGTAATTATCTTTTGGCTAAAGAAAAAGCCCAAACGAATGCTAAGCTGCATTATCGCTTGGCTTCTGACATGAGCTGATAATCAGATTTTCTTGCTTAAATCCATGGTGCTTGAACAATGCTACCCACTGTCTGCGCTTCCCGATATTACCCTTAATTAGAAAGAACAGAAACACAAATCTGAATTATTTCAAAATCTGGTTTCCATGGTCAGTGGTTTGAAAGGCTTAACTTTATTATAAATAAACCTGGTTTTATTGGCTAATGAAATCTGAAATGTGAAGCCTGGGATGGTGGGGTATAGAACTCTGATGTTTACACATCCAAATATCTAATGTAGGCAAAGTGTTTCATAATAAACCAGTGGATAATTGTATGGTTCCTTTGTTCAAGTACACTACAAACCTCACCACTGAGGAGGACCTGAAAGAAACTAAAATTTATGTTATTGAAAAGCAACCATCTTTAAGTTTAATTATATACATTTCAACAGCTATCAAGGCAGTATTGATCTATTTTATATTTTTTTCTATTTTATTCATTTTTGCTCCTTCTGAATATTGAGGTGCATGACTATGTGTTTATGGTGGTCTGTGTCTGTATGCATATGCCTCCTCAGAGTCTGGGTCTCAGATAGTCACAGTGTGTGTGTATGTGTGTGTGTGTGTGTGTGTGTGTGTGTGTGTGTGTGTGTGCATGCTAACAAATGCATGTGTATATGTGCATGTGTGTTTGCAGTAAATAATAATCGATAGGCTGCCATAGACATGAGATCAGTTGTATTTTATTTATATTCTAATTAAAAGAAGACTAGTAATAGATAAGGAAAACTGACTCCATTTGACAGCCTAATTAATAATGAAGCACAGATAGTAACTTTGTTTATCTGGAAGATACCAGGACAAACTCCTAGGACCAACAGCACGTTTAAGGACCTCAAACACCGTTGAGAATTGTGAGCATATGTATCACAGATGTTTCTTCAGTTTCTGTGTGGATAGGAGGACCCAGGTGTCTCTGTATATCTAAACTGAGACCTGGATCTCTTTTCTTCTCCACTGTAATGTTTAAAAAAGAAAAACTTAAAAGAAGACTTTGCAGTTCTGGTTTTCTCTTTTTCAGTGTTCATTCATATTTTCTGTTCAGTTCATCCACCCCCTACCACCTCTGTCTGGGACAGTGTTCCAATAGAAAACATCCCTAACAATCAGAGCTGCCCTGTGGAATACCCAGTACCTGGCTGAGGGTACTGA
The DNA here is from genome assembly GCA_004025045.1 of Sigmodon hispidus. Lineage (NCBI taxonomy): Eukaryota > Metazoa > Chordata > Mammalia > Rodentia > Cricetidae > Sigmodon > Sigmodon hispidus. The sequence goes on from PVIH01000190.1 coordinate 30,131, forward strand.
AGCTTAGGGAGAACCATATACTCAGTGAGCATCAGCGTCAGTTGGAGAACAGTGATTAATCCAAGTCCTGGGATCTCAGCACTGCTATATTCCTCTGCCAACCTCTGCAGCTTCTTCTATCCCAGGCTCTTTGTCTTCAGAGCTCTGTGTCATTGGTTGGAGGCAGAAGGCCTTCTCTTCTCTCTTTCCAGTCACCAGGCCCAGGGTGAGTGTGTCTGGGGTCCAGGCTCCTGTGATTCCTTATGGGTCCAGGTACCAGTACTTCTTTCACAGAGAACAATCGCCAGTCGTAGAAGGTAATTTTGAAATATTTGACTGGAAACTACACTATGGATAGTCTTCCTGGAAGGAGGCCTACCTTAGGCTGTGAAGAAAAGTGAGAACTCTATTGTCAGACACTGTGGACTTCCGGTACTTACACATCTTCTGTCCTCAAATGCCAGTGAATTGACGATGAGGGAGCAAAAGCTTCTAATTTGCTCACTTGTTTGCAGGTGGAGACCGCTGTGCAGCCTGGGCTAGCCTGGTTATGTTAGGCCAGTCGCTCTTGACTTTGCAGAGCTTTTCTGGGTTAGCTCAGTGTTTCTTATAAAGAGTGCATATTTTTATTTTTGTCCCATATGCTTTTGGAAACGATTGAAAAGTGCCACGTTGATGAAATATATCTATGTTTAAGGATGAAGTTACAGAGGAGACTGTTTTTCAAGTGATTTACTTCAATAATTATTTGAAAGCTGTAAAGATGCTTAGCAAATAATAATTTCAACAGGAGGCAATGGCTTCCAACAGAAGTTTATCCAGGAGCCTGGCAAGGAGAGATATAGTTTCATTCTACTCCCACAGGAAACCCAGATTCCAGTGGCTCCGTTATTTACTAATCAGCGAGTGGAGTGTAAGGCTTTTAAGGGAGCTGGTGAGAGGCTGGCTTCTGAGTTCTGCCTCCTTTGGCTCTCTATGCAAAATGAGGACAAAGATTTACTTCCTGGAAAAAAAGATAAAAAGTTCTCAACTCAAGGATGGACATTACAGAGTAATTTTTTGAAATTGTGTTCAATCGCCTCATACAAAGACCCTCAGTCCATTTCCTCCTGCTCTGTTTCTCTGAATGCCTTCAGCCAGGACACTGTTTTCCAGCCTTGGGTTTGAGAAAGTAAACAAACACACTTGAGAAATGTCCTTTGCTTTGAATTCCCAGAGATCTGTCAGGAAAGATAGACTTGCTTTCCCTTGGTGCTCTTGTGATGCTTACTCTGTGGCCTGCACACCTGAGTCTAAAAGCCTGGAGCTAGACTTTTAGTGCTTTACTACAAAAAGTGAATGGACTGTTGTAAAGTGTATCTTCTGGCCATCATGAAGATGTTGTGCCCAGGAACTCCTGACAGTGAGGTTTCATGCACAAGACCCGCACTTGAATCAACATTCCAGCATGGATGAGGAAGAGCTTATTCAAGGATCTACCTCTAGTTGAAGAGCTACAGGAAGTTCATGGCTGCTGAGGGAGGGGCAGTCTCCTTTTTTCAAGGAAAAGTCCCCTGATAGGTTATCTGTGCCTGAATAGTTGACTATCTCTATGCTCAAGTACATATAGGCATATGAATTGGACTTAGTAGTATATTTAGCTGTCTTTCTATATATCCCCAAAAATGATTACGAAGGAAGTGGCCATGAACTTGTGAAAGGGAAGGTGATACACACGAGTGGTGGGAATGGAAACAGAGGGAGAAATGTGATGAAAACACATTGTATTCATATCAATAATTTCTCAAAATAAATGATTTTAAAAGGGAGAAAATAAAAGAAAAAAATAAAACAAGTGGGTAGTCAAGCCTCTTCAGGTACCTGAGGAAAATCTTTAACATGGGGATAGACAGAAATACACAGAGGAGGAAGCTCAGAGAAACAGTGCAAAGTAAACAGACAAAACCCATCAAACCTGACCCCAAAGACCCCACACCCCAATGATAGAAGAGGATGAAACACCTCAAACCCAAGGCTAAGATGCTATCATTTAAAAGATCACATGATCAAGAAAGTCACTGGAGAGGAACTGTGTTGTAAGCCTTGTGAGAGAAGGAAGTCCCTAGGAAGTAGAAAGGAAACCTAAAAGACAATGAAAAATGGGAGGGGGGATAGGATGGAGGGAGGAAAGGAGAGGAGGGGAGAGAGAGCAGACACACACACACACACACACACACACACACAGAAGAGAAAAGAAAAAATGGAAAAAGGTTCATAAAACTGCAAAACAGGAATTTCCAGGTGGAAAGGAGTGGTTGGAATGCCCAGCACAAAGGAAGAAAGCCCACACTATGGCACTTTATTGTGATACTTACTTCAATAGTAACAAAGAGATCTTAAAGTTCTCAGAGATGCATGACAAAAATTATAAATAAAACAAATATCACCCGGACAGATCACAAAAGAACATAAATCAGTATGGCATCAGCCTGAGATGCCAAAGATGAGAGAGAGTCACAAAAGTACGTGTGGGCTGTGCACCCTTTCAACTCCAGAGAATCCTGCTTTCAGTAGATGGCAGACATTTTTACTTTCTTGTCAGATGGCCAGACACTGGTCTTAGATATTTTAAGTTGTGGTAGGATTGATCTCCCAAGACAGAAGGGTCATCTCTAAATGACTCAAGGAAGAGATGCAGAATTTATTCACTTGGTTCAGGATTTTTACCCTTGTTCAGTTGACTGTGAGAGTTTTTTTTAATATTTATTTATTTGTTATATATACGGCGTACAGAAGAGAGTACCTGATCTCATTATAGATGGTTGTGAGCCACCATGTGGTTGCTGGGAACTGAACTCAGGACCTCTGGAAGAACAGTCGGTGTTCTTAACCTCTGAGCCATTTCTCCAGCCACGACTATGAGAGTTTAAGATTTATTCTGGAAATATTATGTAGATACTGTCAAGACCTGTGCATAATTTGTGAGTCCCAGAGCAAAATGAAAATGTTATCTGTTAATGGTAATAATACAATAAAGCTCTTAGCCTTAAAATATCTTATTGCTAATAAATGTGTTCTAAATAATAGCAACATATTATTAATCAGGACTTACAAAGTTAAAAAATGATATTTTGGCATCAATTTTGTATATAATGAGTAATACTTCATCAATGTTGTATATTAATTGATCATAAAGATTTTTTTCTTGGCTTATTTTTTGAGACTTATAAGAATATTATTGAAATCCTTTGCTTTTAGCAATTTCAATTTTAGTATTGTAAAACAATTCCTGATAATTTTTTATTTTCAGAAGAACTTTTTTTTTTAATATAGCTGTTACTGATGTTGTTCAGTGTACTTTATAGATTCTGACACCATTGGGCTAGGTTTCTGAGAAACTATTTTGTAATATAAATTTTAGTATATCTGGAGTTGATTATTCTTACAGAATAATTTAAATTTTTAAAGCTTACTTATTTTCTTTATATTTTGCCTGCATGTATGTTTATGTACTGAATGCATGCCTGGTTTCCTTGGAGATCATAAGAAGGTATTGTATAACCTTTTAAGTCAGAGTTACAGATGGCTGTGAACTGCCATGTAGGTGCTGGGAATAGAATCAGAGTCCTCTGGAAGAACATTCAATGTTCTTAACCACTGAACCATCTCTCTAGCCTACAGGATAGCTTTTTATAAAAAACTCTTTCGATAAATCCATTTGACATGGATCAGATTTCCTGCTATACAAGGGCCATGGTATTTCCACAATTCCTCTGAAATTTCCTATAACTTTTGAATGTTATAACAAGCTGAAAGCAGCTGCGATTGGCATGCACCTAAGGAGTGTAGTTTCAGCTTTTTACTCAAGGGCTTACTACAGTAAAACATACCTCTCGATTGTAGGCATAAGGGTTGCTATCAAATATTGTCTCTTTAATTTGAGGAAGAAGTAGATTGCCTAGGGATTTCTTCCAAAGGTAGAGTGTCAGTCAGCAAGTTATCATTGACCTATCAGAATCAATCAGCTTTATCTAGAGTAAAATTAACTTCCATGAACACAGCCTGCCTTTTGAATCTTCATCTTTCAAATACAGCATCCAAGGCTCCAGGAAGAGCAAGCATTAGAAGGCAGTTGTCCTAATGCAACCTGTCTCATCTGAAGAGTGCCAGGGACCGTTGTTGTGGTCAGAGAGCTGCAGCAGTCCTGGCTTTGCAGGCTCTTACTGGAAACCTCTATGAAGGGAGCTTTGACAGAATTTCAGTTTGCCATTGGGCCTGAACTACAGTGTCCATGACCAATAGGATGATGGTGCTGAAGCACACAGTGATGTGCTCAAACATAAGTATCTGTTCTACACAAACCATATGGATCCAGGATTGAAATCTAGGCTCCAAAATTCATGAGAGTAAAATGGACAGAAAAATGACAGAAGCCTTTCTGTGTGGTGGGTGTGGCCTTGTCGGTGGGTCACTGTTTAGGTCACCGGATTGTAGCTGGGTGATATTAATGATTTCTTTTCTCCTCTGGTAGAGCACAGAGTACCTCCCAGCACCACGAACACTAGACAGTGCAGGGGTGAGGCTTCTCGTTAGCATGAACTCAGCTTCTCTGTGTTCATGATGTGTTTTCCTTAGTGGTAAGGCTTTACCATCAGCTTGTGGAGAATAACCAGTAGCCCTGGCTATAGTCTGTGATGCTGACTCAACATTATGTTAGCCATTTCTGGCACTGGTGGGTTCACTTGGTGGTGTGGAATGTTTGATTGGAGCATTTTCTCCCTTACTGTGTGATGACTTCATTGACATTCCATATATATGTGTGTATATATATATATATATATGTATACATCTGCACACATATATGTAGGCTACAGTAGCAGGCTTCCATATTAGTTGTGTCTCCTCATCTTCCTTTTATTCCCTTCTCCCCTCCTTATCCCCATTTACACCTTGTATTCTAGTTTTTCCTTTATCTCCCCATAGCATCCTATTGCCCTTTGCTTTGGACATTTCCACCACTCCCCACTCCCACAGTAAGTCCTGGACCTCTGTAGTCATTCAGATTGTAGCACATATACATTGCAAGGTTATTTTTTATATTGTTATCGTTTAGGTCTCAATTCTCAATTAAAGAATAATTACAGATTTCTGTAAAACAAGTTAAAAAAATCCATCACCTTTAATAGTGGTAAAACCTCAGCCAAATAATAAAGTTGTTGTGGAAACCCCTGCTTTTGGTCTGCAGGGGAGATGCATTTCCCATGATCCTCAGGGAGAAGTCTAGGTATAGGAGCTCCGATTTCTTATTTTGTCCTCCCGTGTCTTCTAATTACAGTTGCTGTAGGTGGCCCAAAGCGGCTGCTTCTCTTACATAATGCCGAGAGAGAAAGAAAATACGATTTCATTGGTTACTGTACTTAGAATGAATCCTCGAGCCAAGAAAGAAAACCACAATGGGCTTGGCAAACAAACAATTGAAAAGCACAGGTGCTGGGAGTGTGCACAGCCCCAAAATCAACATGACTTGGGAGCAGAGAGGGCTGGAAAACAAAGAAAGGTGCTTTTCATTCAGCAAAATTTATTTCTTTTCAATATTTGTGATCTGCAGCTGATAGTGCACGAGGCCACTTGGCATTTCTTCCTGACAAAGGAGAAGGGCTGCCGCATCGAGCAGACGCTCGGGCGGCCTGTGGTATGAGGTGAGCCATTTGTCAAGAAGATCAATATTGACTGTTCTTGTATCTTTGTGTTGAACATTTGCTCTTCCCTTAAAAAAAAAAAGTGGGGTCTGTGCTTTAAAATATAGAGCACGTGCCCAGTTCAGATACTGAATCACGTGATTGCAATGGGTCTTCATAGAGAGGTGTCTCTTTCAATAGTGAGTTGCTTCTTCCTTAAGGAGGCAGGTTCGTTTATCTCAGACACTGGCAGCCTCTTCTCCACCAGCTCAGTTCAATCCTAACTCCATGAAACACACACTTTGAATGTAACAATGTATGTATGTTTTGAAATATCAGTTCTATTCAGTTTAATCCCACATAGACCAATAAGGCTTCATGTCTCATGTAGCAGAAACTATGCTAAGGCACTGGGTGAGTAAGATGGGGAACGTGGACTGCATTAGCGTCTGATGCTTTCACTTCCATAGTTTGGCATATTTATATTGCAGAGGAGAGAGTCCTCTGCAGGTTGAGGAAGAGGCTCCTGCCAGCTTCGTCATCTACAGAAAGCATTAAATCCTTTACATCAAAATGTCTAGGTCTTTAATCAGCTGGAAAGTCTGTGATGATGCAGATCCTGACTGAGTAGAGATTTATGTGGAGTGAGAGAATGTTCTTGTGTAACAGGCTCCTGGGTGGTGCTACTGAGCCAGAGCAGGGCTCTAATAAGTTATTTGTTATTTATATTGATTGCTTGGGTAGATTTCTTTTTTAAAATCACTGCATTTTCCTGTACTCTGCCAAAGGCATTTTGCCTCAGAATTTGCATTATAAAATATATAGCCCCCAAATATTTTTTTTAAAAAATGACAGTTATGGATAACTTTAAAATACAGTTAAGAATGTACCTTACTTAGGGTTTCCTTTTAGCAAAAGAATATGAAAAGGAGAATTCTATAAAGACAAACTGCAGACAAGGCTATACATAGCTAAGCTCATGAATACTAAAGGACTGTGGGGGGTGAGTGGGTCTGTGGCTCCTGAGAGGTGACATTCGAAGTTGAGCAGATCAGGAGAGTAGGCAAGAACCAGGAGGTCAAGGTAACCCGCCTGGCTTTGTGCATTTACGTGGCTAGATTCGCCAGCACTGAGAAAAGGAAGTCGGATGAAGTGAGGTTAAGAATGTGCGTTTAGGAAGAATAGACTTGGAACTTCCTTACAGAAGCTACTTCTGCAGACTTGGAGGGCCACTTACTGTTCCATTTTAAAGATAATGGTGCTGGGAAGGTAGCCCTAGAATAAATGGAAGCCAAGGAATGCAGAGGTCTCATCTGAATTTTTGCAGAGAGGTAAAGGATAGAGTTGTAGCTTCATTTGGGTTCCTGATATGAAACACTCTAGTCAAAAATGACTTCGGGGGAAGAAAATTTATTTAATACTTTTTCCTTTTTTATTAAGTTTATTTATTCATTTATTTTACATTCTGCTGCAGTTTTTCCTGCCTCCTCTCATTCCCTCCCCGTCTCCCCCCTGCCCCCTCCCATATCCACTCCTCCTCAGCCTTTGTCTATAAAGAAGCAGGCTTCCCATGGATATTAGCAAAGCATGGCATATCAGGTTGCAGTAAGACTAAGCACTTCCTCTTGTATTAATACTGGGTAAGGCAACACAGTATGAGGAATAGGTTCCTAAAATCCTGCTAAAGTGTTAGGGACAGCCCCTGTTTCTACTGTTAGGAGTCCCACAAATAAATGTCCTACAAACAAACCCAGCTACACAACCGTCACACATATGCAAGGGGGCTAGGTCAGTCCTATGCAGGTTCCCCCGCTGTGGGTTCAGGTCCTATGAGCTCCTATGATCCCAGATTAGTTGATCTGTGGGTTTTCTTGTGATGTCCTTGACCCCTCTGGCATCTACAATCCTTCTTCCCTCTCTTCAGCAGGATTCTCAAAGCTCAGCTAATGTTTAGCTATGGGTCTCTGCATTTGTTTCCATCAGTTGTTAGATGAAACCTCTCTGATGACATTTGGATAGCCATCAATCTATGAGTAGTAGCAGAATAGTGTTAGGCATCATTATCAAATTGTATTTGGTTCTATTCTAGGTCTCTGGGCCATCCAACCTTTAGTCCTGGTGTTCCATGCAGTGTCAGAGGTGGACTCATTCTTAAACTTGGTTCTCACGCTGTACCAGTCATTGATTGGTCACTTCCATGATCTCTTCACCACCCTTACCCCAGCACTGGAGAGATGGTTTAGCTTTTAAAGGCTAGGGTTGCAACCAAAACTGTAAGTGTTTATTTAGTCTGTTATTGAGGGAAGTTAAGACAGGAAATCAAAGCAAGAACTTTCTAGTTTCTGCTCTCACAGTGAGCAGAGCCTGACTTCTATTCTGTGCTCGAACCAGGGAACTTACTCACAGCTAAAGGAACACAGGAGAAGCCTTGATGGAGGGCGCTATGATGGGGGCACTGTGATGGGGGCACTGTGATGGGGGCACTGTGATGGAGGGTGCTGTGATGAATGGTGCTGTGATGGGGGTGCTGTAATGGGGGTGCTGTGATGGAGGCGTCTGTGATGGAGGGCGCTGTGATAAAGGATGCTGTGATGGGGGTGCTGTGATGGGGTACTGTGATGGAGGATGCTATGATAAAAGATGTTGTATGGGGGTGATGTGATGGGGTGCTGTGATGGGGGTGCTATGATAGAGGGTGCTTTTCTTAGTTACTTTTTAATTGCTATGATATAACACCATGACTAAGGCAACTTATAAAAGAAAAAACATTTAATTTGAAGCTCAGGGCTCAATGTTTAGAGTCCCAAGGTCATTATGGAAAGGAACATGGCAACATGGTATCAGGCACAGTGCTGGGACAGTACTGACAGCTCATATATTAATCCAAAAGCACGAGGTAGAAAGAACTGAGAACCATATGGGCTTTTGAAACCTCAAAGCCTCCCTCAGTGACACACCTCCTCCAACAAGGCTACCTAATCTTTCCCAACAGTTTCATCACTTAGAGACCAAGTGTTTAAATGTATGAGCCTATGCAGCCCAACTTCATTCAGACTGCCAGGTGCTGCTTGCTGGCTTTCTCATGGTACGCCTTTCCTTAGATTTCTTATACAGCTCAGGACCACTGGCCTAGTGAATGATACCTTCTCCTCTATGTGTTAGCAATCCAAACAGTCTCCTACAGACTGCCCAAAGGCCAATCAGATCTGTGTTCTTTAATTGAGTCTTTTTCTCAGATGGCTTTGGCTGTGTTTAGTCAGTAGTCAAATCTGACTGCATCACACATGGATTGTCATGATCCATGGTTTCTGAACTGAGCCTTCCTGGTTTCAACACATAGAGGCTTTTAAAAGTGGAAGTTTGACTAGTCTTGCAAATTAGTTCTTCCTCATTCTTCTTTGTCTTGAATTTACTCTTAGCTTTCCATTCCAAGGGGGAAAGTATGTAGTGATATATTGCAATTTAATAAAAATAATCTGGAATATCAGAGGACAGAACCACCCACAGCTAAGCCAGGGAGGTCAGAGAGTAGTGACACACACCATTAATCCCATAACTCAGGAGGCAGAGATCAGCCTGGATCTCAGTGAGTTCAAACCCTAGCAGCCAGGCAGTGGTAGCACACACCTTTAATCCTACCTCTAGGATTGTTGAAGAAAGAAGTAAAATAGCTAGGCAGAGAAAGAAATAAGACAGGAGAAGGCAGGAGTCCTTTGGAGGACTTGGGAGACAGGACTTAACCCATTCAGCCTAAGGAGTTCGCTGGATGAGAATTGGTTGTGGTTTGGTCCCTGTCTCCCTGATATTTCAACTTTTCCCCAATATCTGGCTTTAGGTTTTAATTCTAGTACCAAAAAAAATTTGTGCAATTAAAAACTCCTTTTGATTTCTCTTAGATGACCTATTATGATCTTTAAAAGAACACTTTAGTCACTGCCAAGCAAATATAAAGAAAATTTGACCAGTCAGAAAGGCTTGTCAAGCAGTCTTTGACCGAACTTCTGTTGATCTCTGTACTCTGATACTGGTGTGTGTAGTCTGGGTCTCTTGCCCTGTGACTAAAAGGTGTAATTCTTCACATGCTTCACCTCTACCTCTTTGGCTTAGAGATACCTATAGCAAAGTGAGAGATTCTCCTTTGGGGATTTGCAGGACCCTCCATTCAGTTTACTTCCTTAGACTGTGGCATCATGTTTGTTTCTGGGAAGGTTAACCCTAACCCAAACCCTAACCCTAACCCTAACCCTGGGGAGATGGATGGAGCTGGGAGAGTTCTGTAGAATGCTGCCAGGAAAATGCGAACTCCTGTGGTGAGAGCTCATCCATGCAGGGATGGACTGATCTCTTACAGACCCATGAAGTTAGTTCTATTCCAAATAGATACTATCTTCAATATTGAAAGTAATACACACAATGACATTCAATATTGAAGCAATGATATAATATTCAATCTATCTAAACAATTAAAATGGCATAAAACATTGATGAGCAATTGGTACCAACAAAACATTTAATAAACTGCTTTTTACTAAAATAAGTGAAATTGTCCTTTTGGATACTTAATTCATTGTTATTTATTCAGCATCTGTAGCTATTTCCTCTCTCATTTTTTTTTTGATAACTTCAGGGTCACAACAGCTGACTTGATGGTCCGGTCCCCTCTCCTATCTCCTGATTGATTGCCCCTTTCCACATCTTTACCTTCTGATCTACCAGCTTCTCCCTGTGCTTGTAACGACCCTCCTATAAGTCACCACATAGAAACCCCCTTTGCCTGCAAGTCTAATTCTCTTGTACCTCTGTCTGAAAAGCCATATTATATTTCTGCATATAAATTAGAGCATGGGGAATGGGAGGATGGATCTATGGCTAAAAGCACTTACTGTTTTTATGGAGGACTAGAGTGTGGTTCGCAGCACCCACATCGAGCGGCTCCTAACTGTCAGTAACTCCAGCTCCAGTGGATTTGATGCCTTCTGCAGGCACTGCGTGGATGTGCACACGCACCTCCAAACATGAAGATAATTTAAAAAAAATTTTAAAATTAAGAGTATGGGTCTTAGCATTTTCCTCATCTTGTCTTCATTTTAGTGTCAACAAAAGAAAATCTTCATTTGATATCTATTGTTCTTCTTTTGGTCACCCTGCCTAAAAAGTCAGTTTCTTGGGGACAGTGTAACTCAGTAAAAAATGATTTCAGCATGACTGGAAAATGTTCACTGACCTCATTAATGGAGCACATAGGGAGGCTGTGTGTATGCTGTGAGTAACGAGAGTCAGTTACGGTTGTTTTCAGGATTATAACTTTTAAAGAATAAAGAGACAAATATGCCAGGGTCATCATTTAGTGAAGTAAGGGTTGTAGGTGTTGTGTCTTGTTTGTGGAATCACAGAACAAATGTTTGGTTTATTTTTTCTCTTTTACTTCACAGTCTAACTCTCATCGTGAAAAATCAGCCCTACCCTGCTCCAGGTTTGTTACTCACATGAAGAATTTTTCTGCATCACATAAAATGGATAAATTACATTTTCTACCATTTCCAGGTAAATTAATCCCAAATCTCATGGTTTCCAAAGAAACTATAGAGTATATAGGCAAAAACCATATGTTTTCATACTTCAGTACCTTCCAAAGTAGAAATGAAAGAGGCACTTCATTAGTTTATGAAGTCTTCAGATCCAGGGGGAAATTGGCTCAAGGCTTGACTGGATCTATACTCTCGGGCATTATTAAGGTTTTATCCCACTGATAACATTGACTTTAAATTGATGTTTTTGTTTTTAGAAAGAATAACAAATTGTAGCTAGAGGCATGTATTTATTCTTGGAGTTGATGGTCTTAAAAGTAAAAGCTTGAAGCAGAGACATGTAGATCTCTTTGAGTTTGGGATCAATCTGCACTATATAGTGAGTTCTAGACCATCCAGGGTTCCATAGTGAGACCCTGTCTCAAAATTCAGAATGCAGCAAATAAAAGTAAAACCTTATTTCTTCCTATATTTGTAGCTTTACATTATGTCTGATGACTTTGATTGGCCAAATTTGGGTCTTAAGGACCTGGTAAAATGAAACACATTAACTGGGCCATTGTAGAAACTATACCTAAGTTGTACCAAATGTGCATTTAGAATGTGGACACAGAGATAGAGAAAGAGAGATGGGGTTATGGATGGTTTGCCAAACTAAGTGGATTGGGGGTGAGGGCGAGCTTTTTACAAGATTATAATTTTTTTTTTAACAAGGACAATGTGATGTGGAGTTGTGTTCTTGTCTGCTGTGTGCTTTCCCTGCAGACTATTATACAACTTGGGACTATTGATAAACTCCATTTTGAGGAGTATTTACCTTGACTTGAAAGGGAAATGAATTATGACCAATTATTATCTAATAAAAAGCAATAATTTTACAATAACTGACGAAGCAGGTAATGGTTGTGTTTTAATCTGTATGCTGTTATTTTATTAATTTTGAATGTTTGAAAGTTTTTATTTATTTACTTAATGCACTATACTCACATAGTGTTAATCCTGAAGATGGGTGGAGCAAGACTACAGACTCAAATCATTATGGCCAAATTAACTAAAACAAACTTTTTAATTTGTATACATGGGATGCCTCTACCTAAGATGGGATTCAAGAGCTCAGCACTGGATAAAAGAAAGACATAGCTTTCATAGAGCTCAGGGGTAGAGGGTTTCAAAATGGGGGAAAATAGGTGGAGTTACATGAGCAAAATATGATATGTAGTCATGACAGGGTAGTTGTAGGTGGTCATATAGCCTTTTGAAACAAAGTCATGAGTGCTGTTCCCGGAACAGGCAGTATAGAATGATTTGTAGTTAAAGTTACAGGTAGGGAGTAGCACAGTCCTTGAAAAACAGAGGTTTAATCATAAGCAGCAATGGCCCTCAGTTTATATTTAGTATGAGATAACTTTCAAGCCTAAGATGAAGGCAGGCTGGTTCTTCATTAGTTTCTTACATATACTTGGGTATCAGGGATATTGAAAGGTTTTGTTGGTTTTATGATAGTTTCAATGTCCTAGATGGTACAATTTTGATGAGATCTTTACCCAAGGCTTTCTATCTGTAGATTAAACCAACTGAAGTTCAAAATGCACTTATGGCTATAATAAAGTACTTCTATTCTAAACATATGCAGACTTTTCAGTCTTGTCATTATATTAAATGATATGCTATAACAAGTATTTATATAGCATATATGTTATCAGATATTACAATAATCTACAGATGATTTAAACTTCATGGAAAGCCTTGTAAGTTATTTACAAGTACTGAGCCTTCTTATATGAGAAACATGGCCAGTCTCCAGTTTTGCTGTCAATGAGAAAGGAGTCCTGGAACTTTGTACACTCAAAGACAATGGTAATATGGATTTTGGATTGCATGGGTTTGGTAGCACACATTGAAGTGAGTTCTGATGTCTCTCACTCCTGTTAGTATGATCCAGAAACTCCATTAGGCATTTATCCACTTGTCTCGTGCAACTGGTGTAGCTCAATAAAAGTAAATGCCAACATCTTAATTCTTTTCAAAATAGAAAGGATGACCAGAGATTTATATGAAAATGTATTTATCTGAAACATGTAGGACTTCAAAATTCAGTGCATTTTGTAGAACGGCAAAATTTAGCTCTCTTCAGAAAGGCTATGGCTGTAACTGTTTGAGAAATGCTTGCTTTGAAGTGATATAACTTCCACTGATGACTCTAAGTACTTTAATATTTATATTTGATATTTAATATTAATTTGTTGATATGAAGTCTTCATATAAGCTATGGTTAAGAGGCACCAATGGGTGGTAATAGTCATCAGGGCCTCTCCAGAACTGAGAGATACATGCTTGGCTTTATGTAGCCCTTACTACAAATGATCAGCATGTTGGCTCTGGGTGCTGGGTCAGGATGGAGATCTCAGATAGAGGGAAGGTCCATAGTGAGTCTAACTGATAGGGAAGGAGGAACCACCACTTTTTTCTTTAAAACAGGGAAGTGATGTGATTCATTTGCCTCTAGGAGCAGTAAAAGACAGATTGAAAGGCAAGTCTGTAAGCAAGAAAACTACTCTTGAAGCTATTATAGTCATCAAGAAAAAAGATAACAAGGGAATGGTGTGTTTATGAAATTAGAGGAAAGGAGTAGCCAGAGTGGACGCGTAGGAGGTGGTGTTCACAGATGAGGGCTGAGATTGAAGGTTGATATGGGGGATGTTTACAAAAACATCAGTTTACTCAGTAAGAAATAACTGAACATCCTTCAGGTAACTGGCATCAGCCTAGATTTTGGAACTATAGACAGGAAAAAGGCAAGTAAGGTTCCTGTCCTCTTGAGATGTGCCTTTTAAGTAAGGTAAAAATTGATAAGTAACCAAATAAATTATCAAAGTTACAATAGATAATAAAAGCTATGAAGAAAAGTAATAGGGAATTTTTGTATGTATCTTGGTAATCAGTCCCTGTCCAACCTTAGACTCTGATAACTGACAGGCTATTTAATATCTTCATAGTTCTCTCATTTCTAGGTTTTACATATCAATAGAATCATTTGACATGCAATTTCCTAAATCTAACTTCCTTAATATGGTATAATGTATTTCAGATCTATGGTAGTAGTGCTGAGTAATAGCCAATTGCATAGGTTTACCAAGGTTTATTCAGCTATCAGATGAATAATGTTTGTGTTTTTTGTTTTAATGAGAGGTTTTGTTGAGTTGACTGGAATGTTAATTTAAATCTTAAGTGCAATAATGATTACTGATCTGTATGTTTGATGAGGCATATAGCTGGATGCTAACTAGTGAATTAAACACTATGCAAATATTGCTTTAGTAGATCTTATATTAAAGCAGTTTCTATACAATTTTTCAAAAACTTGAAAAAGATTAACTAGTGCACCCAAAGGAATACAGCAGACTTGGCACTACAATTTATGGAGGTTAAGAAAACTGACTTTTCCTTGAGAAGGGAAGGTGTTGGGAAATGAACATTAAATGGTGCTGATGCTGCTGAGGTCAGGCACAGCTTGGTCAGGCACAAGAAAGAGTTTTGGATTTTGCCCTAAGTTCCATGGCGGCACTGAAGTCACAGTCAATGGTATCCATCTTCCCACCTGCTTTTAGAGATCATCACATTGAGGTCTGTAGACTGAACTGGAGCAGAAAGGGGACAGAAAATGTGCAAAGACACAGGAAGACCACAATGGCAGCAAGGATGTGAGGGCGTGGAGGAGGAAGTACAAGCAGATATAAATGCTAAGAGTGTATGCAAGTGTGTACACACACAGAGGGACACACACAAACATGAACACAAACCACACTCTTGGAGATTGGTGTGACAAGACTGTCAATAAGCTCCCTCTGCCACAGACCAAGTATTCTCCAACATCCAGAATTCCAATGAGAGGTACACAGATAAACACATCTTCAGTTAGGGAGATGGGGCATCCACCTAAAGGCCATAGTTTCTGACGGACATGGTTCCTATGATGCAGTTCCATAGTGCATAGTAAGTGTTTGCTCTATATCAGGCTCCATACTGGGCGTTGGAGGCAGCCCTAAGAAAAATATGTGGATGGAGTCTTATAGGTATAGGAAAGTGCAAAGTTATTTCAAAAGAAGATAAGCAAAGCACCCAGCTTTCTGATGAACTCTATCAATTAATGTTGACTTGGTGACCACAAAACATCACTTGGGAGGCAATGTCCCAGCTATTGACCTCTGTCTGTGCAGTAGGGTGTGAAGTCAGTATGGAGAAGAAAGATGGGCAGATAGGAAGAGGAAAGGGAGAAGGAGAACTGGGATCTTGTTAACCTGGAGTCCTTATTCTTCCTAGAGCTCAGAGCCAGGTATGACCCATGTGTCTATGTTCGAGGAAGGTGTCTGTGTTTCCCTCCAGAGTCACCATTGATACAGCATTAGTAAAGGTCTGAGCTGAACTGATTCTCTACAAAAGTCTCATGAATCTTGGTGAACCTTCTACTAAGATCATGTCGATCCTGCCGTTTTTCTTTGTATCTTAGCTTGTTTACACACACACACACACACACACACACACACACACACATGCACGCACACGCACACACACACTCAAACACACTCACTTCAGAATCATGCCATAACCCTCAGGAAGAGGTACCACGCGGCAATGCCTCTCTTGCTGCCCACTTCTTTTTCTCTGAAGATTTCTTGCTCTTTCTTCGGCACAGCTGAATGCTTCCATCCGACTTCCATGAACTGACAAGAACATGCTCTGATTCTAGTAGGGGTTCTTTGGGATTGTTACTCCAAAGGGGTGGCTCCCACCAGGATCTAGAATATGTCTGTGCCCTTCTCTCTGCTTTCTGGTATAAGAGTTTGGGGTTGGGTTTTACACCTTACCTCTTCATGTAAAACTACCTTTTGTGGCTTGACAGACGTCTGCATCTGGGGGACAGGTTCCAGTTGCTAGGCTTTTGGGAGGAAATGATGCAAATACAAACCTAGGGCTTAGTCCTTGGGAAATTCAGGAAGTGTGTCCCAGAAAGGGAAGGGAGAGGGACACTCTTTGAAAGTGCTTGTGTTGCTGGGTCCCCTTGTGAATGCTCTCTCCTCTTTGTGCCTGCCAGACTCTGAAGAATGAGACTCAAGTACAAAGCAAAGGAGGCCCTGGCCAGTGAAAGCACCAATGTTTTCTAATCCATGTGGATCAAAACCACGCAGGTTTTGATTCTGCAGTCTTCCATGGCATGCTGGATTAATCACATGGATTAATAACACACAGTCGCCTTTACTCATTGCTGCCTTCTTGCCTTTGTGTTCATTCCCCTCCCTCTGGTTTTGAATTCTGTGAAACTGTGGGAACAAAAGAAACAGCACTTTGTAAGTAACATGGCAGTTGGCCTGTTGGTCTACCTCCCTGGAAGATGGACCCTGAATTTCCTAGTGTGTGAAATACTTGTGTCTGCATGGTAACTAGCTGCTATGACTTGCAGATTGTTTAGGATGCCTTTGGGAGCTTATGTTCTGTGTCATTTTTGCTGAGTGAAAAGTAGCACATTGTAGTTCTTTACATTGCAGATAAGGCTGAATGAGAGGCATCTGCTGTGAGGAGAGCTAGATAAGGTCTTGGTTAGCTGTGTTCACCTTGACAATGTTTAAGATGTTTCACTTTCATAAACTCTGTATTCTCTCAGGTAGGATCAGATAGGCATAGTTTACTTAAATAAAGCAGTAATAGCCAACACTCACTAAACATAATCGTGTAATAGCTATCATTTTAAACTTTATAGGAGCCCTATGGGGAAGTCATATTATTGTTACTACCATTTTATTTGATAAAATGAGTCAGGGGCAGCCACTGAGTCATTGAGTCAGAGTAGAGACGATGTAGACCAGTGTTTTGCCAGTGCTGAGGATCCTTTTGGCCTATAGTCTGTTTGTTTAAGCTTAGCTTAAATTGTGTCCTTGAAAATTATATAACTCTTGATGATTTCCTATTTCAGCCCTGAGAGATGGTTAGAGAATAAGAAAATAGCTACACATGGGGAGAAAAATCCAAGTTTTAGGGAGGAAAGTCCTGTGCTTGGAGAGGTACTGATAAGCATTGCGATGTCCTACCATTTACAGTCACCATTTAAATACTGAATGTCCTCTGCTCTGTTCTCAAGGTCCTAATAGTTCAACACAGGTTCCTGGATTAGTGTCTTTACACTTATCTGTAATGACAGCGAGAGGGCTCTGGCTAGGTTCAGGAATCACTTATTGCTATGATTATACAACTAGAGCTTTCTGAAAAACAAAACAAAACAAAACAAAAACACATGCCTCAACAAGAAAAACCTGGTTGGAAGGGATGATCACTTATGACAAGTGCAGCCCTGAAATACTCTAAAGGTAGTTACAGTTTTAACAAAAGTACTGGTAGTGTTAAAAAGGCAAGATGGATGGCTACTAAAAAAGCAGTACAGTACATACTCAAAAACTCTTTGAAGGGTTAAATGTAAGAAAATACATGGAGAATTCAAGTACCCAAAGTTTGGAGGCATAAATATTTGGGAGATTTCCAATTATCTTTGGAGCACATCCAGTTGGACCTGAGAAGAAAAGGATATGATGTTGGGTGGGTGTGTTTTGCAACTCTATTCCTTTGTAAGTTGGTATGTTTTGCAGCATAATTCCCATGTACTTTCTCTTTATACGTATAGAAAAAGAAAAGTTCTTTTAAATTTACTGAATTAAAAAAAAAAGAAAGAAAAGACAGGACAAGACTTCTAGGTATGATGGGGGAGACGGTTTATTATATATAGATATGGGGGAGCATAGCCAGAGTCATGGACATCTGGGAGAGTCCAGAGTGGACATGAGTGGACTGAACTAGCCATGTGGGAGAAGGGAAAGGGGAGAGAGAGAAGGGAGATAAGGGAGCTAGGCGCAGCAGACAATAGGCTAAAGATACAAAGAAGGCAGTTGACCAGAATGGTTGGCTTGCATAGAGAAGGGCAGTGAGCCCCTGGGCTGGAGAAGTTCAGAGCAACAGGTGGGGTGTGATAGCAGGTGGAGCCTGTAACAGGTCAGTCACAGGGACTGAGGGATGCAGGGAGATCCGGTGGCCAGGTCTGCTTTGATATGTCAAATGGCACCTTAGCATGTTGTCTCATCTGTACCTCACCCTCATGCCCTGTGTGTCTTTTCCCTTCTAATTTCAAATCATAAACATAATATAGGAGCATGCATGTATACATGTATATATATGCGTGGATCTATAAGGTTCTAGGAACAACAAGCTAGGTAAGATAGGCATTGTTTTGCATCTGACTTTTTTTTTGGCCCTTGGTAAGGTTTGATTGTCTTTCTCCCATCAAGTGACAATGAATACCATGCATTAGTCACACTGTTCTCACTTGCTTCTAAAAGTGTGGCCCCTCAGTTTTTGAGTTGACTTAGAGATCAAAAACAGTAGTGCTGAGTTCTGTAAGTGTAATGTGACGACTGTACATGCCAAGAGCAATAGTGTGACATAGTGCAGCCTCACCCAGGGCATAAAATTTGGGCCCACAGTGCCATCTAGACATAAGATTCCTTTGCCTGTCTGTGGAGACAGGCAAGCACACTCCTTTTTAACTTCTATAGCAATACAGCAAGCACAATGCATGGTTTTTAAGCAAAAGAATATCTAGTATAGGATTTATAGACTTTTCTATGTATCTATCAGTGTAGTTCTAAAAAATGGCCCATATGATGACATGCTCTGTTTAAGAGCAGTGAATAATATCAATCCATTTATCAACTATAAAATTCTCTATATCTAATCTAATTTCTCTTAAATGTCTACTCCTACAAATGAGATTGCAAATTTCAAGACTTAAAATACCTCTAGAGGTCTGGAGAGATGGCTCAGTAGCCGAGAGTCCTCACTGCTTCTGCAGAAGACCAGCATTTGATTCTCTTCACCCACATGGGGTGGCTTAAAATTGCTTCTCACTCTAGCTCCAAGGTATCTGCTCTACTTTGCTGTAATAAAATACTGACCAAAACAATTTGAGGGGCAAAGGGTTTACTTTAGTATTTTTTTCATCTTAGAGATTATAGTTCATCACCAAGAAAAGCAAATCAGATCACCAGAGGTGGTACCACCCACAGTAGGAGTGTAAGTATTCCTGGCACTCCAAGTGGTTTAGCCAACATGGCCCCTGGTTGTGGCTGCACAAACCCATGTAGTGCTGTGCACAGAAGCACTTCCCTAGAAGCATATGGAGGCACGCCCCTAAACGTGACTATGTAAACCCATGCACACCCCTTCTCTTAAAAAGAGACACCATGCTACGGTCTCTATCTTCTCCTCTCCTGTTTCTCTGCTCCTGTACCCACCTGGGAACTCTCTTAAATAAACCCTCGTGTGGCCTTGGTAGTGTGAGTGTGAGTGTGTGTGTGTGTGTGTGTGTGTATACCCTAAAGATGCACATTCGCATTCCAAAGGCATTAGCTCAACTATGTTCATAGCAGCATTATTTGTAATAGCAAGAACCTAGAAACAACCTAGATGTCCCTCAACTGAAGAATGGATTAACAAACTGTGGTCCATCTACACAATGGAGTACTACCCAGCAGTAAGAAAAAATGATATCCTAAAATTTGCAGGCAAATGGATGGATTTGGAGAATATCCTCCTGAGTGAGGTATCTCAAACCCAGAAAGATAAGCAAGGGATGTACTCATTCATTAGTGGACTCTAAACAAAAAAAGCAAAAAGCAAAATCAAAGCATATCCAGGCTGCAAACCACAACCACTGAACAGCTTGGGATCTGAAACACCCTGGACTGACCCTTCGGATCCCACTCCCTCTAGAGGAACACCTGACTCAGTCTTGATGTTGGGGTGAGGAAACTAGATCTGCCAGGAGTGGATGCTGAACTGAGCAATATTGGAACCTTGGAACCTCCTGCCCTTGCTGGGGAGGAGATGGGGAGATGTGGAGAAGAGAGAGGGACTGGAGGGTGTGGGAGGGGGAAGGGACCTTGAATAAGGATATACACGGATAGACAATGTGACTTTATTCATAATTTAAAAAAGGAAAAAAAGAAAATTTTCTATTCCTTTCACTATCTCACTTGTTTTTTATTATCTTGAGTTCTTTATATGTTCCAGATATTAATCAGGTATATAGCTACAAAGTATTTTCTCCTACTCTGTAGGCTGGAGAAAAACTCGTTTTCTTTGTTGTGCGGGAATTTTGGTGAATTTTTGGTATTACTTTCTGACTACTAGACTCCTTCAGAAGAAGCCTTGCCTGCGCTTATATCTTGACAAACTTCTCTTACAGGTGGTTCAGACATTAAGATAGAAAATTACACGTAAAAAAACTATCACATTATATTAAAACAGTCTCTTATTTATCAATGTCAAATGAACTAGTTGTTTATCAGATCACATATTATAATAGGCAGTATTTGAAAATTTGAGTAATATTTAGATATTTACCATGGTTCAGCTGCTCCTAGAGTATGCTTTTCAGGATAAAATCAATTTGGTATTCTACATGATATTAATTGGCTAATAACCTCATCTGAAAACTGTTCATACAAAGTGGTGACTTTGTACTATATATGGTGAACTGCAATTTCTTTTAATGTTGAAGGTTAAGAAAAAAAACTATAATAATGTTAGGTAGTATTAATTGAAAATTAAATAGTATCACTAACTCTGCTCTACTCTTGGCACATATCTGTTTCATCTGCCATATACTTGAGTAAACATTTTAAATGAATCATCCAGTTTGTGATAGTCAGTTGTAACAATAGGAAACAAGCCAAGACAGAACTCATTATTAATAAATGTCTTCTCAAGCGCATAGTTTAGAGTTTCTCTCAGACTTTAATTTTAGGAAGAAGGAAGAGGATGAATGGAAGATTCGTGGCTAGACATTCATACTACTTTCCCAACGCTAAACTTTCTCTGGGTCTTGCTGGATTTCGGGAATTTTTTGGCACATTGACTTTACTGAGGACTATTAAATTAAAAGACTGTTGGTGGATGTGTGAGGCCAGTCCTTGGGAGAGGCTGATCATCAAGTTTCTCATCAATTGAATCTGTAACAATAAACTCATTCTTTCCCCTTTGCATCATTAAGACAGAATATGATATTAGCAAATTTTTTTGTTTTATATTGTGTGAAATTTGTCTTTATCGATAAACCACATGAGCTAGTTTTTGCTTTAACCTGTAGCTATGTTAAGATAAAAATCTAATGTTCTAATAGACGCAATAAAACCATTAGCTTTGAAAATCTGGGCATAGAGAGGGAGCCTACTAAGGGGTTCATCCTGGTCAGGATCACCACGTCACTGGAAGCATATGTTTTCTGTAGGAGTGCCACAGGAAGCCACGCTGAGTATTCTAGAGCAGAATCAAGTGTCTTCTTAACTATAGTGACTTGCTTTATTTCAAGATGCTATAGAGTGGCACAGAAATGAGTTAGAAAAAGACTGATGTAGGCATCATTTATTTAAAGATTTATCCTTTGACCAGTTCTAGTATAATATTTAATGATATGTAGTCAAGGGAGATTGTTTACAGTTAAAACTGAGAAGGATTTTTATTGGTTTACTCTGTCTGGAAAGAAAAATGATGTGTTTTCTGTGTACTTTCTAGTACTTAACACTGGGGGATTCAAGTTAATGGTGTAGCAGACAGTTATTTCTATTTAGTTAACTATAGGAAGCAAGGCCAGTGGAGTCAGAGATTCTTCATCTGCCTAACTTGATAAAACCTAGTTATGAATGAGGTAGGTAAAGGTGCTTGGCACAAGTCTAATGGCCTGAGTTCTATCCCTGGGACACACAGTGGAGAGAGAGAAAATCCACTTCACAAAGTTGCTCTTTGACCTTCATATGTATCCTAACACACACACACACACACACACACACACACACACATTCTTACACACACATGCACCAGTGTTTTTAAGACTCTGTATTACTTAGCTATTATAGAGTTGCAGTCCTAAAGTATGTAAATTTTTAAAAAAATTTTTAATCTTTTTATTTTTGTATGTATGGTTGTGCCTATATGTATGTCTGTGAAGCACTTGGGTACAGTACTGCTGGGGGCCAGAAGAGGGTGTTAGACACCCCCTCTCTCCATGAGTGGTGTTACAGATGGTTATTAGTCATCTTGTGAATGCTGGGAATTGAACCTGGGTCCTCTGCAAAATCAACAAGTGCTTTTAATAACTGAGCCAATTCTCCAGTTCCCCCATCGTATGTACAGTCTTAATGCTTTGATTTAGAATTGCATTATCTTTCTACACAGCTTCATAATTCAGTTCAGTAAATATTTACACATACACTCATATATTACTTTAATAGCTCAACAATATTATACCTACTTGACCTTACTATCATTGAATTATGTATTATCCCTTTTGGGGAGCATTTAGATTGCTTTTATTTATTTATTGCTTTTATGGATGACTTGTCTCTATTGAACCAAAGAGCTATTGTGAAGTAAAGTATTACCCCTGCTTCAGAATGAATAGGATCATCAGCAAAATGGCCCTAATAATAGAGTCACAAACTTCTTCACAGAATACTCATTCCATCATTTTATGAATAATGGTTTAATCTTTGAAAGTGATAATTATTAAAAGTGCTGCCAAGTCCTGGATGGTGTGGGCAATGATGATGGAAACAGTGAAAAATGATAATGATATCAACAGTGGTGATAATGCTGAAAGGTTTACCAAGCTCCCATTATGTGCCAGATACTCCTTGAAGACTCTGTGTATTAACTCAGTCCCTAGGGAGGAATTCCACAGTTATGCCCATTTTATAGCAAAGGAAACATCTATAGAAATGCTATATTTATAATTATTGTGAGCTAGTAGTTTTTACATGCTTCACATGTAAGATAGTTGTATTAAACTACTTCAGAAGCATGATTTATTTAATTCTTCTAAAATACTTGGGAGAAGGGCCATTAATGTTCTAGTTATACATGTGAAGTGGAGGCCAAGAAGAGCAAGGCTAGTGACTGATGTCACACAATCTCAGCGTGGTGGGGTTAGAAGAGTCCTGTTCTCCCAGATCCATCTCCCTTCCCACAAGTCAGTGTGATTTTTGTTTTCCTTTTGCATTCCGCCTGTCTAGGGCTGTTCTCTGCCCTTCTTTAGAACCACCTCACTCTTAGCTTTCTATAGCCCCTCCGCTTTTTTACCTTCCTCTTTCTCTCCCTTGCATGGTCTCCCATGCACAGCTCAGGATGTGCAGTGTCCTTTAGGCTTACCAGGCCTTGACCATTGACTTGGTCCCCATTCCTTCAGTTCAGATTCCTGAAAACACACACTTTGTCAGAGCCAATGAGGCTTAGGGCTTATTTCATTATCTGGATGAGGGAGGAGAGTGGGTTAAATAGTACATACAGGTTATAGGTGGATTACAGTTCCTAAGAGGAATGTTCAGGTAGAAAGGCAGTGATAGAAATATAGTTACAGATTAGTAGAAGCCTAAAGCATTAGTCCAGGGACTGTATGGGCCACATTAGCTTCTGGTGCCTTCACATCTCAGCTTTTGTGTAGAGCTTTCATGTTTACTTGTGTGTGGGGATGCCATCTCATCTCCTACCTTTGCACTATAGTGTGTCTTTGGGAAGCTTGAATGGCATTCCTTTTTATCTCTGTGTTTGAGGTTCTAGAGATGGTGCTGAGGCTTGAGCCCAGAATCTTATTCATGCTATGTAAATGCTGAACCACTGGGCTATATCTCAGCCCTTGAGTTCTTTTAGGGTTTCATTATGTAGCTCAAACTGGCTTGGTCCTTGAACTCTTCTTGCCTCAGTTTCTCAAGTGCTGACATAACAGATGTGAACCACCATAGTGATCTGAAATTCTCTGTCTTGATCCAAGGATCCTCTTTTATTCATTCATTGGAATAAAGATGAAAATGGCTCAAAGTGACACAATTTGTATAAATACTGGAGGGCTCTCTGTGTTCACTTATTTTTGTTATATAAAGTGATGCTCAATAACATATTGAGATTATCTACTGTTAATTTTATTTAAAGATAAACAATGATAAAAATATTTCCTTTTGAGTGCAGATATTCAGAGCTTATGGATATAGTAATGAGTAGCATGTATGATGGTGCCAATTCATTATATTCGTGTCATTAAAACTAAGAGCCTTGGAGAAGAACAAGCTTGTTCCTACATTTCAATTTTGGCATTACTCAAAACTCTGAAACACCTTTCAAATACATGTTAGGAAGCTAATCTTGGCTAACTGTGCTGCCTCTTTTCAGAGCGCTCAGCCACATGACCACTTTTATAAATATTCTGTTTGAAATGGAAAACTTTTATCTTGTTTTCCCTTTTAAAGCATTGTTTGAGTTTTGCTACATTGAGTTATTTTTATCAGAGTAAGGAGAAATCAATCAAAAGGAATCAATTTTGTGATCTAAATGCATGTATGGGAAGAGAACATTTGAGGGCATCATTTATAGGGTTCTTGGTGGAGAAGAGATTTGGTGAACTCTGGAGTTTATTTTGTGAAAGTGCATTAGCAAAACACATTGATAATTTGAGAATGGATTAGTTCATTTGGACTTAGGATACCATTCTACTGCATTTATATGTTCTTACTTTGTATTCCGAATGGTGAGATGTGCCTGACAAATTCTTAAAACTGCATGGTGTAAGTTGTAAACAATGTGAGGATGCAGAATTCTCAAACTCATTCAAATCTGGCCAACTCTTGTCTGGTTATTTTTTTTCATCATATGAAAGAAGAGCAGAGGCCGTGGTGACAAGACGAGGTTTTCCTATCAATGTGGAGCCTCAGAAACTGTTGTCGTCATTCTAACCCAATGCCGTCCAGGCACATCTCCATTTTGTAGTGTTCATTATAGAATTTAAGCATGGGCTTGTTTCTAAACAAAGAAATGAGAAAAGCACATAATCTTTCAATCTGGATTTTTTTTGAAAGCAGAAGAGCTGGTGTGTTTAAACCTTACAGTCTTTCTGATTAACTTGCTTAAAGTTCTTCCTTTATTTTATGGAGCAATAATATCACATTAGGGCAGATTGAGTGAGATTTATAAATAGAATAATTAGTCTAATGCCTGGTCCACAGTAGGTACTCAATAGATAGTTGACTTAGCTATTCGTTGAGTATATTCAATCTTGGGATTCAACTTTAAGGCATTGATCTCTGTCTAGGTCTAGATTGTATGTGATGAAAGAAAGTCTAAAAGAAAAATTATTTAAAATCTGACCAAACTATTGCATGTTAGAGAATTAGACTGAAAAGTCTTTCAAGTATGTTGAGTGTCTAATGGTCCTTTAGATTTTTCATGTGTCAGAGGTGTCCAACTTAGTACTCTAAATACCAGAAAGATCTCTAGACACACGGATGTGACTGTAGACCAATCACCTTGGTGTAGGTGTGTTTCCACTACTTGGTATCTACTTACCTAACTACCTACCAATGAATACCAGGAGATTTGTTATGAGAATGACTTTCATGGTTATGGAGACCAGGGCACCCCCAAATAAAGCTGCTTTCAAGCTGTAGAAGTAGGAAAGCGAGTGGTGTGATCTAGTGTGAAAGCATGAGAAACAGAATCCAGTGGTGTAGCTGTCCACTGAGGACGGGAGCCCACAGGGTAGGAGAGACCATAGGTGTAAGTCACAGAGTCAACAGCCCAAGAACCAGGGACTTCAGTGTTCTAAGGCAGGGGATGATAACTGGCCCAGCTTAAGAAGAGAGAGATAATTGGTCTTTCTTTTCCCCTTTTATATATCTTTTTCTTATTTTGTCCTCAACAAATTAAGAATAGGATGATTCCATTTCATTCTTTCTTTCCTTAATCTATTGATTCTAATGCTACTCCTTTCTCTGAATTCCCTCAAAATGTACTCAAGAATAATATTTTGTTAACTATATAAGCATCTCACAGACAGGGAAGTAGACAAAGTTGATGCTATTATATGAAATATTGCTTACATGTCTGTGATGGTTAGAATGGAAATAGCTCCCAGGGCTAAGATGTTTAAATATTTTATATGTAGTTAGTAGTAATGTTTGGGTAGGTTTAGGAGGAAGTAAGTATATCCCTGCAGGTGGGCCTTGAAGTTTTGAAAGCTTTTTTGCCATTTCTAACATACTCTCTCTGTCTCATGCTTGCTGTTGAAGATGTGTGCTCCCAACTTGCTGTTCTACATATCGTGTCTATAAGTCATGGTTGGTGCTTTATTCCTCTTGAACCATAATCTCAAATGAACTCTTCCTTATATAAGTTACTTCTGGTCATGGTATTTTATTACAGCAATGGAGAAGTAATATAGAAGTTGATACCAAAGAGTGGGCTATTACTGTGACAAGCCTAACTATGTTGTTTTTGGGAGGAATGTGAGACTTTAAAACACTGAAGAAGAAAAGTGTTGGGACAGTATAAATAAAGTTTAATTGGCCACCCAGGTAGTAGACTGGAAGACAGTGCTGAAAGGCATGTGTAATGGTGAAGTTAAGATTAAGAGATTTTACAGGGGATAAACATTAGTAACTGGTCTAGAGGCCATTCCTGTGATAGTTTTACAAACATTCTGGCTGCTTTCTGCCCATGTCCTAAGAACTTGTGTGAGTTAAATCGAAAAGTAATGGACTAATTTCTTTGATGCAAGTTAATTTCAAGATGGCATAATATTGAAACTGTGGTGTTGTAGTAGGAATCAGGCAATATTACCTTTATCTAGAGGTGTGGCCTTTGGGTCTTGAGGACCTGTGTACAGGCATGGCCAGGCCAGTTTGAGTGGGTGCTTACCATCTCTCTTCCTGTTTGCTCCCTTGTGCTCTTGGAGAAAAGATCAGACCCACTTCTGCCATGTAGA
Organism: Sigmodon hispidus; assembly: GCA_004025045.1. Classification (NCBI taxonomy): domain Eukaryota; kingdom Metazoa; phylum Chordata; class Mammalia; order Rodentia; family Cricetidae; genus Sigmodon; species Sigmodon hispidus. Next base: position 57,142 of record PVIH01000190.1, read on the forward strand.
CCAGCGCAGCTTTCCAGGAATTGCCCAACTGTCCAATCTCTTGTATCACTGAGTGTTTCCTATAAACCCCTTAATAAACATTAACCTTTTAATAAGTTGCTAGTAATTAATACCAACTATATCTGGTGCTCAACGTGGGATGTAGGATGTCTTTCTGTACCCTGTGAATTACCATTGGATAATAAAAACTGTTTTAGCCTGTGGCAAAGCAGCTTAGTGGCAGGTGGGAATTTCAAACATAGATAAAGGAGAAGGAGGGCAGAGTCAAGAGAGATGCTGCAAGCTGCCACCAAGAGCACAAGATGTAAAAGAACAGGTAAGCCACAAGCCACATGCCAAGACATAGATTAGCAGAAATGGATTGAGATAAGATGCAAGGACTAGCTAGCAATAATCCTGAGCCATAGGCAATTAATATAAGCCTCTGAGTAATTATTTAATATGTGGTTGAGGGACCAAGGGTGGGAAGATTCCTCCAGATTGTGGGCCCAGACAGGTTGGAAACTTCAGGCTACATGGTGTGGTTATTAATCACTGGTATGGAAGATTTTAATGGGAAAGAAATGAGTGGAATAGAAAGAAATACAAAACATAGAGGTTAAACAGAAAAAGAATACCAAGAGCTTAACACTGTGGCCAAGACCTACAAGGCCCAGTCTGCACTGGAATAAGGGAAGAGTCCACTTAAAGCAAACCCCTTCAAGTTAAGAGGTCCAAGGATGTTCCAGCCCTTACAACACAACAACAAACTAATGCTGTTGCAAACGTGATTGAAGGAGACCAAGGCTCATCCCAAGCTGAGAGCTGAACTTGGCAGTGTTGTCCACATGGTACTGGTCTTAGATTCCTGCAGGATACAATAATAAAGGGATTACAGCTCTTCCTCTGTTCTTTCAGAGAGTCTCTGTGACCATGCACAGTGTGGAAGGGTAATCCTTGCAGGAAGGCACTGAAATGGCAAAAGGCTCTGAGAGGAAGCTGCATGAAGCTGTGAAAGAGAAACCTGTTTGTGTTGGAGACTTCAGGATATCAGAGATGCCAGAGTCACAGTGTATCTTTCAGGGAGGCATGCATGCAGGAAGTTGAACCAGCCTAAGAAAGAGATGCATGATTCTGTCAACAAAGATGGTAGATCAGCACTATCACCTATCACTGACACCTCAGAATTTGATATTCACCCTCCTGGACTGATGTCTTGCTTTGGTTTAACATTTTCTTGTTATGTTCCCATCTTTCTCTTTTGGAACAGCAATATATACAATCAAGAGACTGCCTTGGGTCCCAGAAGAGATTTTAAACTTGTAAGCAGTGCTACTATCAGAAAGCTGTGGAGAATTTTAGAGTTGGGCTAAATGCATTTTGCATTATGGTATGATTGTGAGCCTTTGAGAACCAGGGATCAGATTATGTGATGGCTTGAGTTAGAATGTTCCCATAGACTTTGATGTTGCATGCTTGGTCCTCAGTTAGTGTTGTTGTTATGGTAGGTTTTGAATGTTCGACCTTACAGGAAGACATATGACACTGGTAGTTGGCATTAAAGTGTCAAAGGCTTTGTGCCATCTCCAAAATGCTATCTCTGCTTTGTGTTTTCTATTGAAAATATGAGCTCCCAGCTTTCTGCACCAGTCACCATCCTGCCTGTTGTCATGCCTCTAAACTGGGATGGATACTTGTTACTCTGGAACTGTATGACAAAATAAAAGCTCTTTCCTATGAATTGCTTCTGGTCATAGTGTTTTGTCAGAGAAATTAGAATAGCTTTCTAAACATTCACCACTGTTTTATGTCACAGATCAATTCTCATTTTCCAGAATTTCATAACAGTAAAATGATATAATATGTATTCTTTTGTTGGGGTGAGAAGTACTTGCTGCTTTTTTTTTTAATTATCCAAAGTTCATTGCTTCTTGAACTACTCATCATTCCACTGAATGACATACCACAATGTGTTTATTAATTATTCTGTTTAGGGGCACTTGAGATCTCTTGATGGGGGCCATAACAAATGAAGCTGAGGTTGTCATTTGTGTCCCAAGTCTTTATGTGGATATATGGTTTCATTTTCCTGCTATTGAAGAGTACCATAGTCAGAGCAGGTGGTTTTAATTTGCATATTGATGACAGAATCTTTCACATGCTAATTTGGCATCCATGTATCTTCTTTAGTGAATGTTTATTTTTTCTTATTATTGAGTTTTGACAGTTCTTCATTGTGAAAATGAATTCTGTGGTGATATATATTTAATAAAATTAGTCTCAAATACCAGAGGACAGATCTGATAGCCCAGTCTAATTTTGTTAAATATATATCACCACAGAATTCTTTATCAAGCACTGTATATTTACAATTACTGTCTCCTACTCTTGGCTTTGTTTTATATATTTATATATACATATATATGTACATATGTACATATATATTTTGTTTTTCTGACACCATCTTTTAATTTTGTTTTTAACTGTCAACTAATAACATTGACTTTGTTGGGACAACGTTCTGAGTTTAACACCCAGGCAGCTTCTTTGAACCATTCCTACAATCTGGGTACAGAACAGCTCCTGATAAAACTTCCATGTATTCTCCATTTTCTATTCACCTCTCTGACTGGAGTTGTGTAATTGTGGTTTTAGTCTTTTTAAGGATGTCGTACAAATAGAACCACACAGTCTGGGACCTTTTGTGACTGGTTTATCTCATATTGCATATTGAGACTCTTCTATCTTCTTACTCAAATCAATAATTCATCCCTTTGAATTGCTGAGTTACATTCCATTCTTGTGCTTAGCCATTTACTGAAGGACATACAAACTGTCACCTCTCTTTATTTTTCTCTTCATTTTTACTTTCCTTGACAATTCTGAATAGTTTTACTGTTACATATTTCATAGAATTTTGGTTTTTATCCTGTACTTTTATGGCTGTGTGTGCGTGTGTGTGTGTGTGTGTGTGTGTGTGTGTGTGTGTGTATGAACATATGTACAAATGCATGAGCATGTAGGTAGAGGCCAGGGAACAACTCTGAGAGTTATACCTTAGGTCCTATTTTTTTTTCTTTTTTGAGGTATGGTTTCTAATTGGTCTGGAATGATTGAATAGGCTAGCCTAGCTGGCTAGTGAGTTCCATGGAACTGACAGTCTCGACCTCTTTAGTGCTAGATTTGTGAGTAGATGCCACCACATCTGCCTTTTCTATATGATCTGTGGGGCTCAAGCATGGATCCTCATGAACATGTGTCAGGATGCATCAGGATGGAGCCATCTCCCTACAATGGCTCCATCTTCATCGTTTCTGTCTCTCCTTACTTGAGGCTTAGTTTCTCTGAGGTTTTCTAGTCTGGGAGGTTTTGCAGCTTTCTCCAGCTGTCAGTTCTCCTGAGAAAAATCACATGCTGATCTTCACAGGCACACACCCTTTCTTCTCTACTCAAGGAGTCTCAAGAATCTGCCAAGGTTCTTCTGACCTGTTCCATGACTGAAAATTCTCCCAAGTCTGCAAGCCAGCCAGTCTCCAAGATCTCAACTTTTCTCACCATTCTATTTTTTTATTGCATGCTAAATATTTTCTAATATTTAAGCTTTTAAGAAGTCTTCTCTGCTGTCTATGACTCACCATAAAGCGAATTTTATTATACACCAATGATTTTATTTGTTAGAAGCAGAAGATATTTTTGTTGTATATCTTAAACTCCTAAAGCCATAATTTTTTACATTTTATTATAATTTTAGAGTTACTTATGAGATATACTTGAATTATAAATTTAAATATATATTTGAATTTGCTCAATAATATGTATTTATTAGTGTATTGTCCTGCCCTAAAGAGCTAAAACACAGATATAATTGTCACAAAATTATTTTAATTGTGAAAGCTAAGTAACAGAAAATCTTCCAAGTCTAATATGTTTGTGGTGTTAAAATGAGTAAAGTGATGAAATATAGACAATTATTTTCTAAAAATAATATTTCCTGGAAATATTCTAGATTTTTTAAATAAAAATTTGCTTTTATGTAGTCATTATGATTACAGAGAGAGAGAGAGAGAGAGAGAGAGAGAGAGAGAGGAAAGAGAGAGATCTGGCAAGAGAGCATCTTAAGGGTAAAAGGCAGTATTGGAATTATTACTACCATAGTTCCCTGACTTGGCCAAATGTTTTATATATTCATTACCTATCACAAGCTATAGCTGCTGTATTGGATTACCGTCCCTTATTTGTGCATGTTTCATGGTAAAGGGAAAGAAAAGGATGGGATAACAGAGTCTAACAGATTAAAGAGAAGCTATTGACAGGCATCACAGAAACATGGACACAAACACTGTGACAAATGTCCAGGGAGGTCATGTGTGGCTAGTCAAGTCTTTAAAAATGAAAAGAGGACAGAAAAGGGAGTGGGTGAATGGTACAGAGAGACTTGGATGTGAAGGGGTTCACTCCGTAAGACTGTCTCTTCCTGGATGTGATTATGAGGCTGGGATTAGAGCAGGTAAGCAATGTTATTGTAGCAGCTGCACAAGTAGTATAGGGCTAAGGAATAAGAATCCATGGCCTTCCATCTAAAATGTATGGTTTTAAGTGGAGATCTGCAGGAGGTACTATTTTAACCTTGACCATGGCTATATGTATGAATGACAGTTTCAGGGTAAGTGAATAGTTACAAGAAAAGATACAGTTTGTGAAGGGAGACCTTATCCCATACCTCAACCCATCTCCCATGGGTGGGGGGAGCTGGCAATTCTCTATAGACTTGACCCTGCCTGTCACCTCAGCTTGTTTATACTGGGAAGCATAATAGAGCTTTGCAGAGGAACATTGAATGATTTAAACAAGGAGACCTCTTAGCCGTTGATCAGTGAGTATGGAGAAGAATATTAATTCAGACTGGCATGAAGGTGCTAGGGTGTGTTCCTATTGTGAGGGTGGCTGGTGTTAAGGTGCTAGAGAATGTGCAGTGTGAGAGTATGTCCAGCTACAGAGATATCTATGTGATAAACCGTATCTCAGATTCAAATCCCCTGTCTATTAGAATTCCCATAGTGCTCCTGGCTAGGGTCTCAGCCTTATTCTTACTCCTCCAAATGGGCTTGCTAAGAGTTCATCACATAGGGACAGGCTTCAGCCATGTGAAAAGGGACTCCTACCCATATGGCACAGAACAAGGATTATTTAAGATGCACTTCTTAATGTCTAGCTGACTTTACAGTTTTATTCTGGCTTCTCCTTGAGTCCTTTTCTTGTCTATAGCAACTCTGCTTTGACCAGCTTCCAGTCAGGCTAATACAATTTATCTCTAATGTGTAGAATACTATTTTTAGGTGTGCCACAGAAGTTAAGAGCAATTTTATCAGCAAAGACACCACATTGCCACCCCATCATCCTTCCTTCTGTGGTTCTATCAAGAATTAAGTTTGGATGCAGGGTTCCAGATTCCAGGGACTTGAGAATTCTTTGTTTACTGCCTCCAAGTGAGAAGCATTGTTACTTTGCTACTAGTGACAATGTTTGCTCTATGGAAAGGCACTTTAAGCTCCTGTTTTTTTCTAATGATGTAAAAGTATCTTTTAAAATAAAAGTATTTTCCAATCATATATGTGTATACTATTTAAAACTTTTGCTCAAAAACATTAGAATAGCTGGGGCTGGAAAGATGGCTTAGTGGTTCAGAGGTCAGGGTGTGTTTCTCAGCATCCACAAGGTAGCTCACAACTGTCTGTAACTCCAGATCCAGGGGATATGATGCCCTTTTCTAACTTCTATGGGAAACACACATATATGGCATGGTTTATTTTATCTCATGTTGACCTGGATTACTTTGTAGCTTCCATTGTAACCCTCTTACCTCAGTCTCTGTAGTGTCGAGATTACAAGTGTCAACCATTATACCCAGTTCCAAATTATTAGTACTTTCTTAAACTCTAAAGTTCTTGTAATATCTCAGACTAAACAGATTTGATGCTTTGAGGATATATTAATTGATCATGATTCAAAACTTTTTATAGATAAACTACTGTGTATTCATCCAGCTTGATTGTTAACCACCAAATGCTGCAAAGGAAAGAACATTGTATTTCTCCTTCTGCTGTCTATTAACAGGAGGGAACAGAAAGTCAGGAATGGGGAGACAGGAAGGAGAGGTAAAGAAGAGAGGTCTTTATTGGTGGTAAATTTTAGAGTGCAGAGGGAGGTATAATTTCATAATTGTGCACTGTCTCCAAGTGTTCTGGATATAAACATATGGAATACACTTGATCAGCTACTTTTGGATCATGAATGAAATGTACTTGCCTAGTGATTTTAGAGCAGAAGCATTGAAACAGACAAGTGTAGGGGTGATAATACTCAGATGGAATTGACGGTGTCTTGGGTTTCCATGTTCGATATCAGCTTATAATTCCTCCAGCCAAGACTGTCAAATAAACCTAGAAAAACCCCTAATTCCTAGGCTGCTGCTTACAATATTTAATATTGTTTGAAGTATTTGCTCAGTGAACACATGCAGCTGGTATGAACACTAGGTACTGAGAAGAAACTGCTGTGAACAGCAGTTGTCTATTTCCAGGGGCTTTAAGTCTTAGGGGTATTATTCTAACTTTTAGAAATACAAAAAAATAAAAAAGAAAAAAAGAAAAAGAAAGAAAGGGATAAAGAAAGGAAGACAGAAAAAGAACAGTTACTGTGTCTGGCTCCAATTTCCAATTTCTTTTAAGACTGTTCTCTATTTCATCAAAGTGGCACCTATTCTTTGATTTATTCTGAAAAAGCATTTCATTTTTGGCTGCAGACTCTTGAGAGTGGGTCTTTGGAGGCTTCCTTTGCTAAAGTATGAGGGTCTGCAAATTAAAGACACATGAGATCCACTGATCTATGGCTGGGTTCTCTGAGATCTGCATTAGAGAACATTTTAATTTTGTCTTGTTTTCTCAGGATTCATATGTCTGCATGCAGAGAATGTGAAGGCCAAGGTCAGAAAGCAGTCAGCATCACAGTGGAGGCTGACATGGGCAGTCAGTCCTCCATAAATAGATAAATCAAAAATGGATCCAAACACATATTTTTAAAATCTTGAATCATGGAAGGGACAGATATCATTTTTAAAGTTACATGTTGATCTTTCATTAGATGATCATTATTTTAAAAATTGTCCCATTTTGTGGATAACCTACTGTGAGCACTCTTTAAGGTGGTGGGACTCTGAACACTCTCATGGGCAATGAACTGATGGGGGTCTTTGATTTTCACACTTTAAGTCTTCAATATGTTTCCATGTATAGAGGGGAGGTTAAAAGTTTATTTAAGGAGGCCAAATGAAAACATTCTGCTTGGTCACAGAATATATTGCGATTCAGTATTGTATATGAATTCCCTGCATATAAGTGGCAGGAAAAAAGCCTCATTATCTGTCTCAAGAATTCTGATTTTCATATGGTTCAAATTTATTTTTAAAAAGGCAGATAAAAGAAAAACACTTAGTTGTGGCAATTTGTTTCCTGTTGAGTTGCAAAATTTCAAAAAAAAAATAGAGGTAAAGAAAGCAAGGAAGGAAGGAAGGAAGAAAGAAAATACAATTTACTCCTAAATGCTTTGGATGAAGTCATTTTGTTAAAGGGGAGCGAAGCACAAGTGATCAGGGCTTGAAGCTGAAGAAGAAAAAAACGGGGGGTGGTGAGGAATGCTTATTCTCAACTCTGTGAATGTGAATGTATAGGCATTCAGTGTCCACCGCTTGTTAAGGCACATATTCCTAAGTCTTGGCAATCAAGTGGACATTTTTCTTGAGTGGGGTCGAAAAACTAATTATTCGCCATATGGTGGTTGGCTCGGCAGCAATCTCAGAAGCTGGAGAGGCAAAGGCTAGTTGGCTGAGTGATTTCTTTGGGCGGTTTGCACAGCACTGACTCTCATGACATATACCATTCATGGGGCCCTTGGAGAACAGATGGGCCAGGCTGGGAACTCTGGGGAAGTCATGGCTGAGACCTAGTGGCAGCCCGTGTCTCTTTATCCTTCAGAATGACTCCAAGTCACATGGAATTGGAGAATAACAAGGAGGGGATTGTCTACTGAGGATTTTCCTGCCTTCTTTTATAAAAGCACAGAGTAATTTTGACTGCCTTTTCGTATTTTGTTTATTAAAAGGATCAGGGGTTTAGATGAAAGAGATTCCTGGGTTGTGGGTAGGGCCTGGCCTATGCCAGTGACACTTGCCCATTGTCAGGAGACAAAATGCTGGCAGTTTGATAAGGGATAAGAAAATAGACAAGGTTTTAAATTAAAATTTAAATTACTTCTTGTTTGTTCTAATCTTGCTTGTAAATCTCTCATAGACGAGTTAAGATAAGTGCTGGGTTTGACTCAGGATCCTCAAAGCTCCTACAGAGAGCTCCTGGGAATTCTTTTATTTATTTATTTATTTTTCCTTCATCAGCGGGTCTGATGCAGTGGAGCAGAAAGGAGTATGAACATTGCATAGATACAGGCTGGGAGCTTTGCAGATTTTTATGTTGTTGGAAAAGAGCAGAATGAAGGGAAGGGCAGAGTTGTCAGAGATGAACTGAGCATTTTTGGGCATCACGGGTACAAGTTGTTCATCAGTCTGAAGCTGTTCATACTCAGCAACTTGGATTACAGTTAAGAAGTAGTGCTTGAAGCTAGGACTCTGAAGTAACAGTCTGGACACTGCGGTTCCATGGCTGGACTTACACTTACACTGGTCTCCAGACCTGACCTTACAGAGACAGCCTCCCTGACCCAGGCTACAGTGGTTCACACTTGATGGTCACAAAAGCCCAGAGGCTTGGGATCCACAATAGAACAGTTCTATGACTGATTTTTTTTCTTTTTTTTTTTTTTCATTTTGTACTGCCACCTCTGACAATTTGCTTTTAGTTAATAAGATGATCTTGAAAAAGTTTACGTTCTTTGCCTGAAAGAGAAAAGATTATTCACATTTTTTTTTGTTTATTTCCTGTTTGCATAGTTGAGTTTAGACTTTTGGGATATCTACTGTAACTTCAGCATTTTGAAAAATGGATCTATGTTCATTACAGTATAAGTTTTATAATTCCTTGTTATGTGAACTAATGCCTTGAAATTCTGGCTTCTGGGAATATAATGAAGACTGGCAATGGGCCTCTGCTATGTGACAGGTACTCTGTAAGAATCTGATGCATATTATCTTTGTAATCAGCAAGTTCTCCTTCTGATTTCAACCCTGTCATTGAAATCATGGTATTCTATGGTTTCCTCTCTGAAGAAACGTGGTGACACACCAGATGTTGTAGTGGAGAGGCAGGAAGCCTGGTCAGATTATCGGAGGCCTCTCTCTATCACACTGACCTCACATTGTGTAGTTTTCCTTTATCACTCTATGGGATCCTAAGCCACAATTGGCATTGTATTGTATGTGTTCACTCTCCACCCCAATTCCTCTCTGTGCACCAGGCTTTTGGATTGAGTGGTTTTTTTTTTTTTTTTTAACATTTGTTTGACTCTTAGAACAGTGAACAGTGAGGGAATCCCATTAGAAACCAGGTTCAGCAAAGTTTATCAACCAAAGTCAAAATTGGAGGTGTAACTATTTTGGGTTATTCAGGCTGTAAGTGGAGTGGATTTGGTTTGTAGAGTGTAAAATACTTACATATCAATTATATCTACAAGGGCCTTTTATAGGTAAGTGCATTTATGGGAACAGGTTGTTGAAAGTTTAATATGTTCATAGGGCTAGACACCATTTAATCCATAGCAATGTCTTGCAGGGTACAGGCATTACTGAAGATTCAGTAGTGGACAAGGCAGATGGCCATCAGTCTGGCACAGGGTTTCCATGCAGGGGAGTGTTACTTAGAAAATTATACAGGGTAGTAACATAGAGATTCACGTGTCTTTGGAGCTTGTGTAGTCTCTTGAGGAGTGTGTGTGTGTGTGTGTGTGTGTGTGCATTTTCTAGAGACTGAACCTAGAATCTCATGCATACTGGCCAATGTTTTGATTTGAGAAAGAGTTTCTCTAAGTTGTGCAGGCTGATCCTGACTGTAGCCCAGGCTGATCTTGAACCCCTGCTTCAGCATGTATACTGGCTGGCGGCTGTGGAATTATCACAAGATTTTACATCTGAGGATTCCCCCAAATGCTAAGTCAGCACTCTCCCTGAGTTGTTCCCAGACTCATTTCAAAGCCATTTAACTTGAACTTCACTGTCAAGGAAGTGTCTCTGAAGGTTTATTACCCTGACCTATAATGTCTTTCGGGGTCAGCTGGCAGAGCCAGTGATCCATACAGCTCACCTCTTACTTGTATAAGAATAACAGAGTTTTTGTTTTTCATATTAGCAATATTTCTATTTATAAATATATCAATCCAATAAAAATAATGGGAGTTTGCAGAAATCATCTGAAACTAAGATATTAAAATTGTTGGGCTCAAGTGTTTTCTTAGCTGAGCCCATTTAATATTGCTCATATGTATATGATTTTTAAGGTCTGACCTCTTGGAATTGGATAACCAATTAGAGAACTGATCACTGAGTCTCCCTCTCTTGGCAGTTACTAATGGCTGTAAGTCTTCATCTTTGGGTGAGGCCTTGTGAGATTTTCCTCATCCATTTTGTCATGCTACTGGTGGTTACTCCAAGTGTAAGTGCCACTATTTCACTTTTGGGGATATCTTGCCATGTTGATCATTGTGACATTTGTACCCTAGGCAGGATTCAATAATCCTGAAATCACATTTCTCCCTTGGCAGCTTGCATAGCATCTTCCAGTACTGTCTTTTGGTTTCTTTTGTTTGAACAGTTTGATTATCATGCTCTCAATTTCTGCTGTCATGTGACTCCCGGATTTCTGTCCTCTCAACTTCTTTGTTTCTTTGTCTGTTGTCAGATGCTACAATAAAATAGTTGAAACCAGGTAATTTATGAAGAATAGGGGTTTATTTGAATGTATGGTCCTGGAGATTTGAAGAGTCAAGAGAATGGAAACATCATCTGGAGAGGGCCTCTCCATAGTTTCATAACTGTGGAGGGGGTGGAGGTCCCAGGCCGTTCTGTCACTGACTTTGGTTTTCAGTCTTATACTGTCTATAGCTAGCTTTCAGAGGGAACTGCCTTGTGACAGCTGATGTCCTCATCTGCTTCTCCTGCATTTCTCTTTGTGATCTTAGGCTTGTCTTGTTTTCACAATTCTACAATGTCTGTGTGCGTGTGGTTTCCCACCATATTAGAAGCTCAGTGAGAGCATAGCCTGATTGAGCCCTGCCACACCAGCAGTCACTCATTTGCTGTAGGAACAATTGAATATGCTACCTTCGGTTCAAGTAGTTACAGTTGGATTAGTGTTAAATGTAAAATTATATATCTTTCAACTATATTTTAAAATGTAATTAAACATTGTCTTTGTATAGTGTGTGTGTATGCTTACATGAGAGAACACACACGTGCGTGCACATGCACGCACGCACGCACACACACACGCCATGGCATTTGAGAAAGACTGAAGACAACTCAGAGGAGTTGGTTCTCTCTTTCCACAAGGTGGGTTCAGATATCAAAATGAAGTCACTAGGTATGTGCAGCAAGCTGAGCATCTTTCAAGACTAAGTTCTTATTTTTTACATGAGAGAATTGCAGCAGGGAGCCTTTTGTTTGGTAAAAAAGAGTCAGTGTAGCTAGGTGTTTAATTCTCTTTGTAATGGTTAATTATACTACAGTCAGATCTAGTCCTCAGATATGCCTGGTTATCCTGAAGTAAGTGTGTATGTGTGTATGTTGCTTTATATGCATTGTCCATAGATATCCGAATTTACTCCTCATCTCCTGGTTGAGAAGCTATTTGAATGCAAGAACAGGAGCGATGTGTTACTTTTGCTAGATGCTCTCTTGAACACTGCCACTGAGTTTCCCCAGTGAAGCTAGATGAACGGTTGTTTGTTTTACAGCTGGTAATAGTAGAACACAGAATTTCCTATCAGCTCATCTGCAGTGGGGAGCTTTAGTCTATCATAAGGTCTTCTCTTTCCATCTTTAGTTCTGTGTCTGGTAATGAATGAGATGGAAAGCTGTTTTTAAAACTGTGCTTCTCTCAGGTGGGAGAATTATATGCCTATGTTATATCACTGTTACTCCTGGCCATGAAACAAACACTGGATCTTGAAATAGAAATTAACAGAACCTGTGAGGGGCATGTTGTTTTCCCTTCTGCTACAAACAAAAAGGGTCTCCTTCTGCATGAGCCACAGAATGAAGAGTATATGTGACAGCTTGCTGATGAGCGTGAGTCATAATTGATAATAGTCATTCCAGGCTTCAGTTAATCATTACAGTTTCAGTTGTCATAGCAGCATAACCTAGCCTTAAACTGGCTAAAAAGCATAGCTTAAAATCAGATGCTAGGTAATTTACTATCAGTGGTCAGATTTGGGAGTGAGCTGGGACATTGTTGAATCTGTGTGTGACAAATGAGATGTCATGCTGCCATGAAAATACAAGTTTTCAGAGCTTTCTGCATGCCTGCCTACCTATCTTTAGCCATGAAATCCCTGAGTACCTGAACTCTTCTGAGCCTCAGTTCCCCCATCTCTAAGATGGTAGTGTTAGTGCCCCTGTATATCACAAACTATTTTGGGGTGCTACTTTCTTATGAAAGCTGTGGTTACAACTATGAGTGACTGGTCACTTTCTCTCATCTTTCTAAACTGAAGCCTCTTAATGATTCTAGAGACTGGATTTTTATCAATTCATTATTCCCACATAATGCCTCGCATAGAAAAGCTATTGCAATAAATTGTTGGGTGAAGCTGCTAAGTTGCAAGTCCTGTTTGAGAATGAATGATGCATGGAACAAAGGCCTTTTCCAGATGAATTGGGTACCTTGGTGACAGGAAGCTGATCGACACTCACTTGGCGCACTTAGCAGTTGGTGCCTGGTGCATGTGTGATGATGGTGCTGGAGTCACTAACTCTGGCATTCATCCAATTGAGAAGAGATACAAGGATTTAGAAGAAGACCCAAGCCTTAGTATTCTCAACCACTGGTGAGAGTGCAGCATTTGTCTGGAGTGAAGGCAGAGAGGAAACAGACGTGTCACACTGCACAAAGGCTGTCTGCCTGTGTAGTGGTGACTGGCTGGTCATCCGCCAGCCTGGAAATGGAACGAATCTGGGGATAAGAGATTAAGACTGCTGAAACTTTGACATGTGCCTAAAATTAGACACATAAAGAGAAAGAGGATGCCAAGGTCAAATCAAGACAAGATAAATATAATTCCAGATGACACAGTTCTGAGAACTAAGTCAGTGCAGAGTCAGGACAGAGAGAAATAGAAAGCAGGTAGGGTTAGGAAGGAACCCGAGGGTTTGGGCATGATGGTGACTTAGGCAGGCTCATGGCTTCTTGTCCTTCTCCAGGGGGTCATGATTGTGTCTTTATTTGCTTTATGTTGCACGGTGGATATGCAGACTTTAGGTACCAGAACATGAGAAGCCTGTGCTTTCTGTAGAGAACAGTGGCTTCATTTACTCAGGCTGTGCCACCTTTTACATTTCCATAGCTGAGTGTGACTGCCTCGCTCCTTGTGTACCTCGGCACAGTGTCCCCTGCATCTTATTTTCTCCTTTATCAGGACAAAATATTGTGATGACAAAGAACCACAGTTATTTTTGTATCACTGCTATTTGTAATAATGGCTGGAATGTGGTCAATAATTCACACGTACTTTCAGCTTATAAATGGTGAGAGATAACCTCTTCCACCATTGCCCATCCATTCTTACTGTGTTTTGTTTCTACAGAAAACCAGAGCATGGCATCTGATGGGTTCAGTATCTGTTCTGAGTTTTCTCTTTAGGGACACAAAGGCCAGAGGACCTTTTTCAACTGAGTATTTGTGGGCCTCATGTTCCTTTATCAAAGTCACTTTCTCTAGATAGACACCACCTCATTAAATGAAGTCTTCTCTATGTGTGACCCACAATTGAACCCGCTGTCTGAGAGATACTTAGCACAGTGTGGTATGACTTGAAGTAAATGATGCCTTCACTCTTTGATAAACATAGAGATTTCAGATATAATACAAGGGGCCCAATTTATTTACAGATGTTTTAACATAAGCATAGTCAACACAGCGTAGTCAGCATTCATCTAAAATTCTGGTTTAATTCTAGTTTGTTTGTTTTGCTATGCATGTCTCTAAGGTCCAACAGGCAAATCAGAGGCACTACCTATGAAGTAAACTTCCCATTAGGGCAGCAGGATATGAAAGAAGTACTGCCTTATGGTTTCTATTGCTGTGAGCAAACACCTTGACCATGACAACTCTTATAAAGAAAAACATTTAATGGAGTGGCTTATGGTTTCAGAGGTTCAGTCCATTATCATCCTGGTGGGACATGGCATTATGCAGGCAGACATGGTGCTGGAGCTGAGAGTCCTACATCTTAATCATCAGGCAATAGGAGGTGAACTGAGACACCAGGTATGGCTTAAACATATGAGATTTCAAAGCCTACCCCAACAGTGATACACTTCTTCCAACAAGGCCACACCTACTCCACCAAAGCCACACCTCCTAATAGGGCCATTTCCTATGAGCTTATGGGGGCCAATTATATTCAAAATGCCACAAATATCCCCCCACAAAAAACACATGCATATGATCATGTGATTTCAGTGGTGAGTTATATGAAGAAAATTAAGGTAGGGGCAGATCCATGGGAGAAGAAGTGTCAGTTTAGAGAAGGAGATCAAGAAAGGCCTCTTTGAGGAGGTGGTGAGTGTGCAAATCCTGAGGAAGAGAACAGGCAGAGCCAATGTCAAGGTCTGGAGAGGTAGCATCCTAAGCAGATACAATAGCAAAGTCATGAAAGATGAGTGGGAACAAGCCGTTTGGAGCAGTTTAAGAGCAGGAAGGAGGCCATGACACTTACAGTTAGCATGGTAAGGTAGATGAACAGAGCAAAGGGAACTGAAAACTATGCAGTCTTGTGGCCATCAAAAAAAAATCTGAGTGCAGGTGAGATGGATCGGGGGTAGGGATGCTTGCTATAGAGCCAAACAGGCTGAATTTAGAACAAGCTAATGAAAGAAGAGATGCAGCTCCTTGGAAATGTCCACTGACATTAGCATGTGCACAGTATAGCACATAGACATACGCTAACACACAATAAATGTAAAAGAATGATTTCTTCTTCTACAAGGACAAAGGGAAGCCAGTGATAGAGACAAGTGAGGAAATAATAGGACTCAGTTCAGCTTCTGAAAAACTATACTGTGGTGGTACCAGGGGAATAGATTGAGAAGTGAAAGCATGGACAACAGGACCAGCAGTCCGTCAGTTGCTGACATCTGGGCTCTCCCTGTGTATCCTGCTAAGCTGCTCCCAGACCTTTAAAAGGTGCCACAATATTCTGGTGAAGGAGTGTGGTCTCTGAAACCAAACAGTCTTGTGTTTGAATCCTAATTTTGTCAATTATAACCTTTGGGACATTGGACCAAATACCTAATTGCTGATAAGAGGTGAGGTGGGGAGGGAGGGATGTAGAGAGTGAATAGAGGAAAAGGAGGAGAAAGAAGAAAGGAGGAAAAAGAGGAAGAGGTGATGGAGGAGGAGAAAGAAGAAGAGGTACCATCTCATCAGACTAGAGAACTAAATTATCTAAAAAGTACAATGCTTTGATTATTTCCTAACACATCAAAGTGCTAAATGAATTTCCTATTTATCACTCAGCATATGCTGTTCCTTGCCAGGGAGCACTGCTGTCTGTTCATTAGGCCAATGTTTGCTCATCTACATCACTGTAGAAAGTACTTATCATGTCTGCCATATTCTATTAGGCAAAACAAATGATAGGCCCAACTCAGGTTAAAGAGCTGGGAACATTTTATGTGAAAACTGAGTAGTTTTATATTACAAATGGAATAAGATTGGGAACAATTTTGCAATCTGCCATCAGAAAACTAGAACACAATTGTTAAATGCCCATTTGCGCATATACTTCCTGTTACTGAAGTCCACAAAGACTTTGTTCCAAGACATATGAAACCTCAGCACTTTCTCTCCTTCCTTGTGTGTGTGTGTGGTGTGTGTGTTTCCAATACTAATGATCGAACCTACAGTTCTGTGCAAGGGAAGCCAATGCTCTACTACTGAGCAACAGCTTCAGCCTTCAACTTTGGTTTTGCAAGACTCACCAGTTCAGAATACTGGCTGACCTCTTGGCTCAAATCTGCTGCCTTCTTAGTGGAAAAAATCATGTGTGATGAGCATGCCCTAAGGAATGTGGGAAGGACCCTGTACCAGAGCAGATACACATGCCCTGTAAACAGCACTGACTTCTCAGTGAAGAAAACTCCAGTTAGTTGTTAGATCCAAGCAGCATGAGGCCCGGAGCTCCAGCACTATCATCATCAGATGCTTTGCCACCACGGTGTCACTCAGAAAGGGAGTCCCTCCCTTGGCCCATGAATAAGGCCTTCTCTGCCAACACCAATTCCAGCTGTGAACATGTAATCAGCTCTTCTATGGCCCCCAAAGGGTAGTCCCAGAGCCTAAATTTAATTTTCATGCATATTTGTCTCCTTCTTCTACTTTATGCAAACACTACTTTGTCACCAATGCAGGCGCCAACTGTTTTGTTTGGATAATTGCTCCAAGTCAACCCTGAACTACAGGGAGCCCCCTTTTCCAGAAAGCACATTTTGGTTAATTTTTGGTTAACCAGATTATGGCTTTCTCTAGCATTTCCTTCAGCTTTTCCTGGATAATTTCTGTAAACATTTAGTTTATTTTGAAACAGTTGGACACCAATGTTAGGTTCATTAATTGGGTCATTTGTTAGAAGCAAAGAAATGGAAACTGCATCCCACAGATCATCTCATATGGCTGTTTTTTGCTTCTACATGATTTTCTATATTTCTTCCTACAATTATTTGCTCTTAAAATGATTGGGGCAATTGTGGCTGTAATAGGAAAGAGGAAATTTGGGGAAGGAACACTTGTAAAACAAAGATCTTATTTTTATGGAAATTAATAGTAACTCTGAAGTGAGGATGAGACATATGGAAAAGAATAAAATATGAACAGAACGTTTTAAAATAGACAGTTCTCAGAACTGTTACATATGGCCCAGTAGTATTTAAGGGAATAGAAATCAGGGCAGCTGCAAATTCATTCCTGGAGCTTGAGACTCAGTTTACAAAATTCACTTTTCTCTTTGTCTTGAATATTTTCTTTGTCTACCTCCTGGGTCTGATTCTTTTAGATTTTGGGGCAGAGGGTATGTGAGTTAAATTAATTTGATTTAAATTAATTATGATTAAATGGCAATTTTCACAAGTTGCATTTTATTCTTAATATATTATTATTCATAAGTAAGCATCTCACTTACTCAACTTGGTCTACATGAAAACTAACTATAGTTTCATTTAGTGTTTAGGCCTAACAGTATTGCTCATAACTGAAACACAAAATCAAAGAAATGATACAGGATATTAAATGCCATTGTCTAAAATCTCAGTTCACATACTTATGGCTTAAATTATATCCAATAGACATGGATAAAGAGTCAAGCAGAAAATTGTCTGGTTTTTGATATCAGTTCAGACACCAAATGAGTTTTGTGATTTAGAACTTTTATAGATAAAATGCATCTCAATATACTTTTATGTGTCATAGAAAATGATAGTAATATTTAACTCACTAAATATAAATCCAAGGCAGGTTGAATGACTACATCATAATATGTTCTATGCCAGACTTATCGAAAGAATAGTGTCTTTTTAATATCCTGGGCTGGGATGTATCTTGATATCTTTGGACACTGCCTTTGTCTCTTTTGACTTTGATCTCAAACTTGGGTTTTGAAAATGAAATAAAAATATCAGTGGAAAGAGGAACACACACCTCTACACAAGCAATTTAATGGATCTATTTTTTGTTTTTTATATTTTTTATTTTTATTTTTATGTGTGAGCCTCAGGAATCATCTTATTACTCCCATCTTGAAGTTTGTAAGCTCTGCTAGGGCTGTAACTGTGTTACTGTCTTGACATCTGTTTCTCCATCTTTTGTCAGATAAATTGACTTCATTTTTTTTCTGTTGCTAAACTGTACTTTTTTTTTTTTTTTGGCTGAATCTATGGGGCGTTTGGCTTTGTGTAGACATAGTGGCCCTGAAAGTTGCCCCCTAATTCAATAATTCACCATGAAGACTGGTTTTTATTCTCATTGTGTTGAACAGGCATCTAATCAACCATTAATTTCCTTTTTGCTGGATGAACAGAATAACTGTTTCTGTCTTTCTTTTTGATGAGAAACAGAGGCAAAAAGTATAGGGCCTGCTCTAAATGAGAAGAGAGATTAGAGGATTCAGCTCATAAGGGGGAAGGGTAGCTAGAAAACATCAGAATTTGAGGGACACTTGGGGAATTAATGAATGTGTGCCCATGGACTGTGAAACAACGTTTTGTATATCTTATGCCAAACCTGCTAGATTGCTTCTGCCATTGCATTGGGCAACCTTAAACAAGTAACTTAATTTCTCAAAGCCTACTTCCTCACCCTCTGTAGAATGGGGCAGACAGAGAAAACTGAGCACTGTTTTCACAGGTCAAGAGCAAATATGGACTTACATGTTATCTTTACCTGAGACCTTGTCAGTATCGCACTGCCTTTTGAATTCAGTGAGACATGGAGCCATACTTGTAAGGATGTCTTCGCAGCTTATCAAATATGTTTTATTCACAGCACTCTGTTCATGCAAGTGCACAGGTGATCCCAACAGCATCTGCATGAACAAACATTTGTGGAAGGGAGATTAGTTCACAGATCCAGTTGTGGTAAAGCAAATGTAGCAATAAGGACTAGTTGTATAAAAACTAATTTTCATATGACATGACAGAGTCGATCTGAATGGCATTAGAGAAAGGGAGAAGGTGGTGCATAGATCCAAAATGCATGGAATCTGGAAGAAAGTGAACCTTGGGGAAGAGTCTTCTGAAGTGTTTAGGGCCTTTTGTGTTTCTTGTCCTTATTACGTGTTGTATTTCCTCATTGTAATCTTTATAACACAGATCTGAAATCTGCCCTCCAATAGCTTCCTCAGCATATCTACAGCATCTAACTTTAAAATGAACTAAGATATGGCCTTTGAGGCCCTAAGAACAGAAGCCCACTGAAGGAATCTGATTGGCCATGTGTGGCTCAGTTAGTTACATAAACCTGGACTTGTTACCTATGACCGAAGAGTGAGATACCATCATGGAACCCTTCCCTGTGTAGCTAGAAAAGAGAAAGATCTAGGCTTCCATTTCAAACATTTGGAATTGTAGAATCGCAGACCTTGTGTAAGTGAGGTAGTAGAAGAAAGAAACATGGTCATAGTGTAGTTTAATGTAGCATTCCATATATTTTTAAAGATAATTGCTTGAAATCTTAGAATGGTTGTTTTGTATGCTGATGTGTTTATTTAGTGACAATTTATCAAGAATTCGTAGAGTGCAACACATAGACACCTGTTATATTCAGAAAAGAGTAAAGATGAATGTTCTTTCCTTTAGTGACTTGACTTTTTTTTAAGCAAAAGGAATACTTGTTGAAGACTTTTGGTTACAATGTGTCCAATGAAGTGTTTTCAAAAAATGTTTGGAAGACAAGGATGTTGGTGTGAGCCTGGGAGCTGGGCTGGGGCTGCACAAATACATCATGTTTACTTTTGTCTTTGAAGAGCAAACTGTTTTAGGTGGAGGAATTTTTCATTATTATTATGAATAAAGAAGTCACATTTTCTATCCTTGTATATCCTTATTCAAGGTCCCTTCCCCTTTCCACCACATGAGGCCATTCTCTGTTCTGGCAGAGGATTTTTTGAGTGGGGAGAAAAACCTCTATGCTAAGACAGGTAGATCAGTGTTTAGATCAATGGGCATTCATATATATATCTATATAAAATATTCACATATAAAATATATAATATGAATATTGAATATATATAATATAAATATGTATATATGCATATATACACAATATATACATATACACACAAGTACATGCATATATGTATGTGTACATACTTATGCACACACACACATATATATATATATATATATATCAGGGATAGACTTTTTCAAAGTATATTACTAATTTTCTTAGAAAGTGTCCTTATAGTTCCCCCCCACCCCGCTTTGTTATTTTCTCCCTCCCTCTCAGTAGGTCAGAAGACTACTTTTTAGGATGAGTTTGTTCTTTCCACCATGGGGGTCCTGGGGGCTGAGCTCAGGTGTGTAGGCCAGTGCCATTACTTGCTGTATATTATCTTGCAGTCCAGAAAATTGCCTCATCTCTGCCCTCTGTCAAAGGCCTTGCTCTGAAAGTGAGGCTTTAATTCTTCCTTTGCTGGATAATAAATGCAAACTGCTGTGATTCATGTGCCTGAGAATTTGTCATTTTACAGAAGCATATTGCGTGTCAAGCAAAGTGTGAAAGTATACACCTGTAATCTCAGCCGTTGGGAGGCTGAGGCAGGAGGATGGAAAACTTGAGGCTATCTATAGAGACCCTGTCTAAAAATAAAATAGAAAATGAGCATCCACAATGATAAACATTCTGCCTGTCTCCACTTGGAGTATGGAGTGACTGTGAAGACAAGATTATCAACAAGCTTTTTCAAATGTTGAGAGTTACAATAAAACAAATTCATGGAACTGTGAGAATATCCATCAGAAGGATGCAAAAGAAAGAGGAATCCATAGAGGTCTGGGATGGTCAGAGTCGGGAAGGACCAAGGAGAACATTCCAGATGGAAGTGGGTGCCTGACAGTCAAGGCACAGCACTCCTCCCAATATGATAGTATAGCTAGATGGAGACCTGCCCCCCAGTATGATAGTATAGTCATAGAGAGAGATAAGATTTCCATTCTTATTCACTATTCTTTCTGGTTCTTGTATGTTTTACCCCAGATCTTTTAAGAGACACTAAACTTTTACTTTTAATAATATGCAGTAGTCATCACCTCATGCCCACTCTTAACAGAGAACTTTCTTTAACCAGGATTGCCAAGAAAGAGTTTATCTTGTCTTTCATGTGCTATTTAAATACATGGGACACCACTGAGGTCCATTCAGTTCTGCTTCTGTGGTTCACTTTGTTTAGCCTTTAACTAAAAGATACAATATTGTCAATGAGGCTAGACCTTGAGTCTCTTCTTCCAATTGTATTAACAGTCAAAACCTTACTGATAGGTTTACATTGGCCCAATAGTATTTACTAATAGGAATATTCAAGATGCTGGGATGTGGTTTATCTTTTTAGTGCAGAAAGTTATGCCTATTAGCAGCAGATGCCATTTGACTTGGTGATTACATGTTCTTAAATTGGTATTTTAATTGATTGCCTGGTTATTGAAATCCCTTGTGTCCCCAAGGTATATTCCTTAAATACTATCTTTTACCAGAATGTCTGTTGCTTCTTCAAAGGAGCAAAAAGATATATAAAGAGGTGATCATCATTCAAGACCATTGCCTCATTGGGGTCAGCTGTCAGCCCACTACATTTATTTAGACAACAGTAGGTTTGAACAGAACATATAAAGTTCTCTTTCTCAGCTGTGAAATATGATGGATGTGCCATACTGATGACCTTTACACAAGGCCACATGTTAATATTCAGGACCTCCCTTTTGTTGGACCCAAACAATGGCTGTCATTAAGAAGGCTGGCCTTGCCAATATGCCCTCTGTTAGGATGCTGGACCACTCCTGATTGGTCACCAGGAAGTGTCATGTGCCTTTGATGGAAATGACATGGAAGATGTATGGTCAAAGTGCTGTGCTCAGCACCACTGCTGTGCAGAGGAGAAAACCACTATGACCCAAATAGCCCTGCACTCAAACAATGTCGCACCAACCAAAGACAACGTATTGGGAAGAAAAATGCTTGTAAACTGCATGTGTTAGAAGATGTATTGGCCAGACGGCCATAGGGCAATCTTTGAACTATTGAAATCTTTAGAAATATTGTTTGGTTCTGAAACAATACTTACAAACCTAATTAATCAAGCATAGATGGTTTATTTTCAGGCCTTCCACGGCATGTTGCTTTAATGCAAGAATAGGGTCAGTTGGGTTCTTTTGACCATTTCACAGAGGCATGCAAGAACTCAGCAGGCAGATTCATGTTCATACAAGGTGAAGCTCTAAATTTCAAAATAATATCGACATAGCTCTCTGGTGATGCCATCAACAAAGGCTGGGGTTGGAGGTAGCCTGAATTCCTTTTTCAATTGTTTCTGACTCCATGCGTAATATTTTTCTTCCCACCTTTTCCTTCACTTTTATTCTTCAGAATCATTTATTCATGAAACCAGTTAAGAATCATCTCAGATGGAGTCTGTGGTTTTAGTAAAAGATACACCAGGCTTTTTTTTTTTTTTTTTAAATAGAGTAAGTGTGATGAAGAATGGTTTTGTTTATTTGTTTATACCATAAATACTGTGATTTTAAATGTTTATGAATATTTTCCAGTTTCCTTTTTTCCAGTTTAGTTTCATGTTTTTAAAGACTGATTGCAAAGTGTACGTGTTCTGATGGGCAGAGAAAGAGAGAGCTGTGAAAAAATTTCATAGAAGGCTGTGCATTCTGGGAAGTGGTAACAGGCAGGAAGCAAGCAGCCCTTTGTCCATCATGCCAGTCATGGCTGAGGTTATGTCAATCATTAAGATGAAGGAATCATCCAAATACTTAATTGCATGAAAAATAGCACTTGGTCAAGCCTGGAGTTGTGATCGAGCCCTGAAGGTCAGCTCCTGGTTATTCATTTCAAGCCAGACTATCAATGCTTTGGCTTACCTACATATTCTATATTCCCCACTTTATTCTGCTAGGCTCTGTTAGAGAGAGAGAGAGAGAGAGAGAGAGAGAGAGAGAGAGGAGAGAGAGAGAACTCAGTCCATAATTATATAAATGCAGACCATTCTAGGGAAAGATTTAGTAGAAAGAAAGGAGCAGAGAGGGCTGAGTTTGTTCTTTATTTAGAAAACAGATTAAATTCACAATGGAGGTACTGTCTTATAGTCACCAAGATGGCTGCTATTAAACAAAGAACAAATTTTAACCATAAGCAGCTGCAAGTATTGACAAGCTGTGGGACAGTAAGAGGTTGAGTAGACTTCTGGTAGGAGTATAAGTTGGTAGGAATATTTTGAATGAAGTAAGTAGCCTATAATAAGGTCAGAGGTAAACATGCCTATCGATGGCTTGGTTGCTTCTTCTAGGAGAAGCAGAGAACATGCTCCACAGTAGTCTTGTTTATAATATTGTTAAACAATCAAAATAAAGCTAAACTCTACTCCTATGTTCATAATGTTCATAAGAGAATGAATGAGAAAATTGTGGATTTCTATATAATGAAGTAGGGTGAGTCTGGCAGTATTTATTGTTTTTGTGAGTTGTAATATATGGAATTGCCTTTATTAAATGAGGTGTGTGTGTGTGTGTGTGTGTGTGTGTGTGTGTGTGTGCGTGCATGCACTGGTGTTTGTGCATGTCCATACTGGTGAACTTACCCAAGAGGGAACATGAGAAAGGCAGAGGCTGATGGATGTTTCCATTGGTTATGTCTTCATCATACTTTTTGAGACAGGATTTCTCACTGATCCTGGAGCTCACTTCACTGTCCCCACTAGTCAGTGAACTCCCAGTATCCATGTGTCTTTCTCTTTGGTGCTGAGATTATAGACACACCATGCTTGATGTTTTACATGAAGGCTAGGGATATAGTCTATAAAGAAATCAGGTCCTTATGCTTTCATAGCAAACATTTTACCCAGTAATTTTCTCAGCTCATATTTTTGACATGTAAAATGATAATATACCATTTCAACATATAAGCATATGAATGCAACTAAACTTTTAAAAAGTATAGTTTAAATAACTGATTTGGAGGCTCACATATTTCTGGGAGAGGGTAGAGAATATTTTAACGATTGTTTTCATTATTGTACAGATAGGGAAACAATAGTGAAAATACTTGTAGTTTGTTCACAAAATAATAAACACTGTAATCAAATGCTTAGGCTCTCAGGGCAATGTTTTGTTGTAGCTTTATTTGCTTAATTTTTGAAACAAGGTCTCACTAAGTAGCCCTTTGTCTGGTCTGAACTTGCTATGTAGTCCAGCTGACTTTAAACTCATGGAGACCTGTCTGCCTCTGCCGCCTGTGGACTGGAATTAAAGACATGTGCCAACATATCCAGCCTACGCCATTGTTCTTTAAATTGCACTTCATGGTGAAACATGTTTATAAGTTTAAAAATGAAACAGTTTATATGTATTTGTACTGGGCTCAAACTTTTCTGTTTTAACATGCCTCTTGTTATTGTGAGAGGAAGAGGTAGTATTATATGAGGAGTGTGACCTGGGTGTGAAGGCCCTGAACTTTTCTTCACATGCAGAGAGGGTGCCTTCACTACTTTTTTGCTGGAGAACCATGTGGTCCAATAATATTGAGAAGTTATATCTTCTCCCTGCAAAGGCAGGGATGGGCACCCTTGTATACAGCACAGTGTCTGACTCATGACAAATGGCCACCTTGTTTGTGACTATTTCATTTTCTCAGTTTTATGGCAGACATCAGTGAACCACAACATAGTCCTCAAATTCTTCATTTAAAAAATTGATGGCACAAAACTTTTTGGTGAACTTGTTTGAGACAGACTGTTCTTGCTTTCTTGGCTTGGGAACATGCACCATGGTTACTAGATCTGGGATGGTGAGTGTGATGAGCTGACAAATGTGGACTAGTCCCTAGGATGTAAACTGATTATTCCTAGGCAATAGACAGGAAGAGGAAGTGGAGTTTGATGAGGTGGACATGGAGGACTGTAGCCATCATACTGATGAGTGTATGTCAGAGAGGCAAAAGACTCATTCTATTTTCCTTCTCATAACCTTATATGTTACTTTCTAGTTTTGTGCTGTAAACACTTAAATCTATTCTTGTAGTGACTTTTGAAATAAATTGTTATTAAATATTCTCACTACAGTGTATCATACATTTCTCCCTGTGATTCTTTCTTCAGGCTCTTATTTAAGATAGTATATTCTCTTTCTTGGTTTATTTCAAGTCTTTTTCTCTTTAGTGCTAGAGAAATGGCTCAGTACAGGAAGAGCCTGCTGTGCCAGTACAGAGTCCTGAGTTAGATCCTCCAGATCCAAACTCTTGTAATTCCAGCACTGGGGGTGCAGAGACAGTTAGGTCTCTGGGACTATCTGACCACTTTTGAAAGGCGACTAGAATGGAAAAATTCCCTTCCCTCAGTTAGAGTAGTGTTGCTATGCTTTTGTTGTGGAGAATATTCTGCTGATACTGTGCAAAGCTTCTTTATTTCATCTCCCTATTATAACCTTGAAGACATCTTTCTCACAAATTCACCTTGAGAATGTGGCAGAGTTTGTTTTTTTTTTTTTTAAATTGAGGGAAAATCCACTAAAATGTGGGAAGCACCTGAAACAGGTCTCCAGGCCTGTGCTCTCAAGTTCATCCATACCCAGCCACCAGTGACTGAGCAAGCTTACTGTTGGAATGTTCCCACCTGTTCATGGCTCCAGTTACCAGGCAAATGCAAGATTGACCTGACAGCTGAATTTGGGGGTCCCTCCAGAGTTTGGGGGTGGAAGTTCCCCTAAAAACTTAGTTCTCTGATGGATTTAAAGAAAGTTATTGCTACTATATGGATCAGCACGTTAATTCTCAAGCTGTTTACGTGATGGAGTTGAAACTATAAGACCATATCATTCACTTTCCCCCAAATTTTTGATATTATAACTCCTGTCTTTCAGGCGAAAGACTGACAAGCCCTTCATAACTACCCCAAACTACCACATCCTTGCAGTTCCCATTTCCTGTGACCTGCGTGTCTGTCAGCACATGGCTGTCACTCATGTCTCATCTGATCATGTTCCAATGCTTTGTGAATCACATATTATACAACGTCTACACTCTTTCCCAGTCCCTTCTGGCTTACTTTATTTCAGTCACTGGGACCACTTTTAATGGTCATGATGGCGTTTTCTTTACTCCTGAAGTGAACAAACCCTTTCCAGACTCCAGATCTTCTGAGATGAAATGTCACTACCCCATGTCACTACCCAGGAATCTCTGTCTAAATCTTTTGGCTTTTCATTGACACTATTCATTATTTATAACAATTTATCAGTGTTGTTTCTTTTCCTGTAATACATAGTAGTTACTATGCTCATGAGGGTAAGGGCCACATTTATATTATTTTCTTTCACACCAGTATAAGGTAAGGCATATAGTTAGTCTTCCACAAACATTTTTAGTGAAGATGTGTGTAAGAAGAGTCTCTGGACTGTTCATATATTTTTTCCAGAGGGGTAGAGAGGGAGAGAGAAAAGTATGTATGTGTGTGTGGTGTGTGTGTATGTTTGTGTGTTGTGTGTGATGTCTACCTGTTCATTTGTATGTATGTATGTGTATATATACACATGTATGTGTGTGCATGTTGCAGTAATAGCTTAACATTAGAGGTCTTCTATGCTATACACCATTTTTTTTGAGACAGAGTCTTTACTGAACCTGATATCCCAAACTGGGTATACTGATGGGCCAGTAAGCCCTAGGAATCCTCCCTTCTCTGCCTCTTCAGTTCTGTGATTTCAGCTGACACTGCTATCCATGGCTTCCAGGGGATTGGAGCTCAGTTCCTCATGCTTACCACTTAATGGACCATGTCCTCTCCACAGCCTTGAAGAAAGGACAGTTGTTTTTAACCAACAACGATAAGAACAGCCAAGATGTGTACTTCCTATTGCTTGGCACTGCTCTAAGCCTTATTAAGTAATTTATTTATAGTCAAGGCAGGTAACATAATTTCCAGTTTATGGATTAGGAGCCCTTAAGTAAGAATCAGGAAGGGCTAAAGCATAGATTTGACTCAAATCATCTGGACACGGGGCTTGTGTGTGCTTGACACAAGACTCCCATCATCTTTCAGGGCTTGATGTGTTCTGACACTTCTCTTGCACTCTCATTCATTTGCTCAGACACGAGTCTTAGTCCATGGCTAGGGGCAAAGGTGAGTGGATGACAAACTTTATTATAGTCTAAGAATACCTTTAAAAGATAGACTACAGGGTGATTTTTTGCCTTAATAAAATGGAAATTAATTTTTGAATATTTACGATCAATGTTTGATTTTAGGTGTGAGGATACAAAAGCAGTTAGGGTTAGCCTTTAGTCACACCCAAACGATGTAATGAGCTCAGGGGAATTGATTGCCTCTGTGTTTTAGATTTGTGTTTCTGCCAGTCTTTCACAGCACAAACATGACAGAGTCAGAAAGACTGGTGAAGAGATAAAGGATCTAGGAAGCAAAGATACACCCATGCTGAGAAGAATGACTGTGTGAAGGGATGAGAATCATATTCCCTACACCTAAAAAGGCCCAAATACATGGAAGTTAACATGTTTGTCTTTGTATGGAATTGAAAATACAAGCTTGGTCTAAACAGTGAGTTCCAGGCCATCTAAGCCTGTTCCCACCCCACCTCTCCAAAAGAATATACCATCATCTATCATGATTTATCAAATGACTTTGCAACTCAAAGAGAACAAGAAGTCGCTTTGGTTAAATTCTTTTAGCTCTTATATTTATTTTATTATGTTTTTAAATCTCCTGTCTGACACAATATTATGTAAAATGAACTTAGTAATACATAGAAGATTTATAACGTAAATAAGCCTGAGTTACTTCAGGTAAAATAACCGGCACAATTTCACTACATTACCAGTATTACCACCTTCAACAAAACACATAACTAACTATAGTTGATGAAATAGAGATTTCTATACCAGGAGCCTGGAAGCATGGTTTGAATGAGGGATCTCATTTGATGTATGCACAGAGAAATTCAAATACTGGTTCTGCCAGTTTTATTCACTGGCAGTTTTACTCTACCTCTTGAAAAGATTGATTTCCACTTCCCCATGTTAGGTATACTGCTGACAACATTTTTTATGGCTAGGGCTTGGATAGTAGAGCATGGCCTAGCCTGTAGTCAGTACTCAGAATTTGTTAGCTGATGTTACCATGGGCATGTCATCAACCTCAGGATGTTGCAGTCATGTGTGTCCTAGGATAGGTACCACTGGCATGTATTATGAAGTAGCAAAACGAAACTTACTCCAAATTCAAAGACCTGGATCCTGTTTTCAGCTCAGCTAGTGATGTAGTCAAGATGATTATTTTTTCTCAGCCTCAATTTCTTAGTAAAGTTTGTAAGTCAGAGAGGTCAAGTGAAATTATTGATATGAAAACAAGTAAAATGTAAAGGAACACTCAAGTTATATGGAATATATATGCTGGATTCTGAGATGGTGTCTAGATGCAGAAAATGTCTGAAGAATAAGATAGAATTAACTTTTCAGCTCATGTTTATGATTAGTCTTCTGAATAAAACTGACAGCAGCCTCAGAAACCCGTATAATTTACACAAATTGAGGACTTTCTACACTAATGATATGTTTTAAATCATAAAGGGCTCTCACAACACAGATACCTGGGTCCTTTACACTAGTTTTGCCAATGGTAGGACAAGATCTGTATTTTAAAAACATATCCAATATGTCACTGTCTAATATATATTATCAAATATGCAGCTAGGGTTGTGGAACATTGTGTAACCTAACAAGAAGTGCTGGACTGCAAACCATGGGCCATGGAATTTGGTTCGCTATCTAGAAAAGAAATTATGGGGGGAAAAAAGCCATTTAAGATAGCAAGAGAACTTCGAACACTTTCTCTACTTAAGACCAAGACAACTGGTTGTTCTATTAATTTGGGTCACCTGGCAGTGGTATCATAGGAGATACCAGAAGCAGATTCAAGAATCTGTGAAATTAGCAGAATCTGGTTTCATAGGCTCCAGTTTATTTTACCGTAAATCAACTGATAAATTTTGTCTTAAAATAATTGTTTCTATTGAGTAGTACTTAACCTATGACAGATGCTTAAAAATATTGCTTAAATAACTAAATAAATAGCCACAATGACCACCCATCTTAATACTTAATATATAATATGTAGAAGTTTTATTGCTTCCTGTATACAGAATGCCTAATACATTACAATTGCAAGGTTACTTGCTCTTCTGAGAAGGGGTGGGATATTTGATGCAAAGGTGTAAAAAGTTTGTCCCTCAGAATATTTCCACAGAGTTGTATGTTGAATTTGATTAGTATCCGATAACATTTAAATTCTCTTGATCCCTAACTTCTTGGATGTGAAGGGAAATTAAATGTATTTAATTTCCTCAGCCCTTACATTATACTCAGAAATATTTGAACAACCAAACAAGAATAGATTGAATACATTGGTTATAGTGGTAGTCATTTCCCTTTGGACCAAGAAACCTGAAGCTTCAAGTCTGAAAGATTCTAAATGTTTCTCTGCATTTTGGAAAGCTTGATAATTTTGTTTACCATGTCAAATTGCTCACCCCCAGAGATTCACACCTCTCTTTTACTGTGTCTTCCCTTTATAAGTCACCCATTACTTTGGGCTAAGAGGTCAGAGTTGCTTCTTAGCTATCTCTTCCAGTCACTTTCTCTCTCTCTCCCCTGAGCCACCATTGTCTGTAGCAGGGAAAGCTGGCATTGGCCTGGCTGTGTCCATGGCTTTTTTCGACTATTGGAGCCTCTCTCACATTTAATCTCTCTCTTCTTGGCCTTGAACTAGTCAAGCTGCTTAAGATGACTGGCTATTGAGGCCCAGAGAGCTACCTATCTCCGATTTTATAACATTAGGATTATAAATACGCCCATGAGTTCTGGGATGTGCAGCTCAGATTCTCATACTTACAAGGCAAACACTTTCCTGACTGAGCCACATCCCTAGTCCTCTAGAGCATCTTTAAGCAATGTGTTTTTTTTTTTTTTTTCCACCTTGCTAGTGCATCTGAAGACGTGTCTTGTCCACTGGACATGTGTTTTGGGATTGAGATTTTGGGCTAAAGTTCTAATTCTGTTAATTAGAATTTAATGTGATCTTGGACCAGCTGCCTGTTATAATAAGTGTATATTGGCTTCTTGGGGTATTGTAAGAAATGATCACAAAATTGGGGGCTTAAGATAACAGAAATTTATCCATTTCATCTGGAGGCTAGAAGTCCCAAATCAAGGTGTCTTCCTGGGCATATTTCCTCTGAAGACTCTAGAGAAGGGTTGTTTGCTTCTTCATTCTGGTAGCACCTATGTCTTTTGGTTTCTATCCATGTCTCTATTGTCACTGAGCTTCACTGTGTCTCCATGAGGCATGTTCTCATGTCTCAGCTTTACAATAAGGATAAACAATAGGATAATTAGACAAACCCTAATTCAGTATGACTTTATCTTTAATTATGTTTTTAGAAGCTTTATTCCTGAATAAGGTCACATTTGCAGATATGGTATGTCATATGCACAGGTGTACCAGTATTGCAAATCAGAACTTCAACACAGCTTTTTTCTTGGTAGCAGATACTGATAAGCTAGTGTTCTGACTATAAAATGGTGATAACAGTTTCGGCTAGCTGTAGCTCTTACAAGCATTAACTGACAAGCACATTCAGAGTATCATACAGTATCTGTTACACACCTCTGGTTCAGAGTATTCGAAGCCCTTGATGACTTTCTCCATACTCATCCTACTTTTTCTCCTCCCATTTGATACCCTAGTTCCTGTTATGGTTATTTGTTTGCTCAGATTTGAAACAGAAAACACACACACAAAACCATATATCACTGGATCCGTGCTTCCTTCCATTAATCTAGAAGGTGATCTTGAAGTGATTCTTTCAAACTAATATATTTCCCTTTTGCAGGAATTGTAGAAGGGATTCATAGTCCAATGGCAGGTAAAAGACTACTTTACACTCACCAGTACACAATGCCCAACTCGCCTCCAATCATACTTTCTTTCGAAGAAGAAATTCATGGAGAAGCCTGTCCTTACCTGTCACCATCCAGTGAAATGGATGAAGATGATTTGTTCTTTACTGTCAAAGAAGGAATGCAGATACAAGCTAGAGGACCTCTCAACCAGACCTGGAGCAGCCCATTTCTGGAAAAACAAGCTTCAAATAAACCTCTTAAAAGATCACATTCAGTGAATACCATTTCCCTGGAAGCTGCAGGTAGACAAATATCACGTCAGAACCATCCCTTGGGCAACTCCAAGGGAGATTCTGGTAGGTATCACATGTGGTTTCTAACTTTTCTTGTCTCACCTTGTCACTTTCTGGCTTTAACTTCAATATAAGTGAAACCACTGTTTATCAAATCAGTTGTGAGCCCTACTCTAAATGTGTGATAAGAACTTCATCAGGGAGACCTCAGGCTACTTGTTGACAGGCATTACATTTGAGGAGATATCGGGTGTGTATTGAGGGCAAATTATTGATAAGTCAGGTGTTGCCCCAAACAGTAGCAGTGACTTCATTACAGCCCCCATACGTTAAGCTATTATAAGCTAGACTCTATGCTGAGAATTTTATGTCAGTTTACAAAACCAACATACAATACCTAAGGAGCTAGCCTCCTCAATTTACAAATAAAGAAATTGTGAATGAATAGGGTAGGGTAATATGTATGATAATTAAATGTTCCATCATCAGCTGCCAAAGAAGGAAAGATTATTTTAAGTAAGAAGGCAGAGGATGGGGGGCAGTGGCTAAGGTATTTGAAGGGCCTGAGTTTGTGTCTCTAGAACCCATGTAAGCTGTGCATCTAAGAGCATGTCTGTAACCCCAGTGTTCCAAGAGTGAGATTGAGAGGCAGAGGGAGCATGAGAATCCTTGGACGTTCATAGTCCAGTCAACCCAGCATAGACAGCAATGCATGACAACACAAAAAGCAGAGAGGCTTGTCAAACCAGAGGAAGCTGCCACTGACCTTCACATACATGCTGTCAAATGCACAAATCTGTGTTTACCTACATATGTATTTACACATGAACACATATGGTAGGCACACACATATATAAGCATCTACATGTGCATACACATACACACAATAGTTTTAAATGGAATATCAGAAAAAGGTTTTGAAACTGAAGATCTTGGCTCAAGTCTCGGCTCTCCTTCACATCAATTCTGTAGCCATGATAAGGTTCCATGGGTGTTTTTTTTTTTTTTTTTTTTTTTTTTTTTTTTTTTTTTTTTTTTTTTTTTTTTTTTTTTTTTTTTTTTTTTTTTTTTTTTTTTTTTAAGTTTGGTCTTTTCATCTGTAAATCAAGGATAATTAGTGATATGAAGAGAACTTGTAATTAGAGGATTAATTAAAAAAATAATTCCCGAACACAATAGAGACTATATGATGTTGGTGGTGTTTATATCTAGGAACTGTCAAGTGGTAGGACTGGATTGATGCTATGTAGTCTTCTTGTAATGGAGATTTTTTCGGGGGGAGAGGAGGAGAGAGATTTCACTCCAAATGTTAAGACAGGTTCTATAAGATGGTCTGCTGACACTGAGGGAATCTTTTATTTCTGGGATGCTGGATCCAATGATCGGATGCAAGTTATGAATGTTGGTTATTAACACTTTTTAAAAAAATGTATATATGTGTATGTTTGTGTGCATACAGATACACATATGTGTGTGTGTGTAAGTCAGAGGACAACTTCATGCCTCCTCATTCTTGGGAGTCTGCTTCCGTTTGAGAGAGGGTTCATTAGTCTGTATCATTCTAATTATTGACTGGCTGGCTAGTGAATCCCAGGGACCCTCCCATCCCCAGATCTCCAGCTCTGGGATACAGACACTTGTTTCCACAGCCTGAATTTTCACATGGACTCTGGGGATTTAACTCAAGTGCTCATGATTGTGAGGTAAGCAGTCTATTAACTGAGCCATCTCTCTAGCCTGGTTAATTTGAGTCTTGCTGTATAAGACAATGTAACAAGGTGCACATGTACCTTCAGTGCTAATAAATACACTGAGACAGAAAATGGCACATTCTTGCGATTTAGAAGCAGAATTGGAGGCCTGTTAGGGTTCTGCTACTGTAGGGCTGAAGTCAGGGTTCAAACCTCACACCTTGACTCCAGGTCAGAACAGCTTCTTGCTAACAGGTTAATAGGGAAATAAATGGTGATTCTTTAGTCTTAAGCACTTTCTGTGTTTTTAGCACCTAACCCTTTGCTGTGGTCTTCTCTCAGACATTTAACTAGCATATTTCCCATTCGAGTCTTTAGTGAAGTATGGCACATTTGGTCTTTCATAATCTTTCTTACTTTATTTTTCTCTTGGGATTTCTCAGCAAATTAAGACTTCTAAACTTATTTATTTCTTATTCCTGAGTCATAGCCATTCTTTTCCACTCCTCCTACTACAAAGAGACACTAGGCTATGTAAGTGCAGAGATAATGCTTTCCTCATTCTCTTCCATGTCCCTAATGTCTTGAGTGCTGCTGCACACCTACCAGGTTCTCACATGCTAGCCACTGAGTACAAATGTAATTTCACCAGCAATCAAGCAGCATAGAGAGTGAAAGCTTCATTCCCGGTGGGAATGTTAGAGAAAGCTAGGCAGCTGGTGTTTCAGAATTGGACTCTGATGGCCTGGGATTTTGTTAGACTTAGTCTAACAGACTAAACCTGTTGCTGGTCAAATGCATCATCATGAGTGCTTAAAAGGAAAGACTCTCCCCCCGTTATTCAGCTTGAGAGATAGGAAAGCATACTCTGCCTAGGTCATGTCCTATCATGCTAAATTCCAGAATTTCAGTATAACCTTCATGCACAGAATATGGACAATAATTAAATGACTATAAGTATCAAGGATGGAAATTCATAGTAATAGGTATTATTAGGATATTGCAAAGTACCGAATTTGAAAACTTTCACTTACTTAGACTTTTGAAAGTGTTCCATTTTTATGTCCAGGAATAATTCTTACTTCTAGTCAATTGGGTTCACTAAAATGTTCTTGTTTCATTTTGTTTGATTGACGGGTATATTGAGTGCACAATGGAAGATACTCAGTACCTACAGGGCACAAAACAATGTGGTGAGAATTCATTTTCATTCCTAGAGGTACATTAGCTGTTTGACGCCCAGTGTGAGAATGATCCTTTCCACTGAAATGTTATGCAGTTTTGAACTTGAAAAATAATTCTATGGGTTGTTTCATACATTTCAAAAATTCTCTGTTACTAAAAAGCCCATTAGAGAGTTGCAGGAAATGATTTAGTCTGTAAACTATCTTAATTTGTTACTAAAGAAATAGACTTCTAATGTGTGTAGATCAATGTGTAGAATTTCTCAAATAAAAATTAAGACCATATACATAAAAATGCAGATAGAATATTTATTGGGGAAAGAATAAAAATTAAACTTGATATTAGTGTCAGTGGGAGAATGTGGTGTTGGGTAGAGTCAACCTTGAGATCATCTACTTTTTGTTATCATTTTAGCTGGTGTTACAGTTTCTAATAAAATTCATGACATAGATACTTGCTTTCAGATCTTCAGTTGCAGTCTGAGTGGGTCATTCATCCTTGATAGTGTATCTAACATGATTCAATAACTTTCTCTTTACAAACTTCCTAGAATTAGAAGCTGGCATCCCGCTCTAGTCACCAAGCCCTTTTTTCCCCCTCAGAAGGTTTAAACATGTTCCTTTGAAACTGTTTCTGATGTAATAGTGGCATCAATGTCTTGGAACTAACCAACTATTTCCTGGTTGGATTTAAAGCCTATTTCACACTATGAAATCAATTTCTGGAACTAGTGTCAGGCCAAGGACCTATGGGCAGGCAGATCATAGACCCTAGGGGAGAACTAGCCAATATTATTCTGTAAAATGGATACAATATTAAACTAACTCCTAATGACTTATTGTTCTACCCATAGATTAGTTCATGAGAACCTTCCATCTTATTCTTAATCTTCCAGATAATGATTAAGATTATTGATGTAAAGCTGATTATTACAGAGTAAAAGAGACTTGTGGTAGATATACAAATGATTAGGGGTATTGATTTAATGGGGCATGTATATTAAGAAGCTCATATTTTTAGCTTTAGCTGAATATGATGGAGTTATCATTGCTAGAAAGGAAGGAGTGGGTAGCTTACTAGGAACCTTCTTGTTTCTTCAATTGGATAATGAGAGGAAAATGAGGGATGCTCATTTTCTGGTACTGGGGCTTTCCTTTGGTAGAATAGAGCTTGACAAAGCTATCTGTAATAGGTCGAACTTTGTATGTTTCTGAGTTACGAAGTCTGTGTATTGGTTTTGTTAGGGTACCTTTTATTTTTTAAAAAATTATAATTTCAGAATAATAAGAATATATAAATAACATTTTTTAAAAAAGAAAAGGAGCCGATCCTGCACTTGGGATCCCCTTTCTAGTGAGCATTTGGATAGTGTAACAGGGTGATCAGGGGACTTTCTCTTCTCTCTCTATCCCAGCCACCACTCTGTGATCCTTGTCTAGGCTGGACTTTCACTATCATTCTGCTTTGCCTTCCAGGTCCTATGTTGAGACCTTTCACAGCCATCGGCCTCTGCAGAAGTGTCAGCCAGAACTCCTGCTCCAATCAGATCAGCTGTAGAACTTCCTCGGAATCTGAGCAGCAGGATAAAGTGAAAGCCTCCGGATCCTCCACAAATGCAGATTCCCTAAGCATTTGTGGAAATGCATTAGGAAGAGGCTCGGTTCCCCCAACACCGGAGACGACCCCCAAGCTTCCTCATCCCCCTAAAGAACATAGGGCAAAGACAGCCAGAGCCTTCCGTGGTCGTGTAGCCAAGGAGCCCCTGCCTCTGCTCGTGGGCTCTTCTACACATTTATTTTCCAAAAAGTTAATGAAGGTTTGCTCCTCAGCAGACCCACGCCCACCCCAGCGCTTCCTTAAGGCTTGTTCGCAGACTCTTTCGAGGCCAGTGGTGAATGCAGTGGTGAATGCTCACTTACACTGACTGCTGGGAAGGAATTGTTCCTCTAGCGCTGCCCCCTTCCGATCAATGCCTGCCCAGAACAACAGAAAGGGCCTCAGATGTATTGGTTTCCACAGAACCATTGTCAGGCTTTGTGAAGCATTTTTGAACCTAATAAATAATGTCAAAAGTCTCTATCGCAGCCAAAAATGTTCTTTTTGAAGCATTTGTAATAGTATTTTTGTTCTGCAGTGTCTCCCACTGTTACAAAGAATCTGCAGTGCACAATAGACTCCGGTGCACCGCGTGCCACTTTGCAGCATGGCCTGCTGGGATCGGAAGGTCAGGCTTTTGTTTTGCTGTTACAGGTAAAAGGTTTCATTTGCCAGCTTCAGTGTAGGGCTAAGGATAGTTTCTAAGGGCCTTCAGGATGTCTACATAGACATTTGAAAAACATAATAGAATGCCTGTAATTTAATAGTTAACATGAAATTTGATTACACCAGAAGTGCCTAGGGAAATTCTTCAGGCTATATGAAGGGTTTTGTGTCAGAAATCTGAAGCCAGATCCTAGCTGGAGGCTTTGAAACACTGGAAATAAGTTTATTTTACTTTTTTTTAAAGGAGAAGATTCTGAAGTTTCAGATTTGTAAAAGTCTAGCCATTATAAAGAACACATTAAAAATTTTTTTGGGGGGGAGTAACTTCACATTTATATGGCTACTTTTCATCACAATATAGTGTGGATAGCTTTATTAGTGATTTAATGGGGTGACATTTGTTTCTTTTAATGTTCCTGAGGAAATAGGAACTAGTGAGATCAGTATCTGTCTGAAGTCTTGCTGTTTCCCCACAGGTTTGGCCTTGGGAAATTAGATGCATGCAGATTATAAAGATTAATTGCGTCTCTTTAGCTAAATATGATATGTATGCATACATACAAGTAAAAGTATGCTTATATTTAAGACATCTTATCTCATGTTTATATTTAAATCTCAGAATTTTTCTTAAAGATTTATTTATTTCCTAAAAATCTTATGTGTACGAGTACTTATCTATATGTATTTACAGGTACCACATGTTACCTGTGGGGATCAGAAGTAATGAGATCCCTTGGAACTGGAATTGCTGGTGCTGTGAGTTGCCATGTGAAAATTTAACTGAGGTTCTTTGCAAGATGTCCTTAACTACTGAGACATTTCTTCAGCACCATAAGTCTCAGAATTTCAATGAGAGTAAAGCGTTACTGTAAGAAAACTGCATTGCATTTAGGAACCTGTTTAGTCTCCTGAAAATTATTTAATTTATAAAAATAGTATTTTCTATGAGTAAGAAATTTTAGACAAGGTATCCAAAATTTAAAACTTTTCTGATTATTGTGATTTTTAAGGTGCAATGCTTTTATTATTTGTTATTAGCCTGGTATATTATGAGAGAACATGCACATCAGATCCCAGGCATCAGGTCATCAAAGTTCATGTGACAGCTGTAAGTTCAACCTTATGTCCTTTGACTAGAGAGCAATGTGTATATGATCTGATGGGTTTCTATAAAGATTCTAAGACATTTTAACATGTGATTTCATTATGAGTCAGCGCACAGTGTTTTCAAAGCAGGGGAACTTTGCCCAAGGAGGTTAAATAGCAATAATCCAAACTTTATAATAGCTGACACTAAAACAGAATCAGGGCTTCACATGGTAGACTGACTCCCTACCTATCCAGGTGCCAATAAATGAAGTTAGTTGGAAACCCAATGCAGAAAAGGATATTCAGGATAGAATCAAGAAAGGGAGTAGAGGTAAAAGGTGCAAAGATGTGTATATCACAGTTGAAAGCCACTTCCCACATCTAGCCCCGGGAATACTAGAAGTAGAGAGATGTGATGTGCCACCGAGAGTCTGTAGCCAAGTCTATGAGGATGGCTCACTATGATCCCTCTGGAGAGGCAAATTAATGTGTTAGCCCTAGGTAAATTTCACAATAAAAATTCAATAAACTATTTAATTCAGTGCATGTCCACTTTATTTATCAGATACCCTTGAAATGTGTACATTTATTTTTGTTTCGAGATAGGGTTTTTCTACATAGCCCTTGGCTGTTCTGGAACTCACTATGAGCTGAAACTCACCAGGGTGGCCTTGACCTCACAGAGATTCTCCTGCCTCTGCCTCTCAAGTGGGATTAAAGGCATACACCACCATGTCCATCATATACATGTATTTTTAAAATACTATATATCAATATTTGGTAGCACTAGTGTTCTGTGGAATATTTAGAAAACACTGCTATAAGCATACCAATTCCATGTATACTGATAAGGTTTAAGGTAAGGATTTCCTTTCAAATAATTGGGGTAAGAATGAGACCACCAAGAAATCCTTCAAAAATCCATTTTTTACTTGTCCCTGGCTACCTTCTCTGTCTTTGAATGTTTGTATTTGGGAGAAAACTTAGTTGGTCCAACTCAGAACACACTAAATGATGGATGAGAAAGTACTTCTAATCCTGTTACAGGCATGAGCCTGGTGCCAGAACTTAGATATGAAGGTGAATGTACTGAGATATTTCCCATTATTTTGAAAAATAGAGATGGATTATACATTCATAATTCAAAGTTAGAAAATATATAGCATGCATTCACATACAACCCAGGCAGTGATTACAGGAATAAGGCTTCACATACTTTGAAAAATTGTTTTTATGGATTCAGAATTGAATTACAGTTTGTCCTTTCTATAGGGATCTGAGATTTTATTTACAGCATTTTTTATCACATATTCTAAGTGTCTTATAAATAATATATCATTTCCTCTTGATAAAAAAAATCTACCTGAAAACCACATTTAAAAGTATGATATTGATGGACATAAAGTACTGGTACACTAGAGGAAGGGATATTTGAAAGAGACTTTGATGAAGGATGTTCATAAATCAGGGATCTTTGTAACATATAAAATAAATAATTGAAAAAGAAATTATTTATAGAGTTAATGTTTATTGCATATTAGGGGCTGCTCTAATTACTTGATATTTCCAAATAATTCATTTCTTATAATGACTTTTTAAAATGGTTTCGACTATCTTCATTTTGCAGATAATGATTTATTTCTAATGATAACTATACACACATAAAAATAAACTCAAAGTTATATTGTAAAATTCTATCCCATATATATTGTTAAAGCTAGTATATTTGCTTGTACATTCTACCAGTGTCTATAATCAAAATTTCATACCATGCTGTTTATCCATAGGTGAGATAAATATAGGAATTTCATCTAAATCCTCTTCTGAGAACATAGTGAGGTGACAATACAGTGTGTTTCAGAGCAGAGCAGGATCGGGGCTTCTTAGCGCCAGCTCTTTGTTTGAAGTGGCAATGGCTCTGTGAATGAGGGCCAGAAGAGAGAGGAGAGTGACTCTGGAGTTTATATAAGAGTCAGCATTTTTCAAGATTAGTGGAGTTGACCGACATCAAACTTTTGAAGGTGACTGAAGAGAACATTATAGAAGGCGGGAAGGTGTTCTGTAATTGTGATGGAAACATGATGCTACTTCCTCTGACCCAACTTTCTTCATTGTTAAGCTAGGGTAGCCTGTTCAGATTTTTGGAAAGGATAATTTGAAGATGAAACTTGATATCAAGCCAATGCATCTTGAAAAGCAAGAGTGGTATGCAAATGTCAGTTATTACTCTGTATTGACCTACAAGTAATGTCAATAATAATTAGCATTTTTATTATTACTGGTTTGCCAGACAAATGCATGGTTCCATCTGTTTTATATTGTGCATTGCTTCTGATGATCATGCCACCATATGTTCTTCTCAGAAGATTTTAGAAATGATATTGTCAACCTCTATCAAAGAACCAAGAGGACACCATTTACCAGCCAGTAACTAAAACTTAGTGTGTGGTCTCTGACTGTTTCTCTCACCCAAGGTTTCTGGCCCAGCCTTTCCTGCATAGCCACAAGGTTCAGACCCACTTGCAGCCCCACTGCCACTTAACCCCAAATAATCACACAAAGGCTTATATTAATTACATGCTGTTTGGCGTATGGCTTAGGCATGTTACTTGCTAATTCTTACTCTTAAACTAATCCATGCTTCTTGTTTAGCTACATGGCTTGGTATCTCTTCTCAGAGCAGCATTTTCTTTTCTTTCCTCTATGTCTACTGGCATCTCTGCTCTGTTCTTCCTTTTCCAGAGTTTTCTTAGTCTGGTAGCCCCCCCATACTTCCTATCTTCCTTCTGGCCAATCACCCTTTTATTCAACCAGTAAGAGGAACAAATATCTACAATGTGCAAGAGTATAATCCACAGCATTTCCTCTTTTTTTCTTTTTCAAAACAAGAACCCCAAATCTAATTTTCTTTGTATAGTTTTTTTCACCATTATCTATAACAACTTGTAACCAACACTGTAAACAAAGCATCCATAATCCATTTTTGGGGGAATGTGGGTGTAATTCTCTAGACTACTTCCTGTTTATTGTGGGCACTGGTCATCTTATGGTGACCCAAAGAAAAATTTAGGATTATGGACAAGTCCTTAGTAGAATAGTCTATAAGGGTGGGACATCTCAGCCAGTCTCCTTGAGCTGTTTTGGATGCAAAGCTCAAAGGAAACTGCAACAGAGGTGCTCTGAAATGCTGAATTATCTGGGCCATCTCTTTCCATTGGAGACTTTTCAGGGGGTCTTCTTCAATCAAACCTGGTGTTTTTAAACCCAGAATTAACCCACAACCTCTCATTTTCTATGGAAATAAAAAGAAAATCTCTCCTCTAAAATAACATATCCTTTGACTTCAATTTGGTAGTCAAGGCATTTATAAAATATAGAGGTTAGATTAATCCAATAGCATTTATAATCAAATGTCTCTTAGTAGCTCTTATTACTTTCTTTGCAGTTAATAAACTTAAAGACAAGACAATGACATACAGTATTCAGTATTACTCTTTGTCATTTTTATCTTTAGGTAGCTTATTATGTTTTTTACTCTATTTTTAAAGGACTTTTTCCTTTTCTCTCTCCTATGTATATTTTTAAACACACTGTAAACCACTTAGAGGTTTTTATTTTTATATCCGATTTTTCTGTATATCTCTTATTTTTTTTTTCTGTTTCTACCACACCTTTAATCTGCCAAGGTGTGGTTAGAATTAAAATCTTGGCTAGGGTGGCTGGCTGGCTCTACCCAGCTCCTAGTCTAGCTTCATAGAGAGTTTAGCTTTTTAGCAGAGGTACTGGCAGGAGTCACAATGACCACTCTGGGGAATTTTAGGGTCCACATTGCCACCAAGTAGAACACCACCACCCACTCATGAACTCCATTTAAATATTTGGCAGCAGGGCTTCTTAAAAGAGGCACACATTTTTTACTGCTAAAGCTGAGTCAGAAAGCCTCTCTTTAAAAAGCTGCTTGCCTCCAACAAACAGAGCTGACCCAAGAAAATGTTGCTACTAAGAAGCCATCTTTGACTCTGTTCCCTTCTTACCTGTAGGAGCAGTAATCTTAAGTTTGTCATTAGCAGCTTGTGCTTGTGCTGAATCTTCTGTGAAACTTCAGGAACAGGCCTTGTTGCAGCTGAAGTTGAATTCCTAAAGCCTGACATTTTATAGCTCAAGCCCACAAGCCATGCCCAGGCAATCTCTGTACTAAGGCTCACTTGAGAGACACAACTCAGAAGCTGTTTCTGGCTCAATTTCTGTGTTCTAGAACCCCTTTTAAGCTTTCTCAGGCTTATGTGGATATTCATGACCCATGTTGGAGCACCATTTGTTGTATGAAGTTTCTGGCCAAGACTGGCCCCAAGATCTGGACCAGCTATCCCAAATAGACCACTCACAGCTGCTTGGTCTCAAATAATCACACAAAGTCTTATATTAATTGCATGCTAATTGGCCTATGACTCAGGCATATTGCTGCTAGCTCTTACTCTTAAACTAACTCATGATTCTTATCTTGTTTAACCATGTGGCTTGGTGCCTTTTCTCAGAGGAGCATAGTTGTCTTCGTTCCTCTGATCTATCTGCTGGCATTTCTGCTCTATCTGCTGGTGTCCCTGCTCTGTTCTTCCTCTTTCCAGA
Organism: Sigmodon hispidus; assembly: GCA_004025045.1. NCBI lineage: Eukaryota > Metazoa > Chordata > Mammalia > Rodentia > Cricetidae > Sigmodon > Sigmodon hispidus. The sequence goes on from PVIH01000190.1 coordinate 99,163, forward strand.
GTTTTCTTAGTCTGGTAACCTTGCCCACAACACTGCATCACAATAGCTTATGCAAAACAAGTTTCACAATTTACAAAATTGAGAACTTAACTGTTCATATCGAATCTTCAATGCATTTATTTAATTTTATTTCTTTTGAGGAAAGGTCTTGCTATGTAGCCAACGTTTCACGGTTCTCCTGCATCAGACTCTTAAACATTGACTTTGCAGATAGCCATGTCTGGCTAAACCTTTAGTTTGGAAAATTCAGCCTGAAGAATAGCAGTTGACATTCTCCAGCTGTGGTCTCTAAGATAACTCTTAATATTGTGAGAATTCACATAGAGGAGAAAGAATAGGCAATTTATTTGTATGGGTGTTTTGACTATACATATGTCTGCACTGCAATCAGAGCAGGCAGAGGCCAGGAGAGAGCACTGGATTATGGGAAATTGAAGTTACACACAGTTGTTATCTACTATGGGTGTACTGAGACTTGAACCTGGATCCTCTTGAAGAACAGTCACTCTTCTTAACTGAATCCGTCTCTTCAGCCCTACAGCAGCAATATTATCTGTAACTACAAATTTATGTTGGAGATTTGAAGTAATGAAGGGCCTAGAAAAGAGGTTGTTGTCAGTGAAAGATGACATTGAGAAAACTGCTTCAGAATTCTTACGGTGTGTGCCATGTCTTTCTTACAGTTCAAGGTCTTTGGCTCAAGCTCATTATCAACTAGCTCTTACAACTTAATTCAATCCATTTCTATTAATCTATGTATTGCCATGTGTTCTGTGGCTTTACCTGTGTTCCATTACATCGTGCTTTCTGGGCAGCAGCCTGTAGTTTCTCTCTGACTCTACCCTTTTTCTCCTTTATCTCTGCTTGGATTTTCCACCTGCCTCTAAGCTGCCTTGCCATAGGCCAAAACAGCTTCTTTATTAACAAATGGTAATAAAGTATATTCACAGCATACAGAAAGACATCCCATACCATCCATTTCTTTCTTTCTCTACCCCCCACATCCCAAGTTTTTCTCCTCAGAATCATTCTGATTCTCTGAATCAACTCTGAAAAACTGGTCAGGTTCTGATTGGGCACATATATTTTAGGAAGTCTAGGTAACAGCTTTGGGGACTGAGTCAATCCAATCAGCATTAACTGTTCACTTCATGTTCTAGGGACTTGTCTGGCAATTTTGACTAAAAGAGACTTTTTCCTTGACAAGCTAGGCCACGTATAAGAATTATTTCTTTTATTCATTCTATAAAATTAATTGAATACCTAATGTGTGTCAGTTATTTGCTTATTTAGTTTAACATAGCAGTGGAAATACATTTGGGGCAAGTAAGCTTTGATAATGAGTCATGTGCAATTATTCAATTACATTCAGGCTGATAGTCCTTTAGAAACTGTTCCAAAATCTTAGTGCTCCAAAAGTTTAAAGTTTACTTGTGAACCAAACCAAACAGCATGTTTATCTCAGACAGTCATGTAGTTTGATGAAGATATCTCAATACATTTTATCTTAGTATTGCCTTCAACATTGCTGTATAGTGTTAACAAAAACTGATTAGTCACCATGACACAAGATATAGTTAATGGGCATAATATCACCCTAAATCCCAAACTCCAAACTCAATTTACCCAGAAGGTTTTTGAAGAAGGAATTTGAAGTTTTATAGTGAATTGAATGCAGTGGTAACTCAGGTCATTTGGTTTAGAATAATTATAAAAGGCTTCCCCTCGTAGAGTTTGAACTTAAATTTGTAAAGTAAAAAAGTATAAAGTATAAAGAGTATGAGGTACTAGCAAGGGACCAATTGATGTTTGTGGATACAGAGGTGCATACATTTGGAATAGAATCCTTTAAGAAAGAGAGTGCAAAAAGATGGAGAACATTTGCAAAGAACCTGAAGCTTAGATCTCATTGGGTGCTTTATAAATCCATTCTTGAACAAGAAAAATGGCATGGATAATATTTGTAATGAAATTAAATGTACTCCAAGATTTATAAATAAATGTGTTGACACGTGGGAAAGGAAGGAATGGAGGACTTGAGGTGTTGTGCAAGATGCTTATATGCTTTACTGTTTGTAAATTTGAAAATTGATAACTGAAGCAAGTCTTTTTTAAAAGTAAATATAAGCATAATGTTGATAGTCTTTGAATATAGTCCAAACACATCTTAAAGAATGAATCTAGCTGTGGTTTTAATTCATATCACTAAGAACAAAACAAAATCAGATCCTACTGTGAATGCCTGTTTGAATGAATGGCCTAGTCATCTCAGGCTTTTACAGTCATTTGCTAAAGCTTAAGACTTTGACAATCAAATGCTTAAATGAGAGAAAAATTTGCATTTCACTGTGAACTTTACCTGGATTACTTAGGGGTAGACTCATTAGATTTCAGGGGACGAACTTAAATTTTAAAATAATAATGTGAATACATTGCAATTAAAACTACTAATTTCAGTCTGACTAGAATGGCATATATTTCAATATTAGAAAGTCTTTAAAATATTTTATAACTGGTGAAAATAACTCAGATACTCGTCAGGCCCTTAAGCTGGACTTGTCACTTTTAATTCTTTAACTATAATGCCATTGCTTCTGCCCAGTTTTATTTTTTATAATCCTTAAACATTTTTTATGTGTATGGGTATTTGCCTGCATGTGTTTCTGTGCATAGCATGTATGCCTGGTGCTGGAAGAATCAGAAGAGGTTGTTGGACCCTTTGGAACTGGAGCTACAGACAGTAGCTGGATGCTGGGAATCGAAAGTGCTCTTAACTGCTTAGTGAACCGCTTCAGCCCCTTCTCACTTATTTCCATGGCTAAAATAAAACTTTTAAAGACAGGTAGTCATATGAGAAGTAAAGTTTGGGAACACACAGGTGCAACAAATCATTTCACCAATTTGAACATTCTGTCATTTTGGTTTTAGTTTGAGAGACGCTCAATGTGAAGGCCAGGATTACTGACCCCCCCCCTTCACACTGGAAAAAACTGAAAATACAGAAGTTAGGTTACTTGTCCAAAGTCGAATGTGAGGTACAAGGCAGAGCCAGGTCACACACCTTCAGAATGCCTCACATCTGCCACACTGCTTCTCTGTGTGTCAGCTGTCCTTGGGTCTCTACATTTTCTAGAAATTTTACAAAAGTAATAATTACTGTTGAAATGAATTCTTCTCCAGCTGCTTATAAGTCATTTGATTAAATATTATACACATTCCCTAAAACACATTCAGAAAATAGGGTTTTTAGAGACAAGGTTTCATTGTAGCTCAGGCTAGCCTAAAATTCACTGTATAGCTAGCTCCTAGTGATCTTGAATATGTGGCTATTCCTCTGTGTCAGCCTCCCAAGTGCTGAAATTACCACTGTGTCTGACCAGAAGATATAAACCTTGACACTATAAATGCTTACACAGAGCAACTATTTCTTACATGTTTTTTAAAAATCCACATTGTCTTATTTTGTCCTAACTTGCACTTATCTCCGGATCCAGTGTGTGCCCGGTTGTTTGGAATGGCAAAAGCTGTTAACTGACCCCCACCCCTTAGCTAACCTTCAGAATGAAATTGAAAATCATCATTGCAAGCTAGTTTCCGCCTTCCCTCTTGGTTAATGTTGAATTCTTAGAGATCGGGGATGTGTGTGTGTGTGTGTGTGTGTGTGTGTGTGTGTGTGTGTGTGTGTGTGACTTTAACAATGTTCTCTTCACATGTCCATGCATAGACTTAACAATAGCTTGTTGACCCATTTTAACCTCTTTTGAGCATCATCTTCAAAGTGTAACTGTCCTTGACAATGAAAGAGACCTTCCTATTGTCTGGTCCTTCCAGGCAATCTTTAGCATGGATCTCAATGGCTTTCAGACCAGGGGGTTGGCAGGAGGAAGGAGACAAAGGAAGCTGTTGTTCCTGAGTGAGTGTTCTACACTCTCCCCTTTCTCTCTTAGAATGGAGCATTTCTATAGAAGATGACAGACATTTTGACAGGTGCAATATGCTTTGAACTGTTGTGTCCGATAATTCTTTTGTCTTGGATTTCCCCAGCAGAATGATACATCTTAGGATGCTGATATGCATATTGTTTGCTTTTCATTTAGTGTGGTGAAGCCTCCCTTCTTGTCTTTTCTCTACCTCTCTCTTTAGGCCCTTTGCACACATGTCACTAACCCAGATGGCAAGGCCAGCATTAGTGCAGGACATACGTCCCCCACATCTCTTTCCATCTCCTTTTCTTAAAAAATGTAAATTATTTCTCTTCATTATCCTTTTTTAAAATGGAATAAAAGAAGAGAGATTACCTGAAAGAATGAAAAAAATTAAATTTGTATATGACCCAGTCACAGTCACAACCATTATTTATATTGCCTATTATCCTTTCCAATATTTTTCTTGGCATATTAACACACAGAACTATTATTATAAAAATCAACTCATGCTATATATATTGTTCTAACAAACACCTTTTTTCTCCATCACATTATACTGTGGTAAGTACATTTTATATATATATTTTTTTTTTTTTTGGTTTTCTTCCCACTTAGGATGTAAATTCCTAAAATATATCTGGTAATTTTTGTCCTGGTCCAGATCGATTTATAAGCATTTTATTTATGTGCTTTCTGAATTTTAGAAGCTGAGAAATGGTGATGTTATTTAGAAAAGATTTACTTCAACCCAAGAGTCTACACAGAGATTCTAAATTAAATCATCTACATTTTGATTTAAATGAGTTGGATCTACAGAGTTTTTCTTCATTGGTATAAATATGGGCAAGTTTCTAAACTGAAAAACTAGAAGACTGCTCCTAAGGAAGTGGTACCTATAGATAGCAGGACAGTTCTACTGTTTCATGTCTGAGATGACATAGTAATAAGGCTTTAATATGCTTAACTAATTTTTCTCATTGGCAGTTTGCATATTTCTATTAAACATGGTTATATCCCAACACATTGTTTCAAGAACAACTAAAAGGAACAATAAGAATTGTATTTATAAAATCAAATAAATAAAAAAAGCTCTGGTCTTCTGGTTGGTGACACTGTCTCCCTTTGGGGCTGTATTTTCTGCTTTTCTTTAGTACTATGAAAATTCTAGAGTCTGCAAAAGATTGAACTAATAGAGGAGCTGTGGTATAGAAGAAAGCAGCATAAGGAGATGTTAAGACATCTAACTATCTGCCTTTGAGAGCTTCAGAATTCCACTACGCAGACTTACTGTTAAAGAGAAGCTGAGTCAAGGTGGGCAAGACCTGTTATAAGTCTGACAAACCAAGATCTGACCTGAAAAGACAAACTTGGGTGAGGTGGGAAAAAAACGAACCATTTGTAGTTCACATGGGAAAAGAAGATTAAATTTGAATGCTTACTGAGAACTACAGGTAAAAAAGATCCAGTTTTCAAATGAGGATACATTGAACTAGATAAGGAGATAATTTCCTTTTGTGTCCCATTTGCTCTCTGAGAGGTACATCCTCAACATGTCCTGTTTTCTGGTATCAGTCCTCACACACTCCCTACATCTCTATTTTGTCTTCAAGTATCCACTCTGTTTTATTTAAAAAGTCTCCATAGGCTTAAGGGAAGCCATAATAAGAAAAAAAACAATGTCGATTATGATTTCTTAGTTATAAGGACATATATTATATATTATGTGGTGCAAGCTGGGAAACACTGTGATAGGGGCACTGTGAGTCATGTGATCAGGTGACCCTCTATCTCGGCTTCATGAGTCTGCCCACTGATAAATGGTGTGTGGTAACTTGGAGAGCAGATGCCATTGGTTCCCTTGAATTTGAAGACTTCCTCAATATCTTGGGCCTTTCACTGTTGCCCTTAGGAAATTTTACTTACAAATTAGGTTGAACAAAGTCTTCTCAAAGAAAATGACTTTTGGTATTTGGTCATCAGGGAACAGAAGCCTCGATGGCCATTTGCTACATTGAGAAAGGAGGAGGGGGAAATAGGGATAGAGCTGGGCTGTGGCTCAGGCTTCCTACCTAGGGCTGGGTTTCCAGAAGAAGACACCTAACATAGGCTCTCACTTGAGTGGCAGGTTGGCTGACTGCCCCCCCCACTCCAACCTTGAGGTGGGGGACTAAGGGAGAAGTTTAGAATTTCCAACATTTCACTAGGTTTTGAGATTTATCATTTCATGATATTTGGGCTTATAACAATGCCCAGTGTCTGTCTATATCTGTTGTCCTTTGTTTTATTTAGAATAGCAATGTGTGCGTCCAAAAAATGCTTTCATCTCTATATTTCTTTGTAGGTAGAGAAGCTGCATTCATCTGTTTGCATTAATGGGAAGTAAGCAGCTCTATATCTGTGGGATAGTAACAGAACTTTACCTGTAGGATATTAACAGACCTCGGTCTGTGGCAGACAGAGCTGGGGATGTCCGCCATTCACCTCATTATGTCTCTTAGCATCAGGAACCATCTCCTGAAGGTATCAGTGAGTGAGTGTGCTTGCCTGTCAGGGCTCCTTCCCACGATTTTGGCCTCAGTATGAAGATTATCTCAAGTGAGGGTGTTTGCTAGTGAAGCATTTGGTTTGTTTCCAAACAGGAGCCAAATCTTAAGGATAAGACTCACACAGTTTTTATCTACATAGTTTAGCAATTTGAGCAATGTAGGAGGGCTTGCCCTTTCTTTTGCTATTCTTTCCTGAAGCTCTACTGGGTGTACTGTGAAGGTGAATGTCATTCAGGGAAGCTTACTTCTATCACCTGCCCTTGGCAAGAGTCTGCCCTTTCAAGTACTTTCTCTCCCCAGCCTCACCAAAGTGTTATTTTTCTCCAAGTGGCCTCCAAGAGTGGTATGCTGTCTTCCCACTCTTGATAATTAGAGGGATCTTTTCAAAAACCACATTTTGTTTTGGTTCTAAACATTGTTTCAAGTCACTTCATCTCCCTGAGCTCTATATCTGAGAGAAGGCAAGCTACTCCAGAGCTCTGCCATTTATGCAGTCATGTAGAAAGCATTCTCTGGGCAGCTGGAGTGTGTCAAGGAAGCAGGGAGCAGGTTGGTAAACCTGCACATTACCTATTGCCTATAATTTGTGCTAGTGAATGGGAGACACACAACACAGAAAGAATAACAGGAAATAAAAATAAACTTATTCAGAGGGTCCATAGAAAACCAAGGGAAAGAAGAATATATCAGTGTGAGCCCTGGCTGGTCCCAGGCACTGGAGAGGAAGCAAATTGCTATGCTTGTGGCTTATATTTTCAGACAGTTTAAGCTGTGTGAGGCTGCACAGAGATGAAACGGGGCAACCTCGTGAGGTCAGGTGTGATGACCATGAGGCCTTACTGAAGATGTTTATTTCCTCCTGACTGTGTTGAAAAGCATGAAACTTTTAAGTTACTGGGTTTACACCCTGAATTGGGAAAATGGTGGATTGGAATGGAAGTGGGGTAGCTTAGAAGCTATGCAGCTGTGGTCCAGGGGCACGAGATGCAACTTGAAGTAAGACATCGGTTGTGGAATGGGGAGAAGGCCTCCACCCTGTCAGGAGAACTATGTGTAGTGTTTCTGTGGTGCTTGAGAGTACTGTTCATGCATGTGGTCTGCTCATGGCATGAAAAAGGCACAGAACAAAATATTTGGGAAATTTTGAGTTCCTTAAGGCAGCATCTTTATATATCAAATAAAAGAGAATATAGGATAGAATTATGTGTCGCCTTAAAGCCAAAACAAGATTTTAGAGACATTTCAGCTTGGCCTGGGATCCTCTGAACTTGATTTGAACTGAACATACTCATGGGTAAATCAAAAGAGTATGTGTGTGTTTGTGTGTGCTTGTGTGCCTGTATGTACTCACATGTTTCCTACATGTCATTTGCCTTGCATTTGTGTAGAGTAATTTCAAGTATACTGTTAAGATATATATTTCTTGCTCCAACCCTAAATGGTCACTGTCTGTTTTGCTTTTAATCTTTTATTGATTCTTTGTGGACTCCATTATTATGCATCTCGACTGAATTGATCTCCCCGCCCCTTTGCATCTGCCCTCTACTCTTGTAATTCCACCCAATAAAGTAAAATTTAAATAAAAAAATCTCATCTTGGAAGCTGTAGTGTGACACAGTGAGTCACAAAGCCGTTTGTCCTATACTTCACACATCTTTACTTGCAAATGGTCCATTGTAGTGAGTGAGTCACTGGTCTGGTTTGAGGCCTAGGGTTTCTGCTACACTATCAATACTGGACTGTCAGTGGGACTCCTCCTAGATGTCTTCTTGTTGCCTTATGTTATAGAGATTCTATAGCTTTGGATCTGCAGGACCAGCCCTTTGGGTGCTCCAGCAGTTCATAGATAGAGTGGATGTTGGGGAGCCCAGAGAAAGGCATCAGATACCCTAAGAACATGATCACAGATGATTATGGCTTCTCATTGAGGTACTGGGAATTGAACTCCGGTCCAGTAGAAGAGCAGCCAATGCTCTTAACCTCTGATCCATCATCTCTCTAGCTCATTTGCAGAATTCCTAATGATCATTATAACATTTAAAAATCTTGATTTTAAGTAACCAGAAATTACATTCTAATTAATACAATAAAAAAGACTGTGTTTTGGTTCACTAAATCCATGGTTCTCAACTTTTCTAATGCTGAGACCCTTTAACACAGTTCTCCTGTTGTGGTGAACCCCCAGCCATAATTTCTTTTGTTGCTACTTCATAACTATAATTTTGCTACTGTTATGAATCATATTATAAATATTTTTGAAGATAAAGATTGCCAAAGGGGTTATAACCCACATGTTTGAGAACCATTGACATAATGGAGGGCTTGTGAGTGTCTCAGGCTCAGTCTGGAAGATTTTGTGGTCTTCCCCTCCCCTTTTCTCTGCCTGTTCTCAGTGGAGTGAAGGATCCAAGTGTTTTTATTATTATTATTATTATTATTATTACTACTACTACTACACTAAAATGGGACCCAGCAAGGCACTGGCATGTTGCAGAAGTAGCAAAGGAGATAAATGATCGTCCTCGTATAAATGCACTTCCCCAGGAAGGCAAGATGGGTGAGCTAGGTAGCTGGAAGTCATTTACAATCTTCATTTTGCTTCTAGCTTAGATATAAGCTCAGCTCTCCTCTAAGCCACTGAGAATTTTGAAATTCTGTGTCAAGGATATCATCAATATAAAATTATCTTTCAAAAGAACACCATCTTGGTGAAAGGTTACCTGGTAGGGGAGCTATACAGAGCCATGGCAGGCATGACTGTGGAGATTTCTAGTCTCTCACTGTCACTTTCCTCAGAAGGCATCCCTGACCCCCCTGCAAGATCTGGTCTGTAGCCTTTCTGCATAGAAAGATGATTTAGAGGACTGGATGTTTATTCAGGGTTAAATTCTAGACCTTTCTCTTACAGAATTGCAAGTAATTTTCTCCTTCCTGGGTGCTTTATTTTTCTAGAATCTAGAGTAGTTCATTTAAGATCAGAATTACTGTGTCTTTTGAGGTTTCACGAGGTTGTCTGGACCTGTGGCTTTATTCTAAGGGATGGAGAAGGCTCTTGTAAATTCAGTGTCAGGTGGTGCATTCGACTTCCTATCTCTTCTGTGGCAATTGGCTGTTTTTATTTTTCCTCTAAGATGAAGCTTATTTATTGTAGGTTTTGAAATTATGGTGTAAAGTTCTCAACAGTGGGCACTTCGAGCTTTAGAACATTGTTAGGGGTGGAGGTCAGACTGTTATGTTGTTTGTTTTACCTGACATTATCAACTTGTTTTCTTCCGTTGTGGACAGACCTTTCAATCAAGACATAGCCTTCAAGGACACACACACACACACACACACACACACACACACGCACGCACGCACACACACCAAATAAAAAAACAAACAAAGCAAAACACACACACCAAACAAAGAAACAAAGCAAAACACACACACACACAAAGAAACAAACCAAAACACAAACACACCAAAGAAACAAACCAAAACATACACACATACACACACACACCCCAAAGAAACAAACCAAAACACACACATACACACACACACCAAACAAACCAACCAAAACACACACACACACACACACACACACACACACACACACACACACACCAAACAAAGAAACAAACCAAAAAGCAAGCAAGCAAGCAAACAAAACAATATTTAAGGGGTAAATCCAACTGAAATTAGACAGCACATTTAGGATAAAGACTTTTAAAATGGAATACAGGTGAGAAAGGAGAGTTTTTTCCATCTCCAAGATAATTTCTTTTCTCATAAAAGAAAACAAAGATGTGCCAAATGTGGCTTAAATAAAGTGCTGAGGACATCAGGGGGGCAAAGAATTTGCTCCTGGCATCTTCTGTAGGAGCTTAAAAACTAAAGGAAATCAGCTTCAAGCTGAGCCTAAGTGCCTAGTCAGATTTAAAGAGTAACAGTTGAAAATGTCTGCTCCTCAAATTTGACAAGCCAAGTTCATTTTCCTCTATAGGGCAACAAATACTAAGTGTTAAGAATAACTTAGCTGTTCTGCAGCTATGATAATGTAGGTTAAATGAAGATGTGCATTGCATGCATATGTGTGCACAACCACATGAACATGCACATGTACACATGCTCATAGGTGCTCTATCCACCAGAGAAACACAAAACCTTCTAGTCCCAAACATACCAATGAATTCCAAGCCAGCTTCCCAAATGAGCTGTAGTGTGAATGATTCATGGATGAGGAACGAATTATTCATGAGAAGAGGTATAGGGATGTCAGCTGAGAGACTTCTAAGTGACAGAGAAAAGATTATTAAGCTTATATAAGAAATAAAGTATCCTATGCATTTAATCTCATTACAGCCCAGGAATGTATGTTTCTTTTAAGATGAGGTCTACATCTCATCTGAGAAGGGTAGGAATGATGGGTATATGCTCAAGAGCACAGTCTGCAGACACTTCTGAGTTTGGATTTCACTCTGCCAACTAGGTTGCTGTGTGGCCTTGGATATACTACTAACCTCTCCAAATCCCTATCTGAAAAATAATGTTGAGAGTGTCCCCCTTTAGCCTGTTGTGAGGATTAAATAAATAGATACAAAACAAATCACTTCATGTGGTTTCAGGTCCAATAAGCCCTCCTTAACCTTGTACCGTCCTTCTAAGGAAACTGATCATGTAGACCAGTGGTTCTCAGAATTCCTAATGCTGTGACCTTTTAATACAGTTCCTCGTGTGATGGTGACCACCCCACAACCATAAGTTTATTTCTTTGCTACTTCATAACTGTAATTTTGCTACTATTATGAGTATCAATGTAAACATCTGATATGCAGGATATCTGATATATCTTGACCCACAGTTTGAGAACTACTGTTGTAGAAGCAGCAAAGGCTAAAAAAGGCTACTTAAAATATTTATTCTTCTCTCATACAATACATGCTAACCACAGTGCCCCTACCCTCCATTCCTCCTAATTGCTCCCCTCTTCCCCAGGTACCTCCCAACCTGTCTTTCCCCAGAAAAGAACAGACCTCCTTGGGACATCAACAGAAAACAACACAACAAGACACAATAACACCAGACCCAAACCCTTACATCAATGCTGGATGAGAAACCCCAATAGGAGGAAAAGGGCCCTAAGAGCAGGTTATAGAATGAGAGACACTACTACTGCCACTGTCAGGAATCCCTACAAAACATCAAGCCAACAGCCATAAAACCATAATATATATGGAGAGGATCTAGGATCTAGAGGAGCCCAGGTAGGCTCTGTGATTGCTGCTTTAGTCTTTGTGAGCCCCCATGAGCCCTGCTTCATTGATTCTCTGGGCCCATGCTCTCTCTGTGTCTTTCACCCCCCTGAATCCCATAATTCCTCTTCTGCCTCTTACTCTGAAGGTCTCCAACCTAGGATTTTTCTCTGCTCTGAATCTCTACATCTGCTCCATCAGCTTCCTGAAATAGACTCTCTAATGATGCCTGGACTAGGCACTGATCTATAAGTATAGCAGAACATTAATAAAAATATTTATATTTATTTGTTCATTTATTTTGGGCCAGTTGTGTTTTATTCCACCCTAGGTCTCTGGGAAATCTACCCTCTGGTTCCTGATTATCCAGGCTCCCTCTCCAAGGTGTGGGCCTCAGATTAGACCAATCATTGGTTGGCCACTCCTACAAGTTCTGCATCATCATTGCCACGGCACATCTTTCAGACAGGACAAATCACAGGTTGATGGTGGTATGGCTGGGTTGGTGTCCCAGTCCTATCACTGGAAGTCCAAAAGACCACTCTTAGGAAGGCGTTTCTTGACCTTGGACTTGGGGCTATTAAAACATCCTTTCTGCTTCTTCTTTTGGCTTTGGATTTTTATAGCTCAAATGACCAGTAATAAGTGACCTGCAATGTATTCCACTAGGCAAGATTTAAGCCGCAAAATTGGAAGAAGCCAAAAATTTTCCTTTCATAGATGAGTCTCATAGATGTGGGACTGAAGTGATGTCTCAAGATGACAGCTGGTGGTGGAGTTGCTGAGACCATGTTCTCCAGCAGTCAGGAAATACACTTTCCATTATAGTAGATAGAATATAGACAATATTCAGCACTGCATGTAATTTTTGCTCTTCATATTACTTTATGGTTATACTGACTTGAAACCAAACCAAACCAACCAAACAAACAAATGGGGTAGTCCCAAGTGGAAGAGAGTGTTTCCTCTTATCAAATGGTCTTGGGCAGGTTTCCAGTCATATTCCTATGGGTCACTGGAAGATCTTGGTTGTTCCAGATGCTCCCACACTGAGTCATCCCAGCATAGAGGGAATGACTAATATCTAACAGGTACACATCATTGTGAAGATGTGGGAGGAAAAACCTGTGTGAAAATGTTCTATCTACGTCTGAAGAGAACACACAGCTGTTATAAAATTAAACTAGAACGAATGAGGAACCTTGACCTTGTGTGTGACTAGAAGGAGCTTGTAATTTATAGGAAGCAGAGAGCCTGGCCAAATCCTGAGAACACAAGCTCAGTGACAAGCTGAGACAGATGCAGGAGACAGATTCTGTGCTAGTCAGGAGCTCTGGGTTTTCCAGATTACTTTGGTATTTATTTAATTAGCTGTGTGTCCTGTGGGCTTGGGTCACTTGCTCTTCCTAGAACCCACCGAGATGTCAAACTTCCTACTCTCTAAGCTTCCTTTAGATTCAAAGCTAACATCCCCCTGGTCTTGATCTTGCTCTACTTCCTGTGAGCTCATATTATATGGTAAACTGAAGGCCACTATAGTGGTAGTACATCAGGAACCGACTCATCCTTACTTGCAATGTATTAACAATAAGTCTTCAAAACTACTTCTCATCAGAGTAACAACCTCATAGTTGTCATAGTCTTGGGTTCTAGGTATGGATAACTGTTATTTCATGAATGGGCCAAATGATCTTTATTGGGGTGTTAAACTGCTTTTGGATGGTTTGCTCGGTGGAGCTATTATGAAAGTTAAAAGATTTAGCAAGTGCCTGGCATGTCATAAGAACTCTGCTGTCACTGGACTGGAGTGTTTTTAAAAGCTTATGCATTGATGTCTTCCTCCGTAGCTTGTGCAGTTTTGTGGAGGTGTAAAACATTTAAGAAGCATGAGTTAGTGGAAGGTCTTTAGTGTTTTTGCAGGGGAGGCTTTCCAAAGATATTTTAGGTATTTGGGGGCCCTAGTATTGGTCTCTATCTTACCTAACTCTTTTGGCATGGCTACTAATAATCACATGACACAGTCCACACTAGGCTGTTTTGAAATCTCCTCTGCAAATGAAATTAAGCCTGAGGCAGACTTTTCTGACAAGGGCAAAAAGCAGCCACATTCTTTGCAAAATAGCACAAGCACAGTCTCTAGGCCACAGAATAAAATTTTTCTCATCTGAACCATCTTGAGCTGGCCCCCACAGTTCAAATTACCCTCAGCACCACTGTCTTCCATGTTTCTACTAGTATGGCCAATTAATCTCCACTTAAAGTGTTCAGCTGCTCTTCTAATCCTAAATCTCAAAGCCTAAACCTTCCTCCAAACAAAAGCATGGTCAGGCCTATCACAAAAATACCCCAATCTCTGGCACCAATTTCTCAGGGTTTCTGTTGGTGTGAAGAGCCATGATGGCCATAGCAACTCTTATAAATGAAAGTATTTAATTGGGGCTGCTTATAGTTCAGAGGTTTAGTTCATTATTGTTATGGTGGGTGACTTAGTTAGGGTTTCTATTGCTGAGACAAAATACCATGACCACAAAGCAAGTTGGGGAGACAAGGATTTATTAGGTTTACACTCTAGCATTGCTGTTCATCACTGAAGAGAGTCAGGACAGGAACTCAAACAGGGCAGGATCCAGGAAGCACTAGCTAATGCAGGGGCCATAGAGGGGTGTTGCTTACTGGCTTGCTTCCCATGGGTTTCTCGGTCTACCTTATAAAACACAGAGCCACTATCTAGGGATGGCACCACTCACCATGGGCTGGGCCCTCCCCATTGATCACTAAATGAGAAAATGCCTTACATCTGGATCTCAGTGAGGCCTTCCTCAGCTGAGCCTCTTTCCTCTGATGACTGAATAGCTTGGGTCAAGCTGACACACAAAAGCACCCAGTACCATGGGAAGCATAGTTTCATACAGGCAGGCTTGGTGCTGGAGAGGTAATAGATAGTTTACATTCAGATCTGCAGGAAGCAGGATGAGAATGATACACTGGCCAGGCTTGAGTGACACACTTCCTCCAACAAAGTCGCATCTACTCCAGCAAGGCCACCCCTTCTAATAATGCCATTTCTTCAGTCTATGGGAGCCATTTTTTTTTCAAATCACCACATATAATACTGTCATTCTAAGCATCATCACTTAGGCAAGGTGTCTAAATGTTTCCTATTAGGATGCACTCAGAATACTAATGACCTAAAAATAGCATGTCTAATATGTTGCCAGGGATACTGTGTTATATTTTCTCTTTTACCATACATTTCTTCCATAATATTCCTTCAAATAGTACTTTAAAAATATTTTAACATTTATGTTTATTGTATGTATATGGATGCTCTGTTTGCATGCATCTTTGCACTACATACATGCATATGCAGTGCCCACAGAGGCTGGAAGAGGGCATTGGATCCCCTAAGAATGGAGGTACAGACAGTTGTGATCTACCATTTGGGTGCTGGGAAACAAGCCCTGTCCTCTGGAAGAACAACCAGTGCTCTTAACTGCTGAGCCACCACATCTCAGGTGGGACTTTAAAAAATAATTCAATCATCTTGTTTCCACTCTATTCTCATATTCTCAGCTCTTAGATCTTCATATACAGGCTCTGGAATATTAACACTCTTGGCATATGAGGTCTAACCATGCAATTATAGAGAATAAATATTTCATATCATAGATTAGAAAATATGACAAAGGGTTAAAAGATTTAGTGGAAGAATGACAATTACATGGCCTAGATGTCCTTTAGCAACCAAGGGTATCAATTTTTCATTAGAGTTGAGCTTGTCCGCTGTCTAATAGCATATTTACTTTTAGATTATTATTAAGGGCAATCAATGGGCATGGGGAACAAAACTGACTATTGAAATACACCCTGGAAATAAGTACCAGTCACAGCAGCAGCTGAGTGGCAATCATCATCAGGTTCCAGATAACTGAATCCTCCAATAGCAGATGCCCTTAGACTTGTTTACTTTATTAGCATGGAGAGAGAGAGAGAGAGAGAGAGAGAGAGAGAGAGAGAGAGAGAGAGAGAGAGAGAGAGAGAGAGAGAGAGAGAGAGAGAGAGAGAGAGACAGAGAGAGAGACAGAGAGAGAGACAGAGAGAGACAGAGAGAGACAGAGAGAGACAGAGAGAGAGATATTGAGATTTCATTGTAGCATTTTCATTTGTTGTACAGAATATAATTTTTTTCTATTTTTTATTATGAATAAAGTCATATTTTTTATCCATGCATATCCTTGTTCAAGCTCCCTTCCCCTTCCTATTCTGAGCATATTCACCACATATTACATTGTCTTGTCCTGACACGTCTCTCTTCCCAATTAGTCTCCCAACTACTTTTGTGTTGTATGTGAGTGTGTGATTGTATATGTGTGAGTATGTGCCCGTGTCTATGTGTGCTTAGTCTTATTCTTCAAGTATTCCAAACTTGTCATGGTTCTAGAACTTCAGTTTTCTTAGTTCCTAAGCTCTGGTCACATTACCAGGTGCTTCTTGTGAGATGAAAGCCATCGCCCCATTTTACAGCTAATAAGAGAGGGTTAGAAGAGGATCCTGCTGGAGTTCCTGCCAAGTTCAGCTACATGGCCTTGTACTGCATGGCTCTCTCACTGTAGCAGAACCGATGTCCATACACCTGCATTACCATGTGATGACAACAGAAATACAAAGAGTTAGCTTACTCTGTGAAAATTGTATTTATCGGCTACATCTTCCCACAGACAACTAGCTCAGAGTCACTGTTCTTGGAGTGTGCAGAAACTGGTTACTAACTTAGAATAGACAGTGTGTGTGGAGGCATCAGCTTTGGGAGAGATGCATTGTCCCAGGGTCCCACTTTTAATAGAAGTCTCTCTGGCTCACAGAAGCCACCTGGCTGTCTCAGAACACACCAAGATGCTATCTTTGCATTTTGGAGCTGTGAAAACACTTAGTGAACCTTTCCAGAATTACTGCGTTGTTACTGGCAAAGCAAACAATCCAATTTAGTTTCTGGATTCTTCTCTGTTCCTGTGTTTCAGCCTTCTTCCTGACCTTGCTTTGGAAAATGCCCCGAATCATGCAACTCTGATGCTGTAACCAAAGCCAGAGAACACCCTCTATTTTGAACGATTACATCCCTTTGTTTAGCATTCTGAGTTTTTAAAAAATTTCCCCCTCATCTGAAATGCCCAGATGTTTCCAAAGAGTCAAACAAAGCAAAACAAATAAAGAACAGCATTAAAATCTAATTAAGGTTTTTCTTAGCTCCACATTCCTGGTGAACTTCACCCTCCTCTCTCCTCCCGTGCCTTCCATTCCACCTTTTCCCTTCCTACCCTTTCTCTTTGTCTCCTCATTCCCTCCCTCTCCTTCTTCCCATCCTCCTCCCTATTCCTTCCATCTAAGAGAAATATTCCCTATTCCCCTGTGACTGGTGAACTTTTAACAATATCCAGAACTCATCTGACAGTGGCCTTTTCTGGAAAGCATAAACGTAGGTCTTTCCTGAGCAGCGTCCTCATATCCCTTAGGTTGCATGTCTTAGCAGTGTCAATCCTGTTATACTTACTGCCAAATGAAAATTTTCTGCAAGGCTTCTCTGCTCAAAGTACTTCAGGGGCTTCTTATTAACAATAGAATAATCTGGAAGCATTTTAGTCTGAAGTTCAGTATCTTCTGTGCTGTCAACCCCAAGAGATTCTTCTAGTTTCATAGTCTTCTACTCACCCATCCATCCTGAGTTCCAGAAACACAGACTGAGTGTTGCAAAGAGCTGCTATTCACATCTACATCTCTAACTTTCTTTCTCTGAGGTCCTTGAACGTGTCATGTCTCTGTCCTTTGCCAGCTCAGATGTCACCAGTCCCAGGAGCCCGGGCTGCTGGCCTCTCATCTGCATTTTACAGACTCTTCATGCCATAGATGTAGTTTTCTCATGAGTTGACGTACTACCTTGCCTCTATTTCATCTACTCTTGAACTTGAGTCCATATTTTGTCCTCAGCATCCAACTTAGTATGAAGCATAATTTAGGTCCTCAACAAATTCTTGCTGAATTTAATGTTAAGAGTAGCCGTTGCTAAGGTGATTCTACCAGCATCATTTCTTCATTGCCTGATCATGAAACAGTAGTTTCTAATCCTGTAATAAAGCAATGCGAAATGTGGCCTGTAAGCAGGTGCTATTAACAGGAAAGACAGATTCCCAAATTGACTTGTGATCATTGTCAGTGTGGTTATTGTTCATACGTTTTGTTCTTTAAAGCTTTAGGCTGTGAAACACAATATGTAGAGGTGCGCCCCTGTTTAATGCAGTTGATGTGGCCCAGTACCTGCTGTGAATGTGGCCCAGGGGCTCCATCACAGACAGTGCTGCACATTTCCCTTTGCTTTACGTCAATTGTCTGCTTAGGTCATTTTGAGCCCTCTGTCAAGCTCTCCCTCAACTCAGCATTTTCTTCTGACCTCAGCAGCTGTAACATAATCTGTAGCTAGTGCCTGGTTGTTTTCAACAGGGCTTCATTTTTCAGGTTACCAAAACGAACACGGACCCTTAAAGTACCCCAAGGATAATGAAGAACCAGAGTAAAAAACCTCTGAAGTTGTAGTTATGAGTCGTCCCTCTTTATTTCTGGTTATCCTCCTCTTTATCCCCAGAAGCCCTGCATTTCCACACCCCTGGCTGCCAGCACCAAATGGTAATTTATCATCTTTCCTGGCAGGCTTCCTGTTTCATCCTGCACCTGCCTCCTTGAAAGAAAACAAGACTTCAGATACTTATTCAAATAATGGAATAGCTGATCAACTGGGTCTCCTCCACACAATGGAGAGTTATCCGTGCTAAAAGAACAACGTTTTCATGCTTTCTGTGTGACATATGCATCCTTTCTCTTAAGATTTATGAACCCATAACTATTGGCATTGTTAATATAATCAAACCTTTATAGCCTCCCTCTAAAGCTTAAACTTATTATCAATTGGCTGCTGGAAGGAAGTCAATCAATTTCATAAATGCTTAAACACCTGCACTCTCTTTGGCTCAGAGGGAAAAATCAATACCTAGTGCTCATTTTTCTTGAGGTAGAATTCAGCGAAGCATTGCTTGCAAGTTTAGGGGAACTTGTAACTGAAGGAGCCATGCCTGAAGAGATTGTAAACTCAATCTTGAAGTTTTTATGAAAAATGCATCCTTTCTCATCTTCTCCCTTGATTCTAAACAAAAGAGCAGACTGCCAAAGACAGCGAGGCAGAGCAGAGCAGGGTTTGCTGACTCTACTTCAGATTAAATCCTTACACATCATGAAAATGCTTGCCGGATGGATTTTATTCTGTGTTCATGACACATACGTTCTTCACCTATTAGCTAGGCCTGACACTTGCTGTAGAGATGCAGAGTGACTGAGACAGGGTCTCTGCTTCAAGATGGTCACAATCTTATAGTGGAATGACACATCCTAACAGCATGTTCTAATAATTATAGATGCAGGGTTATTTCATTCTAAGTCAAAGGAGACAGAGGGCAAAGGAAGGAAAGTAAAGAGTTACAGAAGAGACACAGAAGGATGGCATCCATCCTAGATGCCCATTGGAAACAGAGCCGTGCCTTTGCCCTTGTCATCACCGGTAATATTTGTTATACAGTGACAATGAGAAAGGAGATGGATCCAGGAGGGGTTGAATTC
This sequence comes from Sigmodon hispidus, assembly GCA_004025045.1. NCBI lineage: Eukaryota > Metazoa > Chordata > Mammalia > Rodentia > Cricetidae > Sigmodon > Sigmodon hispidus. The sequence goes on from PVIH01000190.1 coordinate 118,531, forward strand.
CTCTTTCTGTTGTCATCTTGTTTTCTTGTTGTTTGTATTTGTTGAGCACAGCAGGCTCTGCTGGAAGGGCAGCCATGCACTTATTACACAATAAGCCATGCACTTATTACACAATAAGCCATGCACTTATTACACATTATTACACTTCATTCTTTCTGCTTGTGTGTTTAAATAAGGGATGGGAATCCTTGGGTAGACATGGCATCACCTCCATTCTCTCCTCTCTCTTCCTCCCCATAGAGGGAACCGCTGTCCTGGACCATGTGCTTTACTGTTCTAACCCATTTCTCTGTAAGCTCACCACACTGCTTATATTATTGGCTTTATCATGTGTAAAATCTTGTCATTGAAATTAGTTATCCTTTCTCTTCCTTTAATTTCTTCAAAATCTCAACTAAAATACTGATGCCAACTTCTTTTCAACTTGTTAATTACTATGGAGATGTTACTTATTATTTTATTAATAATTTTGATTATATTTATAAACAATTATGATACTTTATATGTTTTCATATAGATTTATATGCATAAAATAATTTTCATAAATCCGCATATATACACAATGTTTATGTGTAGATAGCTATAGATTTATACACAGATACACACACAATGAATCCTTTATTTGTGTGAACTTCATACCTGTGGGTTGAACCAGGCAGGATTTTGAAAAAACATAATATTGGTGAAAAACATATACACATTTTGTCTTGTAATTATTCCCTAAACAATACAACTATTTATATAGCTTTTGCATTAGGCATTATTTATAATTTAGACATGACACCCCCATAAACTTCCATTGGTGGCCCTGTCTCTTTTTTTCTGTGTTTATATGGTTCTCTGAAAACATGGTGAATGTTCCTAAGACCTGTTGGGCTTTCTGCAAGAAATGTTGCAAGCAGCAGTTTATAAGAATGGTGAGAACTTTGTACACATGGGAAAGAAGGGCTATGACAGGAAACAGCAGCTCTGGTAGATGGGCACACTATGCTCATTTTCTGCAAGAAGACTAGAACTACAGAGAAGGTCGTGCTGAGGCTCGGGTGTGCTGAGCCCAAAGGCTGCCCTAAGGGGATGCTAGCTATTAAGAGATGTGAGCATTTTGAACTGGAGATGCCAAGAGAGAGTCAAGTGATTCAGCTCTAAGCTGATTTTGTTGTGAAGAGAATAGAAAAGTGAGATTTTACTCACCTCAGAAAAAAAAATTAGACATGATATAAAGCATGTGGTAAGGTTTTCATAGGTTGTATACAAGTACTGCATTATTTTATAATAGAGTCTTGAGAACTTACAGTTTTTAGAGTCCCCTTGGGTATCCTGGAACATGTTTCCTGATAATAAAGGAGGACTGTATGTATGTGTGTATGTATGTATGAATATAGATATGTATGTATGTATGTATGCACATGAGTGCATTCACACGTATGTGCTACCTCTGACATTTTTCAGTATTTTTTTTGTGACATCTATCCATAATAGTTTGTGTTCATAAAAATGTGTCTGACCTTAACAATTCATTCCATACATTTTTCTTTTTAGGCAAGGTTTCTCTACTTAGATCAAGCTGGCCTCCAACTTCAGAGCTCTGCATGCCTTTGTTTCCTGAGTGCTAAGGATTAAACATATGCATCACCATGCCTGCCTCAATCCACACTTTTTGAGGGTTAGGATCTTTCTTGAAGCATTTTTTTTTAAGATTTATTTATTTATTATGCATACAGTTTTACAGAAGAGGGCACCAGACCTCATCATAGATGGTTGTGAGCCACCATGTGGTTTTGCTGGGAATTGAACTCAGGTCCCCTGGAAGAACAGTCAGTGCTCTTAACCTCTGAGCCATCTCTCCAGCCCCAGGATCTTTCTTTTTATTATCCATCATAGACCAATGCCTGCTTTTCAGCTCTGGTACTAAAGAACTTAGCCACAACATTAGTGAAAGACAAACGTTTGTCTTTTGATTTGAGCAAGAGACAGCTTTCTGGGATTGATGGCTTCATCAAGATTAGAATGCAGGCAGGACTTCTCCAGGTGGGTGAACTCTGGGCTAACTGAAGCTGAGGAGTGGCCCTGAACCAGCATCTCTGAAACCAGGCTCACACTGCTGAATATTTCTTCTGGATTTGGAGATGTTCATAATTAACATACACCTTTCTAGCAGTTATGATTTCTTTACAGTTAAGTTGTGAAGCAAAATAGTTGCCAGGGTTAGCGTAATGACTGTCTGACCTTTCTTGGAATTCTCCCCGGATACCCTCCAAGGTTATTTTTCTACTTTTTACACCTGGTGTGCTGTTTGATAGTATGACACCTGGTGACTGGAATTTTTTAGCTCTCCACCTGCTCACAAAATATGTTATTTATTTTGTCTAAAAATAATCTACTTTTTTTTTAAAGGTGTGGAACAGAAAAGAACCCAATTAAAAAGTTTAAATAGTCAAATTAAGCAAGAAATATCCAAGGTTAACCTGGTCACCATCTGCCTGGTTTTAGCTTTTGTACATCTTAAGATCTTGGATGAACATGGATAGGCAGGTCTTGCTTTTACACATGATAAATAGCACTACTTTGATTTGCAATACCCCTACCCCTTCAGTCTTCAGAATTTAAAAGCTATGGGAGAGATGAAGATTGCTACTTTAACCATCAAAAAACAAAACGAACATAAAAGACCCATGAGAATGTGCTGATCAGAACAGGTAACCCTGTAGGTGGTCTCTAGTCTTGGTGTCTCTGGTGACAATGCTCATGGCCATGAGTCAAATAGTCCACCCTGGCCACACATGTGGATGCCACTAATCATGCAGAGTTTGGGTTATGGGACTTCCTCTTCCATTTTAGTTACCAACTTCCAGAATGTTGGTGGCATTTATAAGTAAAGGTGTATTGTTTCTGACAATTATCAAAACTTGGTATTAAAGGGATCATCAATACACACTTATTTAATGTTTTTGGAAACATTTGCCAAATTTATTAAAAAGAAGAGATACTTCCTGTTGCAAAGGGGTACAGCTCCCACATCAGATGACATTAGAAGCCTTTCTGAGCAGAGATAAGTCTTTACTTTTTACCTGCCTAGTCCTAATTAGTTCCACTCTGTGGATGGTCTTCCCACAACAGGCTAGTGCAAAGGTATATTTTGAAGATGAATGTAAAAGGTGATCTTGACTGACAGAATGGTAAGGGGAAATATTCAAGCAAGGTTGTCGTAGCTCTTTTGTAGTCTATATAGGCCTAAGAAAACCAAACAACCTGAAGGATTTTCCAAAGCAAAGATGGACACTGGGTGTGGGCTAATTTTCCTGCAGCAGATGCTTGTACCCATTTTCCTCTCTCCTTGACATTTCCCGGGTCCACTCCCAGGAAAGTCTCAGTTTCTACGTACCCTTGGAACAAATCTGATAATGTCATGAAGTTTCCATTTTGGCTTTGTTATTTTACAGTGACATTAGTGCTAACTCCCCCTTTTACCCCCTGGGTTTTTTGAACATCAAATAAGATATTGGTTGTAAAACTGTTTTGTTTATTTTAAGTTACTAATGAAATATTTTATTATACAATCTTTATTCTATTACAATAAATTATAACTGAGACACATAAAGTTGCCAGGCTAGCATTTCAGCAGGAGGCTATCAGCTATCATATTCATCAGGCATATGACTAGTAAAGATTATTAATGTTTCTCTATCACTTAGTGTAGTGGTTGGACACATACAGAACACTTGGAGAAATAAACCAAACTGTGTAAAGAATGTATATGGTATGAGAAGTGTTGAAAATTATGTGTTGCACTCATATCAATAGGCAATATTAACAGATGAGGACTTTGATGTATAATTTGGTTATAAGGGATTGGCCCTCATTAGCGAGATAAGTGCCTTATAAAAGAGACCCCAAACACTCTCTTGATCTTTTTCTACCATAGAAGAACATAGTGAGAATGTTGTAGTCTATAACTCAGAGGGGCACTCCTCAGAATGTGAATGCGCTCCTACCATGAGCTTGGACTTGTAGCTTCTAGAACTGTAAGAAAAAAAATTTCATCACTTATAAGCTATCAGTCTATTCTGTTTTACTTTAGCAAAATCAACTAAGATAGAGTGAGTGACAATGTTGTCAAAGACCATTTACAGCTAAGAGCAGAGATAACTAAGGATCATGGACAATAATGGCAGCAGAGGGCAAATCAGAAAAGATGAAAAGATTGTCTATTCAAATACAAGTGTCATGTGAATGGAATATGATTTAGGTTTAGACATTAGTTTTGAAGTTAAACAGAACTATTTTAGCTTTGACTTTCATTAGTTTTCTATTTACTTGAGTGCCCCAGAGAGATAGAATATAGATAGATGGATGATTAGATAGATAGATAGATAGATAGATAGATAGATAGATAGATAGAGGAAGGTGTATTTACTGTGGGAGCTGGACCCTGGAAATACCATCATAGTCCACCTGCAAGTTAAGAACCACAGAAACGTACACTGTGTCTGCCCAAGTCTTTAGGCCTCAGGACCATGAAGGTCAATGATGTGACTTAGTCCAAGGCTAAAGCCTAAGAAACCTGGAAAAGAACACACTGGTGGAGACTTTAGAATCAAAAGCCAGAAAGCCTAGAGTCTTCTTCATGGGCAAGAGAAAAAAACCATGGTTTAGCTCTAATAGAGACCCATATTTGCCCTCTGTCCCTCTTGGTCCTCTCTGGGGTTCAGCCCCTTGATGGTGCCCACTTATGCTGAGAGCTCATCGTTTCCACCCAGTCCACTGACTTCACCCTCTTTGGAAACATCTTCACAGGGATCCCCAGCAATAATACTTTACCATTATCTAGGTACCACTTAATCCAGTAGCACTGACACACAAAATTAACCTTACCCACACATTTAGATCTTTCCTATAAGCAGTGGAGCTAAAAGATATAAAATAACATGGAAAGTTGAGGACTGCTGATGAGGAAATATAGACAGAATTTATTATCAAATCTGATTTGAACATGTAACATGATATTAAAATTCCTAATGATTTGTTGCTGTACCCACAGACCAGTGCATGTCTCAGTCCTCATCAGAGGACAGCTGTTAACAGGCAGCTTATAACTTGTGACAGTATAGGGAGAAGAGACTGAGTAGTACCCATCCTTAAAGGGGACTTCTCTACTAAAGTCCCTCCTCCCAGGGTCCAGGTATCTTTGTGGGAAATGGAGCAGAAAGACTGTAAGAGTCAAATGTGATGGGTGATCTTAAGAAAACACCTGTCTTTAAAAAAAAAAAAAAAAAGGAGGGGGGATACTAATGCTAAGTTACTTTACTGTGATTATAAACCTTTTAAGTGCATATTTATTAACGTAGGTTTATTGTGACAAACTGTGACTGAACATATCTCCCTGGTACAGTAAATGACAAACACCTAAGATTTTCTTATTTATAAACATATTTTGGAAACATTTTGATTAACTCATATGTATGAAAGCTTTGGCCACAAAATCACTAGATCTGGGTATGAGTTCTAATTCTAACATTAGCCAGCTGTTTTTCTTTCTGCCTAGCACTTACTTTTGCAGACTTAGTTTTGAAAAGTTGCTTTTGAAGAACTTTGCAAAATCTTCTCTTTTCTGAAACAGGTATGTTAATCCAGAAGCCTCCAAAGCTTTTTCTTGTGTAAAATTCTGTGTTCTTATTGTTCATAATTTTATGAAAAAATATTTTATAAGTATATTCATTTGTAAAAGTATAGGCTTAATAAGTATTTTTTATTTAATCACACTATATTTTGATCATAGACTTTCCCTTGACTCCTCCCAGGACCTCCTTACCGCCTTATCCAACTTCATCTTCTTTTGATTTCTCAAAACAAAAACAAAATAAAGTAAAACAAACAAACAATAAAAAAATCTAAGTCAAAAGTAAACAAAACATAAAATTCACAAAAACAAAATCCCCAACCTGTGGAGTCCAGTTTGTATTGGCTAATTACTACTTGCTGTGGGGGCATGACCCGAGTGTGGGTGATAGATCCAGTGATACTCCTCTGGGGAAAGCCAGTTTTCCCCGCTGAGGCAGGCGTCTATTGCAAACAGCTCCTTGGTTAGTGGTATGACCCTGTGTCTTCTCTCCCTTTTCAGTTCTTGGATTTATCTGGTTTGAACCTGTGTGGGTCTTGTGCATGCTGCCACAGTCTCTGAGAATTTATATGTGCACCAGTCTTGCTGTTCCTAGAAGACACTATTTTCTTGGTTCATCTCTCACCTCTGGCTCTTATAATCCTCTCTCTTTTTCTCTGCATAGACCCCTGAGCCTTTAGGGGAGGATTTTGATGACTACATTTAATTTATACAGAGTGCTCCAAAGTCTCTCACTCTGCACTTGTCCTGTAATGGATTTCAGTGTTACTTCTCATCTTCTGCGAGAAGCTTCTTTGAGAAGGGTTGGGCAACACACTGATTGACAGTGTCATTGAGAACCATTTTATTGTTATGTTCCTTTAGCAGATTAATAGTAGTAGGCTTCCCCTGGAAACAAGTCCTATCTTGTCCCATTTATTGGTATTAGATATGGGTTACATCTCATGGAGTGAACCTTCAATCCAATAACAAAACAGATTGGCTAGTCCCATACATTTACCACTATTGACCTAGCATATCTTTCAGGCAGGTCACTGTTGTAGGTAGTAATATTTGTATATTTGTATATGAAAAATATTGATGCAGAGTGTTTTCTGACTCCATAAATGTTGTTACTAATTAGGCATCAGCTCAGATTATCCATGTTTTAGGACATAAACTAGTATGTCTTCAACAATAGGGCCTGAATAACCAATAGCATTGACAATAGCCTGTGATGTTTGGGTATGGTCTATGGGACTTTCAATGACCACAAGTCAACAAGCTATAATCTATTTATTCCAGTAAAAACCTCCAGTGGCATATGGTATCTAGTTGAGATTTTATCTAGTTTTTTCCTGTTGCCCCTTTAGCCTTCCCTCTAGAGTATTTCCATTGCTTTGTGACCCCCCACTGACCTGAAGAACCCCTTTCTATCAAACATCCGCAGTGGATATACTAAACTGAAATTCAGGTAGGAAGCCTTTATTGTCTTTCCTGTCCTCCATTCTGATCTCTCTGAGGGATGTAGTACTATTGTGACTTAATAAATAATTCTTAAATCACAGGAAGTGGATGTTATAATATTTGGTATACAAAGTATATGTCACTTAAAAAATAATCTACTGAGCCTCATTTTGGGTAATACCTTAGGTTTAATTATAAACAGTGAATGATGGCTGTCTTCAAAACTTTCTCATGAAAAATCATATGTGGATTCTGGTAGTAGAGAGTTATTAAATACATAGGAATTGTAGGAATTGACATTAGGATACTTATAATCTCATAAGTAGACAATCTGTGAACCCAAATGAAAGAGCACAAAAAAGGGGCCAGAACTAAAAGATGTTTATAGTACATCTAAAACTACTAGGGCAGCATAACACTCATCCCAAATGTAAAATATTAAAATAAAGGTATGAGAAGAAATAATATTGTATTTTCAGGATAACTCTTTTTAATTTTGTTAAGGTGACTCTTCAGTGGACCATTAAGAAACACACAAATATAACCAGAATGTGATATTCCCATTAAGATGGAAAAATATGCCTTTATAATATGATCCAAGGTAGCAAACCACACTTTTCTGATTATTAGACATGGCTTAGGACCAAGCTATACAAAAGCAGATAATGCGTATGGATGGTATGTTTAATTCTAGTTCCATACTTTGCCAAGGCTCCAAAGATCTCCCATTCAGTGAGGCTCACATGCTGTTCTGCAAATTAATCTTTTGAATATTTTAATCTGACTTCCTTTGGTTTATTCTTCTTATTGTCGATTTTTAATTTGTTAGGTCACTTTGTACTTTTTGCCAGTGCTCAGCATATCCTAATTTTCCCAAGGAACACTTGAGTACAAAACCATTACTTAAGATCTAGCCTTAAAGCCCTTGACTTAGGAGGCTCCCTGGCAAGCCACAGCAGCAGAACTAATAGACAAAGCTTGCTGTATCTGGTTGCCTGGGCTAGTCGACTTGCCTTGCATATGTGAAGATATTAAGTTCCTAGCCAGTTAATTAAAAAGAGCTTCTTCGAGTGTCAACAATGCAGGGTCGGGTCCATATGCAAGGCATCATTATTCTTGTTTCAGGAGGCAAAACTCTCCAAGTTTTCACACTTTTAAAATCAGTTTGTTTTCTGAAAAGTGCCTGCTTCTCACCTGCACATTTCCTGCTAATAAATTAATTTTCCCCCAAAGTAAAGCTGCTCTCATCCAAAAAAAAAAAAAAAAAAAAAAAAAAAAAAAAAAAAAAAAAAAAAAAAAAAAAAAAAAAAAAAAAAAAAAAAAAAAAAAAAAAAAAAAAAAAAAAAAAAAAACCTCAAACCATGGCTGGTTGCTTTTTGTGAATTCATTATGTTCTCTTTACTCTGAAGGCTGCCTCGGTGTCAGTTCAGGGCAAGAGAAACACTTCACAGAAAGCTAGTGAGAGTGCTAAGTGACTGATCCCAGGTCTTGCCTTCTCATAGACATAGATGTGTGTCTGAGCTCCGTCTTGTGGTCCCGCTTATCTCCACCTTCTCTAAACCCCACTGCCTGAGTGTAAAATAGGAACAGTAATTGCACCTGCTTATGTAACTGTACTTAGATTTAGCTGCTATAAAATATATGATTCTGAATCACAGGACAGGCTCCAGCAGCTGCTATTATTATTATTATTATTATTATTGTTATGTTTTGAAGAGGCAGGCTAATGTGAATTTTTGTAGTGCTTTTTGTTGTATTTTGTACTTAATTAACAACAGATACATCTCTCACAATGAGGGAGTGTTGACAAAAGATAACTCTACAGTTAACATTTCTGGTCTGCATTGCCATTTATACCTGCTCTATCATAATATATAATTTTAAAAAAGCCTTATAAAAATTGAATCTTTCAAATTTATGTTATTTTATTTATATGAATGCAAGACCATAAAGTAACTCCATGGAAACACTGTTATGACCTGTTCCTAGCTCAGAATCTGAGAACAGTGAAACCTGAGCCCTGAAAAAAAATACTGATTTCAGACTCTAAGACAAAATTCCTAGAAATAATTATAACTTAGGGTTCAAACATTCAGGTATGAGGTACTGTTTCTGGGTTCTGTGTACTAGTCAGTTGATATATTCGCCTGTTCCTGTACCAAGGCCACATTCTTAACGATTATAGCACTGGGTATTGTATAGTGAGGATGCCACCTAACTAAAAATAAAATTTCTTGGTCTGTTGATCACTTATGTAAGTTTTAGGATCAGCTTATTGGTAGGGCTTGAATTGAAATTATGTAGTGCTTATAGATTATTTGAGGAGGACTGAATTTGGGGTTAGCCTTGGCTTCTGAGACCCAGTTTCAGACTAAAAAGATGAAGTTGCTCTTGCCAACCCTTTGTAAAGGCAAGAAGTTGTGAAGAGAAAGGTCTTGAGCATGGTACCCTGACACCAGCAGAGTGTGTTCTAACCCTGAATCTTACTTGTTTTTTGTTTATGTTATTTGTGTCAGATATAGGTATGTTACACCATAAAACTGAGTGTTAAAGATAACTGGCCTGCTTGCCAGGAATGGGTATACTCTAGAGACACTTGTTTCCCCCCTTTTTGGCAATCAGGTCATGGAAACAAGAAACTAGAACTTTTGGGAATCTTTGGTTGACTAAAGACTTGAAGACAGCTAGAGAGGACAATATAGTAAGAGTAGAAATCTACAACCAGAGAAGAAATCTACAAGCAGGGGAGGAGTCTACAGGCAGAGGAAGGCAGTAGAACCAGAGCAGGAGTCTATAGGCAGAAGTGAAACCTACATCCAGACGAAGACCTTGTCTTATGGAGAAAAATTTACAATGGTCAGATGGCCTTGCGGAAGAGACTTGGAGCTGAGAAAATGGTGGTCTGTGAGCACACTTTGTCTGGACTGCTTAGATGAACATATGTCTTGGCTTTTATTTAAATCTCACTGTCTCATCAGGACCCAAAGGATAGACGTGGAGTGTAACTTGATCTGTATCTCTCTTATCAATATAAACACAATGAGTAAATTTTATATCTCTGCTTTTCACTATTTAAAAACTTCATTGGTTCCTTGATTCCTCTATTTTTTTCAAACGTTTATTATTTAAGAATTTCATGTATGCATGCAATGCTTTAATCAATGCCACCCATACTCCCTCCCCTCCAACTCCTCCCCTACCCCTTACTTTTATTCTCTACCTATTTTATGTGTTGTTTATTTTTAAATCCACCAAATCCAGTTAGTACTATCAGCATGTCCTTGTGTATAAGGCCATCTACTAGAGCATGGTGGCTTCCCATCTTCTTGTTCAAACAGTGATCAGTTACCAACAGCAGCTCATTTTATGTCTGCATCCCCTTTCCATGCTTGGATTTTGTCTGGCTTGATCTTGTACACATCTTGTGCATGCTTTTGTAGCCTCTGGAGTTTATCTGTGCAACTCTCTTCTTGTTTGCTATAGTCTACTATGGGTTTTCTACAGTCTTCCAGGCCTCTGACTATTGCAGTCTTTCCTCTCCTCACATGACCTGTGAACCTTGGGAGGAGAGGGTATGACAGAAATATCTCATTTGGAGAAGAGTACTCTGCAATCTCTTATTTTCTGTACCATCCAATGTCTGACACAAATTGCTTATATTTTTCCCTTTACATCTTGACACCATTTCAAAAAACATTTTGGGCATCTAAAAGCAATAATCTGGTTCACATGGAAATTAAAATTATATTTCTTTAAAACCTTCAACATCAACATGTTATTCCAGAATAAAATTGAACAGCACCATCAAGATATTTAGAAGAATGTTTGAGCTAAGGTTTTCATATTTACTAAAACTTATTTTTTAGGTTACAAGAACATTTGGAACAATAGTAACATGAAGGACTCATGTAAGACTATTGCAATGAGTCCCTCCTGGGAAGAATAAATTCTAGAAAACAATATAAATAATGAATTAAGACTTAGGATGGAACAATAGTATGTAACAGAGGATAACTCAGAGCACATTGACATTGCAAGCTGAGTTTTTTAAATTAGAACTGGAAGAAGTATGTCATATATCACAGATCTGAAGCAAGCTATGTAGATCTGTATGCATTATCATTTTGTTTAAAATCATAAGTCAAAGAGTCATCATCATCGAGTCAACATTATACCAGTGCTCTATATGTATTCATATGTATAAATGATGGTCCAAGACATGAGTGGCCAACAAATGAAGCAAACTATTCAAACCAACAAAGATTGTGAAGGGCTTGGGTATAAGATATTGCTCAGAAACAATGTGTTTCTACTGATAAACAATATATACTTTTAGAGTCAATTGTATTTTTTTTCTATTTGAGACAGGATTTCTCTGTGTAGCCTTAGCTGTCCTGGAACTTGCTTCATAGACCAAGCTGGCCTTGAACTCATAGAGATTCCCTGCCCGTGTCTCCTGAGTGCTGGGATTAAAGGCACGTGCCACCATGTCCAGCTTAAGTCTGTTAACATTTTTTTAAAATGTGTGTATCATTTATTCTGGCTCCTAGGTTTCAGTGCTTGGTTAGCTGGAGCGTGGATAGAACATCATGGCAGGAGTGTATCACAGGAAAGTTGGCTTTTCTTCAAAGTGGACAGAAAACAAAACCAGAGTGATAAGCCAGAAACAAAGTCATAGCCTCAGTGAAGAACTTCTTCCACCTTGTCCCCATCTCTTAGTTCCCCACATCTTCTAATAATGCCACCAAATAAATGCTCCATCAATTAGTCCATTGATCAGATTTGAGCTCTCATAAGCCAATCACTTCTAATAGCTTCCCTTCTGAGGATCACACTGGGATCCCAGCCTCCAGCTTATGAGCCTTTGGAGTCATTTTATATCCTAGCCACAAGAGATTCTTAAAACGTATAATTAGAAGAAGAAAATTAAGAAAAAGTAAAATTCAAGCCAACACAGCTTTCTTCTAAAGTAGGGGAATTTCTATAGATCAGTGTCTCTCTTGACTAATATCCCTTCGAGACAAGCTTGCCTTCACTTTGCTGTTTGGAGAACTCTTGAACAATAGCTTATGGGCAAGAATGCTGGATGGACACTCTTTGTTTGCCCTTCCCTTCCCCGAACTGAAGACACCTTGCATCTCTGTCCGTGATGGCTGGCTTCTACAGGGAGGCAGAGTTTAAGGATGTACCATTTGAACTGTATATTGGAACTCGCTCTTTTCATTACATATAAAGGTAGAGAATATGAAGGTGGAAGGGGATAAAATCACCTTTAGCATGCAGGTGTGTGTGTGTGTGTGTGTGTGTGTGTGTGTGTGTGTGTGTGTGCGTGTGCGCGTGCGCGCGCGCGCGTGCATGTTTAAGCTAGAGGTTGAATGTCCTTTTTAACCACTCTCCACTTCGCCACCTTCTGTTTATTTATTTTTTGAGACAGTGTCATTCACTGACTCTGGAGCTCACTAAAATCAGTTTTCCATAATTTTAGGCAAACACTTTGTTGACTGGACCACCTTGCCAGTCCTGTCATGGCCATTTTGAACAACACAAGGTGGGAGACAACATGGACGAGAGATCTGGCAAAGAGAAAAGCATGGCCTGGTAATAAAATTTGAGCTCCTAATTAGAACACTGGATCCAGCCCTGTCTCAGTTATATGAGCTAATGAACCTCTTTGTATTTTTATCTCAACCTAAAGAGTCTTATCTGTCATGCGAAAAATGAATATGCTATATTTATTTTATAAATGTACCTATGTGTAGATACCCTTCATTTCTCAAAAGTAGCGAAAATTTTCATTTATATCACACAGGATCATGATTCCAAACATACAGAAACTGATGTCCACTTTAGCGGGAGTAAAGTGACTCTTTCTTTGACTAGCAAGCAGGCCTCCCGAGTCAATGTTGACATGTGTAACTCTTTCCTGGAAGGTTAGAATATCTAAGGGTTGGCTGGTTTGCTCACTCCCCTCTCTTTTGTTTCCTAATGAATGGGTAATATTGGTCTTTCAGCATGATAACATAAAGCAGGTTGATTTGCATCCCTCTGTATTGTGGGCCCTGTGTGTTTGAGCTTGTTCTCTTATTAATATGGTCTGGACTGAAACTGGGTAGCCCCTGTTTGTTCAGCGGCCTCTTGTAAGTGTCTGCTTCTCTCCTGGATTAGACGGGATCAGGGAAAGCAGAGATGGGGAGAGTAAAGAACAGAAAACATTCTGATTACATGAGTGATCTCTCACCTTCCACTGCTCACAAAACTGCCCTTGTGTGTTCTAGGACTCTGACAGACAGCGTCTTAGCCAATCGCCATTTTTCCAATCATGGTATTACCATATTACCGTCCATAATTTTTGATATTTATACTTATGCAACACTGATAACCACCTCAACCCCTGCTGTTCCATGATTGGAAGGGCAGAAATGCTTTTTATACTTTGCTTATGGGGTTGTTAGAGGAATCTGAGAAGGTGTAAGAAAAGAACAGAGCTCCATGGTAGAGCCAAACCTAACATGCTGAAATTTGATTTCTGGCATTGCAAACATATATGAGAAAACTCCAACTTGCTACCTGTATATCCTGCTTTACATTCACAGGCCTGCTTTCCTCCTTACTCCTGGCACACACCCTGGTCCTCTGACACACTGAGTTCTCTGCATGCTTCCCTTGAGGTCTTTACTCTAGTCCACTCCTCTTTCCACTCAGTGCTTATCTTGATAAGAATATACACACACACACGCACACGCACACGCACACGCACACGCACACACACACACCATTTGGAAGAAAGACAAGCCAGTTTTCAAATTGAGAATGTATTGTTCCTGTGGACACTTTGTGTGAGTGATTGCTTCATGGTGGATGTCTGAATAATGGCCAAGTTCTGAAGACTGTTAGAAGTTAAACCATACCATTCAGAATATTTCCCTATGGACTCACTGTAATATCAGACCATGTTGTTTGAGTTCTGAGTATTAAGCACCATATTGACGTTTTTGGTTGTAAATGGATGTTGGTGACACATAATAGCAATTTATTTGCTTGATAGTTATATTTCTTTTCTTAAGAAAATTTTGCTGAATTTACTTATTCTCTCTCTCTCTCTCTCTCTCTCTCTCTCTCTCTCTCTCTCTCTCTCTCTCTCATACATACCTTATGGTGTACCTGTAGAATTCAGAGGATGTTTTGTGGGAGTCTATTCTCTTCTTTCACTATGGGATCCCTGGTTTGTAACATCAGACTTGGTGGCAAGTGTCTTTACCAACTGAGCCATCTCAGTGGCACCAAATCCTTATAAATTTCTAATTTACCTCTCATCAGAGGTTTAGGTCTGAAGCACGGAAGAGCACCACAGTGATGTAGGGAATGAAATAGACTGGAGGCCCCCAGACAACCTTGTTTCCTCCTCTGAATATTCCTTCTTGCATGGCCTAGTTTCTTTATTAATCTTTCCAACCTCAGTATCCCCTTCAGTATAGACACAGGAATAGTGGCAGGTGGCAGGGCACTTGGGAAACAGAGTGACCATCCATGTAAAGGGTGATAATGCACAGTGCCTGGTTCCCACTGAGAATATAATATTCTTTTGAAAATTCTTATTAAATCTAGATTTTATAGTTTTTTTTAAAAGCATAACACTTTTAAATAATAAATCATAATTTTACAAAGACAAAACATTAAGAGAATAAGAATAAATTATTGAGAACAGAAGCAGAATATGGTAATATTATCAATTCCATTCTTATAAAGTTAGCCCCACATCTTAAAAATAAATGATACATACTAATAGATAATATGGGCTAAGAAATTGCATCCTCAGAAGATTCCATGTTTTCCCATACCTGTAATAAAGAGCTCCTGGCTTACCATAAATATGTCAGACATTTAAGACATAGTCCAAATGGTCATGTTAAGCTCTGCATTTTCAGTCTTCTCTGTTTTCTTTCTCCTGTACTCAAAGCCTCCATCTGTCGGGCACAGAGGGGATTGTTTACCTTCACTGTATGAATAGATAATTCCTTCTTTCAGGTCTGTGTCTTTAAAAAGATATTACATTTGCGTATGGCTGAACTACTTTTATGATTTCATTTCCAGTATTTGATTGTCTAGGTCTGAGGGTTATATCCACCCTGGAGGCAAACAGAGGCATCAAAAAAAAAAAAAAAACTCTTTAATTAAGTTCAGTCACATATGGTACAGAGTCATATGGTATAAGATCGTTTGAATGCATCTTGGTATTCTTCCAAATCCTTTAAATTCATTCCTCTTATCAAAGAATTAATTGCAAAAGAAATATACTCATGTATGATAAATGATTATCCAATAGGATTTCTCTTCATAAAAAATGTCCTTGGTTTCCAGGCTGGTATCTTAATAGAAATGGACCAGTAAATTTTAATTGATATTGAGAGGGATGACTGATATAATCAGCTACATGGCATCGTTTTTCTTCACTTTGTTTACTTATTACTATTTATTTTTATGCTTAAATGTTTGCTTGTTTAGTTAAAACATATTTACACCATTTCCCTTTCCTCCCTCTAACCCCTGTCTTGCTGTCTTTCAAATTCATGGCCTCTTTTTCTTTCATTTTATATATATAAAGTCATATATATAAATACAACCTGCTCAGTCTATATGATATTACTTGTATGTATGTAGGGTTTCAGGGTATTAGATAACATATGGAGAACGCTTAGCATTCCTTAGTTCTTGTCCACAGGTAGAACCTGTGAAATCTCCCCTTTCATGTTAGCATGTCTATTGATTATTTCTTTATTCTGTTCTTATTCAAGTAGACATATTTTTGAGACTCTTATGTGTGTAGCTTTTCTGACATTTTTAAGAGACACAGTCTCACAAAAACTTCCCATTTCTCTGGATTTTACCATTTTTTCTGTCTTCTCTTCTACAATGTTCCCTAAGCCTGGGCAGCAGTTGTTCTGGAGATGTATCATTTGAGGTTGGGCATTAACTACATGGTCACTTGATATCTGCATTTTTTTTTTACCAGTTGTGGTTTTCTATAATGGCCTCTGTTGCAAAGAGCAGTTTCTTTGATGAGGGGTGAGAACAACACTTATCTGTGGGTATAAGAATAAATATTTATAATAAAATTAGAAATTATGATGACTTAGTAATGTAGCAACTATAGGTTCTCCAAGACTAATGATCTTTTATAGCCCCACACAGTTGAGTAGGTTTCAGAACCAAGCCTCATTTCCCCCTTGTTGAGAAAGCATTAAGTCCAGTCATAGAACTGTTGATTATCTCCAAGATATGTATGCCACAATCATACCCTTAGGATAATTGTACCATGACAATTATTGTGGTACACAGGCTTCAGAGGTGGGCAGGACCCTTGGTTGCTTCCTTCCCTGGCAAGATTTTATGGCCCTTTCTCATACCAGGAAAGCTAATGTTCAGGAAGAAGGCTTCATACCAGATGCCCCAGGCTCTGTGTACAAAGGGCATAGTGTCTTCAGATACAAAGACTTACCTTCCACCTCTTGGAGGTAACCAAGGACAATGACAACATCCTATAATGATTTGACATTCTCTTAAGTAACCCAGACCAACAACTCAAAATGGGTTTTCTATGCCTAGCATTGAGATTTTTGTTGTATTAATTATGGCTCTTGTAAAACCAAATGTCAGCGTAGGTGGGAAATTTTTACTTAAACTATACATGTAAGTTATACGCAGAGATTTATATGTAATTTAAAGTAAATCAATAATAATGGTTTCTTGTGACTTTTCCAGAATCATTATTGTTGTTTTTCTTCTTCCTTTCCTCTCCCATATTGATCTTTCTTTCCTTACTAATTAAAGTTTCCTCCATTTTATCACTTTCCCTCCAAGTCACTTGTACTTTGCTATTCCTCTATGAATTGTGTCCATGTTTTGGCTTTGTATATTAGTTTATTTTGCTTGTTTTTGACTGAATCTGTGATCTGGGCCAAATTGGCAATTTTAGGATCAATTAAGGCCAATTAGGTGAACCTTGCCCTCTGCTTTGGGCACATTGCTGATTAATTCATGTCTCTGGCATCTGAATGTCTTCCATTCATATTTTAGTGCTCTGGTTGTCTATGTTCTGTTCAAAAGACATCTCTCATCTCTAGCCTCTGTACTGCCCTGGGTGGAAACTCCTATGGGTCTGATTTTTTTCAGTTCATGAAGGAATAAGTCATTCAGTCATTAATATTTTTTATTAGTTCAATACTTCTGTATACTCCAATAGATATTCTAATGTATGTTCCATATCTCATCAAAGCAAACTGATTTAGGGAAAGGTAATGTGTACATAGTTTCTTATTTTTCTTCATTTTTTTTCTATTCATCAAGATGAAATACATAATTTAGGAATAAATTTATTTCTTTGGAGGTTAGTATTTGGCTACTCGTTTTAGTACCTCTCAAATTTATGGGAAGTAATAATGAGTATCAATGATAAACTACTTATTATGCTTCTGTAGGTTAACCAGTAGGCATTTTTATGTTATTAATTTTTAAAAATAACTCCTAAGGCTGGGTATTCACAAAAATGAGATACTCAGAGCAGTGAAATAACTTGTCTATGATTACCAAGCTAGTAGAACTCAATTTATCTTTCTTGGTCCATAGCTTGTGTTCCTATGAAACAAAACTGCCCTTGAAGAAGTATGACATGGGACATGTAAAAAAAAGACTTGAGAGCCTAGCAGTTTTGCCTAAAGCCGTAAGGCTTAAATCAAACCAAATAAAATGAAACAAAACACCACCAAAATCTAGGTTTACTATTCTTTGCTAGATGAGATTTTAAAATCTGGTTTCCAATTAATTTGCCTTATCTCAAAGCCACAGTGGTATGGAGACTTTTATACGTTTAAGTTAGGGCTTGGGTTGCAATCTGTGCTCTGGGATTACATAAACTGTCTACTCATTTGATGTGTTTATTGATTACATAGTCACCAGTCCTCAGTAAAAATAGAAGAATAAAATAATCTATTCAAAACATTTTTTTCTCTTTATCTCATACTATGTGTTCTTCCAAGAAATGAAGTGGCGTACTTGTTTCTGACAGTACCTCAAGTAAGGAGCTATGATGGAGTTTGTAAATTTTGGAATCATCTTTGGCTACTGGGCAGAAATACTTATTTAAAGATGGTGCATTTATGACATACTGGGTGATTTCTAGAAGGAAATGGGAAAAAAACATTAGAAAGATGGGAAGTTAAACTGAGAAAGAAAGTTTAAAATACACAGTGTCCAAGTAAAAGATGCCTTACATTCAAGTCTTTGGACCAAGATGTCAAAGGCAGAATACTTTAACTGCTATTGTTACAAACCTAGGTAGCATCCTCACTGATGAGCACTTTAACTTGACACCAATCAGAATGTTTTTGCCTGTATATATATATATATATATATATATATATATATATATATGGCAAGTAAATCTGAGAATTCTTTGGTGATGATTGTCTTCAGAGGCTGAGATAGACTAAGTTGAAGTTTCCTGGAGTACATGGAATGAGAACCATCTTGACTCCTGTCTGAACATCCTTTGGTGAAACAACAGACACATGGTTGGGAGCACACTGAGCAGTGGGGAGCTCTCATCTTCTCAGGGAGCATCAGGTCCTCAGTGGAGGAGTCCTGTCAG
The DNA here is from genome assembly GCA_004025045.1 of Sigmodon hispidus. Taxonomy (NCBI): domain Eukaryota; kingdom Metazoa; phylum Chordata; class Mammalia; order Rodentia; family Cricetidae; genus Sigmodon; species Sigmodon hispidus. The sequence continues at coordinate 137,238 of PVIH01000190.1, forward strand.
GTTGATCTTAGCTGACTCCTCTGGCAGTACAGGAATCGGGATTGTACCTGTTACGGGATTAAAATATTAATTCAATTCCAAGAGGTCCCTGGAGCTGAATGCTTCTCTTGGTAATATAATCCACTGGAGATATGAGATATAATGACAGAAGTCATGATTCCTATTCTCACCTTGCTTGTCCCATTTTCCTAGAAATTATCCTTGTTTATACTTTAAAATCAACACTGGGAGCTTTAAGCAGTGTCTGGCCATAGCTCAGGAGAGTCTAATTTAATGGAAAATGGGTATCACCTGTAGGATGGAGGTTTTTGAATCTCCCTCAAGTAATTCTAATGGGCAGCTGATGTTGAAGCCACCATCTCAAAGCAGCTCTTTCTTCTTGATATAAAACATATTTATTTTCTTTTCCTCAATGAGTAATAGCCACTTTTCTAACAAAACACAGGTGACTCGCATTGCCCTCTATAGCTGGAAGAAAAGGACAGAAGCATTTTTATAAAATTAAATATCAAGGGAGACCTTATCCCCTTTGAGGAGTGAATGGAGTTGGGGTGAGGTGGGCAGAGAAGAGGAAGGAGGGGAAATAGTCAAGGATATGCAAAAGAAAATTTTATTAATAATTAAATAAAAAAGAAAAATAAAATCTAGTGACTAAGTATAATTACTGATATGTTGTTAAGCTTATTATAAATTTTACTAACAAAAGATTATTTTATGCTTGTAAAGCCATTTAATTTGTTAACATAGTATTAATTATAATATAATAAATATTAAAACATTTTAATGCTTTAGAGAAGATTTGAACTATTCAAATGGTAAGTCACTGAGTGAAACTGGGGCTCACTTCCTCCCACTTACATATAAATTATATCAATGTTTACAATGAGAAGAATATTGTGACTGTTTTGTGAATATTAGGGTATGTACAACATGAAGACATTGATTAGCCACTAATCTTTCTGATTATTCATTTTCTAAGCTTTACTTAATTTTAAATATACTGACTGCTAAGATCTATTATAATAGTCAATGATTACCCTACAGAAGTTCAGAAAGTTTAACTAAGATTTTTGTGATAGACAGCAGAGTAAGAGTCATGTAGCAGTATCAATGATAGGAATCATGATTTCCATAGTAGACAAGTACCACCCAAACTGGGTTTATATAGAATTATATTTATAAATTTCCTTTTATTGTATTAGGTAAACCTAATGTAGGTAGTATCATTGCAATTAATTTTGTAAAATAAGTCGCCATACATATATTATTTGTATGAATTTAAATAGCTACACATTATTCTATAGTAATCATTGTAATATTTTTTGTTTTTTAAGCATATTTAATCAACTTGACAGAGTTCTGTTTCTATTGTAAACAGTAGGGTGATAGTGTCTTGTGTTATTGTCTTTTTTTCTCAGATGGTCAGCAGAATAAAATGACTTCTCAAGGACTAGAATTTTAGTCTTTAAACATTTTTTGAGCAAAATGAAAGACATAATTTTTAAACTGTAATAAATAACATTTTTAGAGAGCATGAAGCATCACTGTGAAACTGTTTCACAGACTAAGCAAAAAATTTTCCCGTACTTTATTATTAAATTTTAAAAAGATATTGCTTGGTGTTAGTAATGTGAAAACCACAACTGAGTTATGATTCTGAGATTTTTGTTTTAGAAGTTAAGACTTTGGAGTCAGGAATAATGTTTTCTATCATATCTGAAAGGAAATAGATTCGGGTCAAGCACGACTGCAATCTGGAGTGTGTCCTCAGCATCTACGTGGTAGAGCAGGTGGAATTCGGTGCTGGCTTCCGGTGCTGAATTTGCAGCGTCCATGAGAAGGTCAACAATCAGCTCTTTTGTTAGTTGCTTGAAGCTAGAGGTTGGAAAGTCTGATTCATGGGCTCTGCAAACCAGCTGAAGCTAAATGAAGAAGCTGTAAGAGAAAAAAGAGGTGCAGCTAGTGTGGAAAGTCTCCCCTCTTAGAACATTGATTTTTTAGTCATCAGTTTTCCAAATTACTTAGGATTCAGTTAAGAAAACATGCATGCACTGAATCTGTGGGACACAATGATGGGAGACATTTTCTGAAAGGGACTTAGAAAGGAAGCTCAATACTCTTAAAATGAAAGCATTCAGTACCCATGCTTTTAATTCTGAGTTGGCTTTCTTAGCCTTGAACCCTGTGAGGACAGAAGAACAGCGTGTGCTGCACTCCGATGGAGTCTTTGGCAAATACGCATTAAATAAATCAGTATATAATTTTAAGGCTGGGAAGGTCTCTAGTTGTAATTTGGTCTTACCCTATGATTTTTAAGGCAGGAAAAAAGATCCCCAGAGAAGAAAAACACCAGCCAATGGTCACTCCAGCTTCAAGATCAAAGCTTTGGCTCTGACCCAGATTTCCTAACACATGTTACAGAGTTCTTTCCATTCTTCCTTCAGAAGGCAAATAGAGAAACCTGCCAGAGATTTTTCAAATTACCCATGGAGAGTGGTCTGAATGGCAGGTGCAGCCACCAGCCATGGATGCTGGATCGGTTCAGTTGTATTTACCTTTCAATCTGTTTGCTTTCTGAACCAGAGGGGCCAGTTCCATTAGGTGAGTACCTGGTCCACTAAAGTGGAATCTAAATAAATGAAGTGGTATCTTAATGTTGCATACTGTCATGGAGTGGGGAAAGAGGAAGCCAGGGATGGAGCAGGGAGTACTGGAAGAGGAACCTAGTGGAATGCTTTTCTGAAACAAAGTTATCATCTTGTAGGTACCATAATGCCATTGTAACTCCTAAGACAAAGTACTTTTATAATATCAATAAATATGCTGTATTTTGAGAGTGTAGGTCAGCAGAAAATATATTAGATATTTGCATTTCTTTTACTGACACTTTGCCTGAGTGTCTTTTCACAGCTATTGAAGGTTGTAGAAACAGTGCAACTTGCCAGGAGCTGTTTGTTACATCAGCCATTTTATTTCTTCTTAAATCCACTCAACAAGGTGTGTGTGGCATTGACAATGTTTTAAATATTAATAATTTAGAATGTAGAGCCCTAAATATCATAGTCATGGGAGGGGATATAAAAATTCCCATTTTGTTTACAGTATTTCTTCTTATCAAAAGACATGAGACAATGGCTTGGTAAAGGTACAGGATAGGAATATTCTGGTAAATGTTTCTAAGGCATAACACTACAGTGAGTCTTAAAGTAGTAGCTAACAGGTGTTCCTACACCTTTCCTACACCAGGGAAACATTGGCCATAGCATTAAATAAACACACTACTGTAGATCTATTCCAATTACTGCTGTGCCTTGTGGGTGCATCATTACTTTGGTACTGGCTACTTTAGAATAAACTTTAGCTATTCTAGTCTGTGAAGCAAGATTGTAGGTAAGGATGTGCAAAGTCTAAAGCTGAACAGCCTGAATGCTGACTTGGTATTCCCATCACTCTGACTTGGTATCACATATCTCCCCTTCCTGTCTTGGTTTCCTTGTGTATCAGTGGTGCTGTTATGAGCTTTCTTTGGAGATTATACTGAGTTCATGCGCCCAGCATGGTCCTCTAAGTTCTTTTGGGTGGTGTGCACTAAGATTGCTTTGTGCCTGAGTCCAGGATTCTGTGGACCTTTGAAAGATCTTCTGCTCTACTCACCATGTTGCTGTCAGTTCTAAAGAATGTTCACATAGTAAGAAGTTGGTGCCTAACACATAAAACGCTCAGGAAATGCTGACTTCTGTAGCAACAACAACAACAATTGGAACTTTTGCTATAAGGAGTGTGTTAGACAGTGGTATTAGATAACTGTGGATATAAAGAACTTCCATAAGTACATTTTTCTTGTGGTGGAAATTCCATAATGGATTTTAGCTGCATGTCTTAATATAGTTGTAGCAACTGGAAATAGAGCCTCCTTCATACTTTTCCTGATTTCTTTCCATAGTTCTTCCAAGTGGAGACTCCATCTCATCTCCATTTGGAAGTGTGGGAGCCCTGTCTCCAGTTCCTTTCTCTACCCTGATTATGAAGAAGAGTCTTAGCTGTCTGTGTTGCCAATACTCCTCCCTTGCCTATGGCCAGCATGGCTTGGGAGACAAACACTTGTTCCTTGTGTATCCTTTCTCAAGGAGACTCCCTAGCCTTGCCTATTCACAGCCAGTTGAACTAAAAGTAAATAGGAGACAACAATATACTGTACAGCTAAGTTTGGCATAGAAGAATCAGTAAGGCTGGGCAGTGGTGGCACACTTCTTTAATCCCAGCAATTGGGAGGCAGAAGCAGATGCAACCAGATCTCTGTGAGTTCAAGGCCAGCCTGCTTGCTCTAAAGAGTGATTCCAGGACATGCAGGGCTACAGAGAGCCCTATCTCAACAAAACAAAACAAGAAACAATGGCAACAGAAACAAAAAACTAAACAGATCAAAAGTCAGAAGAAGAAGAATAAGTTCAAACAAACAGATTCTCATAGTTGAAACCACAATGGGAATTTGTCAGCTAAGAACATAGCAGAAGCTAAGAGATGTCTTTTAGAAAGGCAAGTCAGGGCATTTGGAAAACAAATCTGAGCTTCTATTTACACATAAAAAAGAGTCAGAGAATGACTGGCAGAAAGAGAAAGGCGTTTTGAGAATGTAGAGAGATGAGAGGAGGGATATTGGAGAAAGGTAAGACACCAAGGTCATGGTTAATTTCAAGAAGCACTGGGATTCTGGCAGCTTTAGGTTCTCTCTATAATGACAACAACAAAAATCCCAATGACAATGGATAATATTTTGTTACAATGCTGTATGTTCTAGACAGTAGTAACTTTTTAATGACTTAATTCAATCAGCTTTCATAAGAAAGCCACAAAGATGGTTTTTCTGCATCCAGTTTTGTGCAGAGCATGTTTGTAGCTTCAAAGACCCCTCCTCTACCATACACACCCATTCTCACCCAAAATATTTGAGGAAAACCCTAAATATTTCCTCAAAATATTTGAGGAAAACCCAGGAAGACAGTGAGGATGGGAACTATCTGAGCCACTTCCTGAGGCACAAGGTTAATGGCCTGTTCTCACTACCGTACAAGTCTCCTTGGCTTCCAGTCATAGCCCATATATGTTATATTAGGAGTGACCTTTAGTGGGGATCTCTCATCTTTTTGGATTCCAGTAAGCTTTTAGAACTGCTTCCTACAACGTTAATTCAGACCATGTGTCTGGCAATTATGTATCCTTCAGCTTCATCCTGGTCAATCTGATCTTAGGGGCCTCCACACATGCTGTAGCCCTGAAACAAGGGCATTTGCTTTGCTGGGGATGAACAGAGCACCTGGAACCAGCCTAGCATCCATGACTGTTATACTTCCTTGGGTCTAGCTCATCCATATTTATCACTGGACTCCCACACTCTTCAGATTATATGCAAGCCATCTAATTGCTGTCTAGTCTAGCATTATTCAGACTCCATGAGCTACCCTGGGGGATGCTGTTGCCACAGAGATTCTGATAGCATGGTTCTTAGTTTCTGCTTGCAGATGATACCAAAGCTGCTGGTCCATAGACAACTTGGGGAACAGCACAACTCTAAAGCAGATCTTTGCATCTAAACAACCAGATGGCTTTTTAAGCTTTGGAGTCCATTTAATCCAAGTTTCAACTGCTGACCTATACTGATGTGATGTGAAAGCAAGCAGAAGTATACAAGCAAATAGATCCAGGAGTGTTCTTATAGAATTTTATTTATGAAAATAATTAGTGGTCACATTTGGCTCATGTCTTTGTCTACTTTTCCTGTACTAGGGCCACAGTCTACCATATGCCTCCTGCAGTACATTGATGGTATTGAGAAACCTAATAAATGTTTTCCATATGTCTATGTTCTTTGCATGTGAGTTTGCATATTTTCTTTTGATTGTAGCATCTCTTTATGCTTTGTCTCAATCTAAGGGCTTTCTTTCTAAGTTGCTTTGGCTACTATAACACAGCAGAAGTAATCTTGTGCCAGTCATGAGGCCCAGTCTTCAAGAAACCTTCCTCTCATCTGTTCTCCTAGATGACTCCTCTAGAAGAACAAGCCTACATTTATCAGTGAAGAATGAACACGTGAAATGAGGGGGATCAAGATGTCCCTGTACCTGTTGGAGGAGCTGCTGGCAGATCATAGAGGAATCCAGCCAAGACAAAAACTGCCAAGCTGGACCCTCATCTAAATTGTCAAATATCAGGATCATGAGAAAATGGAATGATTTTTATTTTGTGCTATAGAGTTTAGATTGGTTTGTTAAGCTGTAAAGCCTGATATACCTACTATTAGTTATTATCAAGAATCATTATGAAGAATCTTCTGAACCAACCCAGGCATTCCATATTGTGTCCAGTTTATAGACAAGCAGCTAAGGTATAGCTAGGAAGCTCCCAGAGAGCAGCACAATGGGCAGGTGATGGAGCTGGAATTCGAACTTACTCCACATGTCAGTTCTTACCACTGTTCAAACACTGTTACTCTGGTTTGATTCTTTTTTCTTTTCCTATTCTCAGCCTATACACACACACACACACACACACACACACAAACACACACACACAAACACACACACACACACACACACACACACCTCACAGAGCATTTGGCAGTTGCACTTCTAGAGAGCTCTAGAAGAAAAATAACTAAGCCTACAGCTTAAAGAGTTTTGTAAAGACTAATATCACAGGTGTGCTTCTCTCAGGTCAGGTGACATTTTAAAGCATGCACAATTTAACCTCTAGTACAGTTGAGTCACAAGCTGACAAGCTCAAGGAGAAGTGCTGTCAGGCTGCTAGTTTAAGTGTCTGGTACCTCCTTGAAAGAGGCTAGCATGATCTCTGTAGCAGGAGCAGGTACTAGAGAGGGCTGCAGTGATTTTCACAAGACTCCCAGCCTAGGGCAGTGTCTGGCAGGTTGACAATCTTTTTCCTAAACATATGTTTTGATCTTACAGATTTAGTGAAGGGTTGGTTGACTTTCTTCCTTCCTGGACATGGACAAACACCATGAGATGGTGACTTGGTTCACAATACAAAAGCAGCGTGACAGCACTCTTCAAATTAAGTCTTCACCCACAAAGAAGAAAAAGAGAGAAAAGAAAAGAAGAAAAAGTCAGGTCCATTCAGAGTAATAGACCACTTTATTCTTTAAAAAATTGAACTTTACTAATTCTCGCTAATGACAGAGGCTCTTTGTAGGGGAACCAATTTCACTGATTACTGAATCCTATAAAATATCCTGAGAAAGAAATAAAATCTTGGCCATTCAATTCCCTCTGTGATTCTTGCTGAGAACCAGGCACCCACTACTGCTCTAATTTAGAGAATGATTGGGTTTGCTGTTTAGTGAACTGAGATAATCCCAAATAACATCCAACTGCAAATCTTCATTTCAGTCATTAAAGAAGACATTTGCAGGTGATAAAACAGAGCAGAACCACTGGGGGCAAATCAGCAACACACTGAGTTCAGGGTGTATGTATTCAGAGGTGTGGTTGGTTTCTTTTAAGCTATTGGGAGAATAAGATTTCCAGCTGAAAGACTTTATTCACCTGGAAAAAATCTGAGGCAGGAATTTATTATCTCAGTGTATGCTTAGAGCCTCGATATTAAAATAATATTTTGACATGCAAAGTCAAAGCCATCTGTGTACCTAAAATATGTACCAGATCCTCCATTGACACAACAGATTCTTAAAACTGACAGCTAATTAGAATACTTACATGAGTTTGTTTATAGGCAAAGGAATGATAAAGTGCTTGGAAACAGGAGCCCCTAATAGTGCAGCATTTGATAATCTATGATGGGAAGTCCATTGACAGGAAAGAAAATGGTCTTGCATTTGACTGAAAATAGTTCTTTATCCAACTTACAGAGCCATTTCCAAACTATTTTGTGAATGTAAGACAGCATTAGAGCTGGCCATTCTGACTCAGCCTCTCTTGATGTCTTTACCTTTAACCAGTTTAGTCACCATCTAGGTGACGATGGGGATAAAGCCAGCCAGCTGACTTGTTGTGATGCCTGCTGTGGGGTAAACAGACTCCTCAAAGTGACTCAAGTGCTCTTAGTCTAACAATCCTGCAAGATCCAGGTCTTCAGTTAAATAACAATTGCTGTAGCAATGTCAGAGTATTTATTGGAAATCTATTCTTGCTCTATAATCAGTTTGTTTTAACCTAGAACATTCATTATATCCATGCAGACAAGTATATTTAAAGAGATTCTTAATTAATAAAGTTAAAATCTGAACAATCCTAATTTTCACACACAAATTTAAGTATTCTTTTAGCATTTAGATATTGAATCCTTCCTCTGGTAACACTGTAGAATGACTGAGATTAATTTATGAACGTCAAGGTACTTCGTAATTTTGTAGGAGATATGTATTCACAAAAACCACATGAAATGTGAAATATGACCATTTGCAATTGAGAAGTAAAATAAGCACTATCTGTTCAGAGGAAGCAGGAACCTGAGAGAGCTCCTAAAAAGGAGACCAGAGTTTTCTTATATAGGATATGGAAATAGGTCCGAGAGAAGGGCTTCATGAAAACAAAGGGAAGCCAAGGCCCAGAAAGTAAATCAAGTCTAAGGCATAAGCAATGTTGTGCAAGCAGTTTTGAAAATTAAACTAAGTAAAAGTTGTACTGAGACCTGTGAACTGTGAGCCTTTGCTCCTCCGCAAAGAGGTAGTGGACATGTTGGGCGATTTGGATTTGTTAACCATTTTCAAAGGAAATGTGACCAACATATGAATCCTTTTGACAGTCATCATGATTTCTCAGCTCATAAAGCACAAATCATTAGCCAGGCAGATCTCTCTAGAACAGGTCATACAAGGTAAAGATATAGTATAGAAGAGTAGCCCTGCATTGACAGGGTTGGTCCAGTGGGCATAGATGGAGGCAGCTGCAGATTTCTGGATCACTATGATGATTTCATACTCTTGGAACAGAAATGTTTTGAAATCAATAAAAAGGTATTATCTGTGTTAGGGGAAGGAAGGAATGAATCTGTGGATCACTCTTATTACATTGTGGATGCACGTGTCATAAGTTCGTACAAACTCACAGAGTGTACAACATCAAGAGTGAATCCTCTTATAAACTTGACCTGCAATGATAACAATGTTTCACTGAAGATTCATCAATTACAATGAAAGTAAGTACTCTGTGTGCTGCACTGATGCAGGGTACAGTTATGCCTATGTCAGAGCAGAGGATATATGGTGAAAAGTCTTTTCTGCTCAGCTTTGATGTCAAATGAAAATGTCTTTGAAATGTAAAGCCATTAAACAGCCATAATAAGTAACAGACCATAATGAAATTAAGAACTGGTAACAAAAAGTGGGTGCAATTTTAAAATCTTATACAGCTTCTAAACACATCTAAATATTTCATGGGCAATAAAAGTAACTAGAGTGGTGATTATGAATATTATATGAACGATGAGGCAGTGTGTATGAGAACATGAGGATGCAATGAATGCAGAGACATGTATAGCCATGAATGCCTGTACCTGGCAAAAGTCATATCAGCTATTAATGAACTAAATGTGTAACACATCCACAAAGAGAATAATGTCTGTTAATGAACTGAGCACCATATTGTAACACAGTCGTAAAGCGAAATGTGTAATAAGTCTATTAATGAACTAAGTATTGTATAAAGGAGGAGTCATAAAGGAGGAAGTGTAGTAAGTCTAAAGAAATAAAAAAGAAGGCATATTTAATACAAGAAGCAAAAATAGATGAAAGGAAATACAAGCACGTGACTTAAATAATAGCAAAGTTGAAATAAATTCCTTTAGAAGTGCATCATTCGTGTGGTTCTGATGGCATCTGTGGAGAGCGGCAGAGCAGAAAAAATTTTATCAACATTAGAACACAAAAGGGACACATCCATTAGTACACCAGGTCTGCAAGACAATGACTACTACCGAAAAGCAGGAAAAAAATCTGTAGAAAGAAATACACAGATAAACAAGCAGATAAAAAATAAATACAGTTTTAGAACAATCTATGTTAATGCAAAAGTTGAATCTGTAGATTAAAATTTCACATAGAGAGTACCAGGTCCAGATGATTCCTATAGGCTCTCAGAAATGTTAAGAAATGACAAATTTCAGTCTTAAGTGTTTTATTCTTTGAATGTTGCATTTGTTTTTTTTTATGTATATTGATACATCTCCCTCCTTTTATTTTATTGTTTGTTTTTGTTATTACTAACCCCTGAATCCAGTTGGTATTGTTCATATGTACATGGTGTAAGGTCAGTCACTGGGGTTGGGAGCAGCCTTCCAGCAGCCACACCCTCAAAGGAAAGTGATTTTCCCTTTGTCAGCAGCTATTAGCTGCCATTAGTTTCTTTGAGAGGATTGGGGGCTTGGGGAACCTCTCATATCCGTGCAGCATCAGCTGGCTTGATCTTCTGCAAGTCATGTGTAGGTAACAACGGCTCCTGTGGGTTCATGTATGCAATGGTCATGTCATGTTCAGAAAGTACCATTTCGCACATCTCCTCCTCATTTTCTGAGTCTTCCATTCTTTCTAGCCTTTATTCCTAAACTGGGATGGTAGGAGATTGATGCAAATGATGTATTCATATTTATACACTCACTTTTTCTTATTCCTGCTCTGTTGACCAGTTACTAGTATCTGTATTAACTACTTACTACCAGCTGTAACATAAAATGTCCCTGGCAAAGGTTGAGAGCACCACAAATAATTATAAACATTTAGAAGTTATTTTGACAAGACAACAACTTAGCAGTGCAACAATAGTAGTGCCCAACCCTCTGGAGGGTCTGCAGCCTCCCAGCCTCGAGCTTTGGTACACAGTACTGACATGAATTCCTATGGAAGTATGTCTTATATCCAGTGAGAAATACATTTGTTATCCTCAAAAACTTCATGCCATTATGAAAGGTACATCTTGCTAGAAGGAGAGTATTACAGCATACCGGATCTGGTTCTGATGAGATCATCCATGTCTCTCCCTCCTAGTAGCCTGCATGGTACCCATTGGCACCATGGAAGCTAGCCAGCAAGAAGAGACTTTTATGGTCATAGTTGATTTCTCTTTCCTTTTAGAATTTTTAATTAAAATCTATTTACATTATTTTCCCCTTTTCTCTCTCAAACCCATTCATGTTCCCCACTCCACTCCCTCTCAAATTAATGGCTTTTATTTCTTTGATTACTATAATAAAACACACACACACATACACACCTAGTTGTCTTATTACCTGTATCTTACTATTCTCTTTACCTTAGGCATGCATCCCCAGCAGTCCATTTCTATTTCCATATTTTTGTGTGTGTTTCAGGATAAATAGAAAAATCAGAGATGTGAGGCTATGAACCACATTTGAGAAAGGTGCACTAATGCACTGAGTCTGCGTGATCCCAGAGATGGTAGGGATGGAGCCAGACTCTTTCCCATCAGGTGCTTCAAAGGATGTTAAAGACTTCCTAGGCAATGACACCACACTACCTTTATGGTTAACTGCTGATATTGGCACAATGAGGGAATACAACTTTAAATTATTAAAATCTGGGCCTTGGATGTTTCTTTGTAGCATAATCCCCACTTCCGGACAGCAAATTTGACCACTAGGAGGATTTTCAGACCCTAAAATTTTAGGGCAGTCAGCATAAACATTTCCTACAGTTTGGGGCTTAAAATAGACATTTTGCAGGATACTTCTGGGAGGGGGCAGTTATCTGGGATAGTATATGATTTAAAATGATGACATAAAATACAATGGTGTAAATATTTTGACAGAGTCGCTTGCCCTGGTTAACTATGCCTCTCCTGATGCCCTGTAATCTTCCTCGTGGGCTATCTTTCTCCGAGTTATCTCAGCATTCATTCAGCTCTAGTCAAAGTAAGAGTAGTGTTTCCCGAGTTCAGCTGTTGCTGAAGATGTTAAAAATACAAGCAAACCTGCTAATCATTGTCAACAAAGCGGCTTAATCCTGGCTGACTGGCGATTTGTTTTGCAGCCTTTGGTGCAACAGAGAGATTGGAGTTTATAAAAAGAGGTAAATAGTCAGTTAGAGATTAGAAGCTGAAAAAAGGAAAAGACCCCTTTCCCCAAGACCACACACTGGTAGGGAATCCCCCTAAGCGATTGTTTCAGCGCTTTTCATGTTTCTCTCCCCTCCCCAACCCTGGTTTCTTCACTGCCCATCCTCCCCCGCCCCCTACCACCAAAGGCTTGATTGGCACTTGTCACTGTGACAGAGAGGAAGAAGCTTCGGGCAGGAGGGAAGGGCCGGGGGAGGCATCCACCTCAAAAGACTCAGAGTCAAAAGATGATTCAGTCTTTCTGCCTGTGTTTTGTCTCTCTCTAAATTATTCAAATCTGGGTGGCATCTTGGATAAGTGGCATTTCGACACAGCTTAAGGGATTGTCTTACTAACACTATTGAGCCAAAGCTGCCATCCTTTTAAAAAGGTAAAAAGAGAGATCTTTACTATAATCTGATATGTCTACAAATGAAAGACAGTTACATTCAAAAGGCTTAAAATATTTTGAACAATTATATTCATTTTTGACTTACTGTTTTGTCCGATCCATCAAAGAGTGATCTTTATTAGCCCAAAGAAGGGAAAAGCTCTTATTTGAATCTCTTTAAAGGGTATTGATGGCAGATAGGTGCTGTTAGATGGTTTTGAGGCTGAAGCAGCTGGCAGAGAAAAAAAATGTGAAATTTTCTAAATAAAAAAAAAATGTTAAGAATACTTTGCATGTAGAATATGTAAGAGACCTTGGCCTGGGATCTGTTATGGTCTAGAAACCTCATTCTTAGCTGTGGGGTCTAGGAATAGTCACAGCATAGCCCTAGAGTATATATTTTCCTCTGGAAAACATGACAGAAAACAAGCATCATCTTCCTGTAACATTAGGGTTCACTGAGTTGTTTTAACACCATTCTTTTTAGTAGAATATAACCTTTGTAGATGATGAGGCTCACTGGAACTTTCAAGTACAGTCTGCTTCCCTGACAGCTTGTCTGTGCCCCGGCAGCAGCATGTGCTCGGTGCCACTGAGGGACTATGGTGGAGGAGACAGAAATATGAGCTTCCCGAGTCTTACTGTTGGAGAGTTTGGTGTTCCACTTCTGTTGTCTTGCATCTTTTAAAGTTTTGTTTATTTTATCTGCATATGTTAACCTCATTTTTGTTTCCAAAAATAGTAGGGTTTTCAATTAGTTTCATGCAGAAAGATCTGCTCAAAACTACCAGTAATATCATCAGCGCACAGAGGCTGTTTAGTTTCCGAGAGGAAGGATAAATAACATAGGTATGAAATGTTAAAACAGAACAACTCTTCTGGTGGACTGTTCTGTTTAAGACTCACAAAGCATCCGAGTTTCATGTCATCCTTTCTTATTTCCTCTTAGTAAAATGCTCTGAAAGTTTTGTTCCCAGTTTAATAAATAAAAATACACAATTACCAAGAAATATGTAATTAAAGCAGCAAATAATAATTATGTAGTATCCAGGATATATATCTGCAGTAAATGTTTGTTTACTACTAATCTGGGCATACTGCATTTTATCTGTTAATTCTAAGAACCCACACAGCACAGCTTTCAGATGCTCCACAGCTCTGCTCTTGCCAGGATTTTATTAGCCTTGAGTAGAATTGAGTCCATGAGAAAATTCTGTATATGTAATTAATCTTGAAAAATATTTTTATTTGCACATTTAAAAAATATGTGTTGAGGTCAGCCATATTCTGGAATTTGGGTAAGGTCCTTGAGGGTACAAACTGGGTAACATAAGGTCAATGTTCTTATGTAGTTTATAGTGTAGCAAGAAAGAAGCAGACACTTAAATTGTATTCATATTTAGGAAGAATTTACTTCTTACTATCATATGGCCCATTAAGAAAATGTATGATCCAATGAGAATATTTAACAGAAACACCTAACCCTGTGTGGGGGATTGGAGCATCCTTGAGGAAGTGACATTTAGTCTAAGAAAACTGAATGCTGAAAAATTGTATCTTCCAATGTAAGAACAAGAAATGGGTGCTGACAAAATGTGGAATTTGTTTCCATTTATATCTCATCAGAAAAATCCATTCTGTGATAACATCATGGCTGGTTAATAGAGTTTCATGCTGAATTCTTCAGTTTCAGAAGTATGAATGTCGGCCATGTTCCTTCAATATTAAATACAGTGAAGGGAATTGATCTACCCTTAACAAACTCCAGGGAGACTAAAGTGATTAATAAAATTCTAACAGTGGAAAAACTAAGCTTGTAAGTCCAGAGAAAATTTAGAATGCTGTATCATTATTGAAAAGTCAACCTATCTATAAAAAAAACAAAACAAAAAAACAAACAAACAAACAAAAAACAAAAAACACATTATTTTTAAACACCCAAGGACAATTAGAAATAATGTGGACAAACAGCACATAGTCAATATTTTTAGTTATCTGTGTTAAAATTTTTTCTACCTGAAATTAGAGTTATAATGTTAAAATGTTAAAACACCTGCTCTGTCACTTTTTACTTGTGTGACCTGATACAAATCATGTAATAGATGTAGAAACCACACTGGGGTGGACATTATTGAAATCTACTCAGTAGCTGTGTCGGGAGCCCTTTCAAACAGTTTGCACACAGTAAGCCACATAATATTAATTGATCTCATCCTCGGCCTTTTCACCTAAAAATTACCGATGATAACGGAGTTTACCTCCTAGAGTCATAATGAGACTTCCATAGGAGGAAATTATACCACTTTGACAAAGCAGTACCTTTCATAGCACTGATGGCGGTTGCCTACGCCTTTGTTCATAACCTTATAGGATCTGACTTCTGCCCTGCCCACTAGCACTTTCAAATATCAACAGGAGCTGCCTCTGTCCAGGGTTCTGAGACACCAGCACAGCACTGAAGTGAACATTCCAGTTCATATCTAAGATCTCGTGTGTGTGTGTGTGTGTGTGTGTGTGTGTGTGTGTGTGTGAATCCTCATTCTGTACATTGGAAACCTCAGACCACTATGGAAATGACCAGAAAATAAAAACAGATTTTGTTAATTTTCCACCTCCCTCTTTCTCCTGCATTTGCTGCACATGTAACAGAAGTAGTTTAGTATTGTCTGCTTTGAGCCAAACACCTGAACCACCTGTCATAATCCACAGCCTGATTTTGATCCAAATGAAAGGCAGGCACCTCTGCCTGTGCCTTCTGTTGCTGGGTAGCAGCAGAATAGCCGAGACAGACTCCGGAGTCCATGGAAGCATGTCTTAAAATATGTCCCCATTCCAATACCTGTGCTCAACATCAGGTGACCAAAGAACCATAATGGAGATACACAGAGGCCATAACTAACAGCATCAGACAGTTCTTTTGGGTGCCTAGCTTTGCACGGCCACTAATTTTCTGTGGTCAAAAGCAGTTTTGGAATTTTCTCTGGCCTCAGAAGCAGTATGTTCTCAGAAAATAATAAGGATTTACAGAACTATATTTAAAGGTAATTAGATATGATGAGTGGTGTGGTAGACAAGTGTACCAGAATTTCAGAGGAGACTATAGGAGCTTTTATAATAGCAGATGTGAGCTATGAACCCCTTACCTGGGATAATAAAAGGCCTTTCTGTGGAAAACAGTAAAAGCAGTGATGAAAGGAGACGGGGAGAGATATCTTCAAAATGTTCTCCAGAAGAATAGTTTTCCCATATATCCACTAAGGGAGGCTGACCATGTTCACACACACATGATGTGACGTCTAGTGCTGTGTGGTACAACACAATATGGAGTGGACACTGGCAGCAGAAAGGCACTGACATCCAGGTTCCAGGAAGAAATTTACCAAATCAAGTACTTTTAGTATGTCTCTAGGCTGAGAGCTTTAAAGTTTTGTTAGCTTAGAAAATGTCTGGTTTGGGGTGGAGAAAGGATTGTTTGGTCTTCCGGGAACTCACCAGATAGGAAGTCAAATACCTGTTTCTCATAATCTAATGTTAGTGTAGCCAGAGCAAAGGCCCCCATCAGAAGGCAGAGGGCACAGCTGTTGTCCCGCCAGTGACTCCAGGATTGTCGCACCGACCCCATTTGTGTACTTAAACAGATGTAGGAGAGGCCTCCATGAAGAAGCCCAATTACCAGCATTTTTCCATTAGAGGTAGGAGGGGTGCCATGGGGAAATGGACTCCTCCGTTTTTGTTGTTTCCTTTTACAGAGGGAGCCATTTGAACACAGTTGCCTTCTTACAAAATGTAGACATTTGTAATAAGCCTTCCATAGTCTGGCTGTTGTCTGTATTACCTACCCTCAGATCCAGAGTGGTGCTGCAGAATAGACATTTTTATCCAGGATCATTGCCTTTTGCGTATGGGTCTAAGAAGAGAAATACATCTGGAGGGATATATTTAAGAAAATAACCCTTTAAGTGGTCAGTGGCTATTATGTATTTATGCATATTCATCCTCCATGGAAAAGGGTGCATTCTCTATGAAATCAATGAGGATAGGAAGAGAGTAATAGAGATAGTTTATCATCAGGCTATCCAAGTGGAATAAATTCTGAAAAAAAATTATTAGCACCAGTTACAACCTCAGTATATTTGTATTTATATCTGGAATGTTATACATTAGCTGTGAAATTAGTGTTTGCAATAGCCTTGGTGTATATATTATTGTATAAATGTCAATTCTAGTGCTATTATCAATATTTGTGTTAGTGTGGAAAGAAAAAATCTGCAACAGTGTTTTGACACAACCAGGGCCCAGGAAATATTTATTTCCTTTAACTGAAATTTTGTTTTTTATTTGGACAAAAAATTAGTACCATTTGTTCCATGCAATAAATACTTACTAAGACTCATCTTGCTGAATTAAATTAAGCCTTTGGTATTTTAGAAAGAGTTTTGGTTAAGAAGAATGCTGACTGGCAGATTAATTCTGGGAAGACATGATGTAACCATGTGCAGAGAAGAGACTGTTTTCTCACAGGTTTGGCCTGAGAGACATAATATGAAGTCAGAATACTGGGCTCTGGTTCTGGGTGTGTGGTGAAAATTAATTATGCAAAGGAGGTAGCAGTTGATCACTTGGGCTTTTCCTGGTTTTCTTCTACTGTAACCTTTGATTCTTGTCGGTGGGGACATCCCATTTTGATGTAAGTTGCCTGGAAGACCTAACCTCTTACAGAGCTATATTGATGTGTTCATGTGTCAGTCATCTTCTCATTCAGGTCAATCCTCCTCTAAAGTGACATTAAATCATTTCAGTTTGCTAAATATCCAGAGTCCCTAGCCATTCAGAATACTATGTTACTGTTTTCCTTAAATACTCCGCAGGGATACTGTTACTTCTGTTTCACAAAAGAAGACACCAAGCACAATAACTGGCCTTCACTTAAGTAAACAACCATGGCATAACCGAGATAGGACCCCAGGGGATTGGATACCAGAACCCATTCAAGATTATTCTTATTTAGGATCTCACAGAGACCTATTTTTAAATTTCTTATTGGAGAAAGGGTTAGCGACTTGCTACAGATTGGTTAGCAAGCTTCTTGTAGGGCTTAAATTGCTATGGAACAGGCATATCATAGGTTCAAAGGAAGCTTGGGTGTTTAAAGCATGTATGCATGTATATACACAGCAAATCACATGGCCTCAAGATCAATAAAATAGAATTAATCCCAGAGAGACTAGTCAGCATGGCTTCATGTCCCTGAGGTATTGTTTGTTCAGCACTGCTTTGATTGTGGCACATTGTGATGCTAAATTTGTTTCGTTGTTGTGAAACTTTAATCATATCATCACTTAAAATTATAGATGAAGCTAATATAGATGCATACATGTTTGTATACAGATATATACATGCATATGAGTATTTGCTATGTGCATAGCTTGTACATATTCACAAATATAGTACATCTAACAAGTAGATCAAAAATATGAAATTATATCTGGGTCAAATGCTTACTGTTAAGTTTTGGAGGCATTTAAAACATATGCCTTGATTCAAGATATGTAAGTAGGTATTAAAGGAAAATATTTCTTTCATAGATGTATTTCAGTTAATAGATGGGGATAGAATAACAGAATTATCTCCTGTCTTAATGGTACAGTGGATAGAGACATTGAATGCTGATGGCTACTGAGTCCCCATTAGGAGAAATAATTGGACAACATGATCCTTCTATGGGTGATCACACCGTCCTATTGCTGAATACTGAGACTGCATTAGGTGATCCACTTTGCCAAACATACAAGAATGTGAGGAAACACACTTGAGAAGTGCAGCCACAGAAACTCAAAGTATTTGCTCTGTTATAGAAGAAACATTTTGTTTTGTTGACAATATTAAAACATTGTAAGGCAAAAGGGAGTGTCAAGATGGCTTGATGGTTAAGGGCACCTGCCTGAGAACTTCATGATTTGAATTCAGGGTTTGGAACCAAATGGTGGAAGGAGATAATTTATTTCTCAATATTGACTCTCTGATTGTCACATGCTGTAAATAAATAAGTAAATATAATAAGACTTAAATTTTATTCTTCCCTCATACTGTACATCTGGATCTAAGTTCCCCCTCCCTCTTCTTCCCCCTGTCTGCCCACCCCTACATCTCATTTAGAAAAGAGCAGGACCCCCAGGGATATCAACTTAACATGACATAACAAATTACAATAAGACTAGGTACAAACCAGTGCAACCCAGCAAAAGATAAAGGGTCCCAAGTGCAGGCAAGAGAGTTAAGGACACCCCAACCCCAACTCCCATTCCCACTGTTAAAAGTCCTACAAGAATAACAAGCTAACAACCAAAACACCCATGCCTAGGACCTAGTGCAGACCCAATGCATGCTGGGTGATTGTCTCTTCCCTCTCTGTGAGCCCTGCTTTGTTGCATCTGTGGGTTGAGATTTCCTGTTGTCTTCTACTTCTCTGGTTCCCACAATCCTTCCTTTTCCTCTTCCACGGGATTCCCCAAGCTCTGCTTAGTGTTTGGCCGCGGGCCTCTGAATCTGCTCTCATTGGTTGCTGGACAAAGCCTCTCTAATAATGACATGGTGTTTGGGCTAGACGCCTAGTGGGTAAAGTCACCTGCCGCCTAGCCCAAGGCCCTCAGTTTTGTTTCCAGGACCATGATGAAAATGATTAAAATTTTTTAAGTGTGAAAAAGCATATAAATTAAAAGTAAAAATATACCAGCTGGTCAGTGGTGGTACACACCTTTAACCCCAGGAGTTGGGAGGCAGAGGCAGAGGCAGAAAGATGTCTATGAGATCGAGGTCAGTCTGGTTTACAGAGTGAGTTCCAGGACAGACAGAGCTACATACAGAGCTGTATGTATGTCTCAAAAAAGCCCAAAAAAATGAGGTAATATCAACTCCACTGTATGATCATCCTTGAGCCCAAATGAACTAATAAACTTTACAAATTTGAACTCTTGACAGTATTTGAAAGTTAAGAAATGATTATATTAAAGAATAATTGCTGATTTGGGTAGGTAATAATGATATTAAAGTTACATTTATATAAAAGGATAAAATCAAATATCTTTTTTAACTTGTATATTTGATAAGCTTTTTTTTTTTTAAAAAAAAAGCTGAAGATCTGAAATATAAATGAGTTGGAAGACTCCAACTAGCTAAGGATGATGTTTATCTAAGGTTAGATGCTTATCTAACTTATCTAAGATGATATTTACATTAAGAAGTACAGTCCAGGGACTGGAGAGATGTCTCAGTATCTAAGAGCACATACTGTTCTTATAGATGATCTAAGTATATTTTCCAGAATCCATATCAAATGGCTTACAACCAACTGAAATTTCAGCTCTAGGAGACCTGACAGCCTCTTCTAGTCTCTGTGGGTACCCCCCATACACACATAGACACACATACACAAACATACACACACATAAATATGAATAAAGTAAAACACAAATTTAAACAATACAATTCTATAATTTTGATTGTGAGCCTTGCCTTTAGTGGCTGAGCCATTTCTCTAGTCTTTTGTTATATTAAAAATTGATGAATAAAAATCATAGCCACTAGGATAAAAGTTAACAACTGAACTGTCATATATAGTTGCTGAGAGAGAGAAAATCAGGTTTTATTTTCTAGTGGAGTGACACTGGGTATATCAACTGCTCTAGGGAAGCAGGTTAGGAATAGTTGGCCACCAAGTAATGCACTCCAGATTTGGTGTATGTGTGTATGTTTGTGTGTGTTTTAGGGTTTGTTGTATTATTTCCTATTTGTTGTTGTATTGTGGGGCCTTTTTGGTTTGTTTTCTTTGAGAAGGAACTTAGAGTTGGTGGTTAGGGAGTCAGAGAGGCTGGGGAAGGGGAAGAATAGGACCAAAATATATTTAAATTTCAAAAGTGTTCTAAATAAAAAAATATAAAATTACTTTAAAAATACAATCCAAATTATAATTGTAGTATGATTTAAAAGTACAGTTGGCAGGCTGGTTCTGAAATGCATAAACCAAAGTGTCTCAAATAGATCTGCTTCCAAAAAAACAATCCAGAAAAGGAATAAGCTTAGAAAACTTGTGTTATTTGATTCCAAAATGAACACATGATCATTAGTCTTGAGTGTAAACTTGACAGGATTTAGGGTATCCTAGGAGACACCTCATTGTGTGTCTCTCCTTTAGGGTGTTTCCAGAGCTGTTTAACTATGAGAAGTCTCAACCTGAATGTGGGTAGCATACTTCACAAAATGACTGGCTGAAAGCAATGAGTAAATAAGAAAGGAAATGTGGTTCTTGACTTAACTTATAAAAGAATAATACTTTCCTACATAAAATAGGACATCAATTTAATCATGAATAATAAGAAGCAAGTGAGTGGAGCACAGTATCCATCTCTTCTTGAGGACTTTGGAAGCTTCGCCCTCTTTACTGTTAGAGCTAATGGTTGCTTTTGCTGTTAGGACACACTGTACCCTCAAACTGTGAACTAAAGTGCTTTCTTGCGTAAGTTGCTGCTATCAGGCATGCACTGAAAAGACACAGAATGGAGACATCTAGCTACACAAATTGCATGACACAGTCAGATACACAGATATGTGGATTATAATGGGGTTGGGAAGAAGATCCATAGCATATTGCCAAATGATTGAATGAATTAAAGATGAAAATGGCCTATGTGACTACCATTGTGGGGAAAAAAGAAAAATATTAACCTTTGCTTCATATTGTTCAGAAAATTTAACTCAAATGAACCATAATTTTTCTGAATACAGAGAAAAATCTTCTTATCATTGGGTTAAGCAAAAGTTTTCTTAAAATGATTACGGAATATGCTCCATAAAAGAAAATGCAAAATGAGCTTTATACATTTTTAACGAGTTACTCTTCAAAAGAAAATGTCAAGAAAGCAAAGGATCATGATAATATTGGGGAAAATATAAAGTTTACACCTAACCCTGAAATGCGCCTTACCGATCATCTGCTGTATCTCCTGTTGTCCTGGTTGGTTTTGTTGCCTCATACTGATGTACTTCAGAAGAAGAAACTTTAATTGAAGGATTGCTTCAGTTGGATTGGTCATTGTGCATGTCTGTGGGGCATTTTTCCTGAGTGCTAATTGCTGCGGGGGGGTCGGGGCTGGGGGGAGAGCAGACCACCTGGGCTTGAGCTGTCTAAGAACAGAAGCCTGAGAGCGAATCAGTAGGCAGCATTCCTCTGTGGTGTCTGCCTCAGTACAACTTGTAAGTCAAATACAGCATTTCTCCTCCAGTCTGGGTTCAGTCAGTGTTTATTAAAGCCACAGGAAATCAGTCAAGGACACTTACACTTCTAAAGCATAGCTGCCTAAAGATTGCACTGTTATTATCTCCTAATGATTGAGAGGTTCGAGAACTGAGGAATGGCTCAGCAGAACTGTCTATACTCATAAGTCTTTCAAAAGACTTGTCAAGCGCCCCACCCCCAGGACTGTGATTCTCAGTGGTGGAGAACTGTCTTGAACCTTATTCCAGTGGTTAATAGCAGGCCTTTACCTGATACCTTCGTTCCTCAGCAGGGGATGTACTCACTCATTAGTGGTCTCTAAACAAACTAACAAGAAAAAAGTCAAGCATGCCCAAGCTTCAAACCACAACCACTAAACAGCTTGGGATCAGAAACACCCTGGACTGACCCTTCGGGTCCCACTCCACCTATAGGAACACCTGACTCACTCTTGAGGGAGAGGGGACAAAACTGGATTTGCCAGGAAGGGAGACTGAACTAAGCTTTATTGGATCAGTGGGACCATGGGACTGTCCAGGGACAGGATGGGGAGTTGTGGAGAAAGAAAGGGTGACCTGATGTGGCGGGAGGGGGAAGGGACCTTGAATGGGTATATATAGGGATAGGAAAAAAAAAAATCCACAGGGAAACCTGAACACAAAGTAATTTTATGTGTAGCAAATTATTTGCATTATCACCCTTGATAAGTCATGCTTATGATTTTTATTTTCTTTACAGTTATTGTTAACTTATCAGCATTTTAAATTCAATTTACTGTTTTTCTTGATAAATACAAAATAAAAATAAAATAAAATAAAATTTTTTTTTTTTAAAAAAAGAAGATTTACAAATACAAATGAGTTTGCACAAAGGGAATCATTCAACCCAGGGCTTCCTGCAGAGCCAGGACTACACTGCAGCCCCTCTGCCTCACTGTGTCTACATTAGACTGGAGACACCTTTTTTATTTTATATTTATTATTTGGTGATTGTACATCATGCACCCCATCAAACTCAGTTATCAGTCCTCTCAGATTCATACCCACTCTTAGATCTCCCCATTTACAAGAAAGCCCATTTATGTTGCTCATTTACTTATTGGAGCATCATTAAATTCCCTGTGGCCAGACCCTTAAAGAAAACAAGTCCTTTCTCACCCACAACTCTGCCACAGGTCATCAATGCTGAAGTGTGGCACTCAGTCATTTAACTATGTTCTAGCCTTGAGCTCTTGTATACAATCACATTTTTTTAAGTTCACTAATGAGTGAGTACATCCTCTCTTATCTTTCTGGGTTTGTGATACCTTGCTCAGGAGGATATTCTCCAAATCCATCCATTTGCCTGCGAATTTTAAGATATCATTTTTTCTTACTGCTAAGTAGTATTCCATTGTGTAGATGTACCACAGTTTGTTAATCCATTCTTCAGTTGAGGGACATCTAGGTTGTTTCCAGGTTCTTGCTATTACAAATAATGCTGCTATGAACATAGTTGAGCTAATGCCTTTGGAGTATGACTGTGCATCTTTAGGGTATACACCCAGAAGTGGTATTGCTGGGTACTTGGGGAGATTGATTCTCAGTTTTCTGAGAAACCGCCATACTGTGTTCCAAAGTGGCTGAACAAGCTTACACTCCCACCAACAATGGAGGAGTGTTCCCCTTGATCCATATCCTCTCCAACATAGGCAGTCATCTGTGTCTTTTATCTTAGCCAATCTAACAGGTGTTAGGTGGTATCTCAAAGTTGTTTTGATTTGCATTTCTCTGATGCTAAAGATGATGAGCACTTTTTCAGGTGCCTTTCAGCCATTCGTAATTCCTTTGCTGAGAATTCCCTTTTTAGCTCTGAACCCCATTTTTTGATTCGGTTATTCAAGGTTTTGGGCTCTAGATTCTTGAGCTCTTTATATATCTTAGAGATCAGTCCTCTATCACTTGTAGGGTTGGTGAAAATCTTTTCCCATTCTGTAGGCTGTTGTTTTGTCCTATTGACAGTGTCTTTGGCTTTACAGAAGCTTCTTAGCTTCAGTAGATCCCCCTTATTGATTGTTGATCTTAGTGTCTGTGCCACTGGTGTTATATTTAGGAAGTGGTGGCCTGTGCCAATTCGTAGAAGTGTATTTCCCACTTTCTTTTCTATCAAGTTCAAAGTGGCTGGGTTTATT
>PVIH01000190.1:161249-273939 GCA_004025045.1 Sigmodon hispidus
GCAGGGTGACAGGCTTGGATCTATTTGCATTTTTCTACACACTTCCATCCAGCTATGCCAACACCATTTGTTAAATATACTATCTTTTTTCCATTGAATGTTTTGGGCCTCTTTGTCAAAGATCAGGTGTTCATAGGTTTTTGGGTTAATGTCTGGATCCTCAATTCTATTCCATTGATCCACAAGTCTGTTTTTATGCAAGTACCAGGCTGTTTTTATTATTGTAGCTCTATAGTATAACTTGAAGTCAGGGATGGTGATACCTCCTGAGGTTCTTTTGTTGAGTAAAATTGTTTTGGCAATCCTGGCTTTCCTATTATTCCAAATGAAATTGAGTATTGTTCTTTCAAGGTCCAAGAAATATTGTGTTGGGATTTTGATGGGCAGTGCATTGAATCTGTAGATTGCCTTTGGTAGAATTGCCATTTTTACTATGTTGATCCTACCTATTCAGGATTATGGGAGAGCTTTCCATTTTCTGATATCCTCTTCAATTTCTTTCTTCAGTGATTTAAAATTTTTGTCAAATAGGTCTGTTACTTCTTTTCTTATAGTTACTCCAAGGTATTTGCAGCTATTATAAAGGGTAATGTTTCCCTTATTTCTTTTTCAGCTCTTCTATCTTTAGTGTATAGAAGGGCTACTGATTTCTTTGAGTTAATCTTGCATCCTGCTACATTACTGAAGATGTTTATCAGCTGTAGCAGTTCCTTGGAAGAATTTTGTGGGTCACTTATGTATACAATCATATCATCTGCAAATAGAGATAGTTTCACTTTTTCTTTTCCAATTTGTATGCCCTTAATCCCTTTTAGTTCCCTTATTGCTTTAGCTAAAACTTCAAGAACTATATTGAATAACTTCAATATAAGGGGAGAGAGGACATCCTTGTCTAGTTTCTGATTTTAGTGGGATTGCTTTGAGTTTTTCTCCATTAAGTTTGATACTGGCTATTGGCTTCTTGTAAATTGCCTTTATTATATTTAGGTATTCTCCCTTTATTCCTGATCTCTCCAGGGCTTTAATCATAAAGGAATGTTGGATTTTATCAAAGGCTTTTTCAGCATCTAAGGATATGATCATGTGGTTTTGTTCCTTTAGTTTGTTTATATGATGGATAACATTTACAGTTTTTCGTATGTTAAACCAGCCCTGCATTTCTGGGATGAAGCCTACTTGGTCATGGTGGATGATATCTTTTATACATTGTTGTACACGGTTTGCCAAAATTTTGTTGAGAATTTTCACATCAATATTCATGAGGCAAATTGGTCTGTAATTCTCCTTCTTTGTTGTGTCTTTGAGTGGCTTAGGTATTAGGGTAATTGTGGCCTCATGAAAGGAACTTGGCAATATTCCTTCAGTTTCTACTGTGTGAAATAGTTTGAGGAGTAACGGTAGTAATTCTTCTTTGAATGTCTGGTAGAATTCGGCACTGAAACCATCTGTACCAGGGCTTTTATTTTTGGGGAGGTTTTTAATGACAGATTCAATTTCCTTAAGGGTTATAGACCTGTTTAGGTAATTAATCTGATCTTCATTTAATTTTGGTAGGTGGTACCTGTCCAGAAAGCTGTCCATTTCTTCTAGGTTTTCCATTTTTGTGGAATACAGATTTTCAAAATATGATCTGATAATTCTCTGTATTTCCTGGGAGTCTGTTGTTATATCCCCCTTTTCATTTCTGATTTTGTTGATTTGAACACTCTCTCTGTGTTTTTTGGTTAGTTTGGCTAAGGGCTTATCTATGTTGTTAATTTTCTCAAAGAACCAACTCTTAGATTGATTGATTCTTTCTATTGTTCTTTTTGTTTCAATTGTATTGATTTCAGCTCTAAGTTTGATTATTTCCTGCCATCTACTCCTTCTAGGTGAGTTTGCTTCTAATTGTTCTAAGGCTTTCAGCTGAGCTGTTAGGTCTCTAGTGTGGGATTTCTCTAGTTTTTTCATATAGGCATCTTGCGCTATGAATTTTCCTGTGTCCCACAAGTTTGGATACGTTGTGGATTCATTTTCATTAAATTCTAGGAAGACTTTGATTTCTTTCTTAATTTCTTCCTTGACCCAGAGATGGTTCAGCTGAGTGATGTTTAGTTTCCATGAGTTGGTAGGCTTTCTTTGGGTTTTGGTGTTGAACTCTAACTTTAGGCCCTGGTGGTCCGATATGTTACAAGGGATTATTTCCATTTTTTTGTATCTGTTGATATTTGCTTTATGCCCAATTATGTGGTCAATTTTGGAGAAAGTTCCATGAGGATCTGAGAAATATGTATATTCCTTTGCATTTGGGTGGAAGCTTCTGTAGATATCTATTAAATCCATTTGCATCATAACCTCTTTTAGACTCCTTATTTCTCTGTTGAGTCTCTGTCTGGTTGATCTATCCAGGGTTGAAAGTGGGGTATTGAAGTCTCCCACTATTAGGGTGTAAGAATTGATGTGAGATTTGAGCTTTAGCAGAGTTTCTTTTACATAAGTAGGTACCCTTATATTAGGGGCATAAATTTTCAAGATTGAAATTTCCTCTTGATCAATTTTTCTTGTGATGAATAAGTAGTGACCATCTTGGTCCCTTTTTATTGCTTTTAGCTTAAAGTCTACTTTGTTAGATATTAGGCTTGCAACCCCCGCTTGTTTCTTAGGACCATTTGACTGGAAAATCTTTTCCCAACCCTTTATTCTAAGCCTGTGTCTGTCCTTGCGGTTGAGGTGTGTTTCTTGAAGGCAACAGAAAGATGGCTTCTGTTGTTGTATCCATCTTGTTAGTGTGTGACGTTTTATAGGCGAGTTGAGCCCATTGATATTAAGGGAAATTAGTGACCATTGATTGATATTTTCTGCAATTTTTGGTGATAGCTTGTTTATATTTCCTTTCTCTGTTGTATTCTTCTGTGGAATTATTGATTGTTTGTGATTTTGTGGGTGTATCTGGGGTCATTAGGTTGGAGTTTTCCCTCTAATACTCTCTGTAGTGCTGGATTGGTAGATAGATATTCTTTCAATCTGACTTTGTCATGAAATATCTTGTTTACTCCATCTATGGTGACTGATAATTTTGCAGGGTATAGTATTCTAATTTGGCTGACATGCTCTTTTAGCGTCTGTATAACTTCTGACCAAGCCCTTCTAGCTTTCATCGTTTCCATTGAATAGTCAGGCGTTATTCTGATGGGTCTGCCTTTATATGTAAGTTGACCCTTTTATTTTGCAGGTCTTAAAATTTTTTCTTTGTTCTGTATGTTTTGTGGCTTGATTATAATGTGGTGTGCTGACTTTTTTGGGGGGTCATATCTATTTGGTGTTCTGTAAGCTTCTTGTATCTTTATAGGCATTTCCTTCTTCAGATTAGGGAAATTTTCTTCTATGATTATATTGAAAACATTATCTGTGCCTTTGAGCTGGTATTCTTCTCCTTCTTCTATTCCTATTATTCTCAAATTAGGTCTTTTCATGGTGTCCCAAATTTCTTGAACATTTTGAGTTATGACTTTTTAAGATTTACTATTTTCTTTGACTGATATATCTATTTGAGCTACTGAGTCTTCCACTTCAGAGATTCTATCTTCCATCTCTTGAACTCTGTTTGCTATGCTTGTATGTGTGGTTCCAGCTTTTTTCTTCAGATTTTCTATTTCCATCTTTTCCTCATTTTGTGCCTTTTTTGTTGCTTCTATTTCAGCTTTTAGTTCCTGGCATGTTTCTTTCATAGATTTGTTCATCTCTTCCAATTTTTTGTTTGTATTTTCTTCTATTTCTTTAAGGCTATTTTTCATATCTTCTTTGAGAGCTTCAATGATCACCAAAAAGGAATTTTTGATGATGTTTCCTTCTGTTTCCTCTTCATTGCTCAGTTCAGGTCTTGTATTTGTAGGATCGCCACTTTCTTCTGGAGTTACGTTGTTGTCCTTTATATTATTATGTAACTTTTTGCACTGGCGTCTGCCCATGGCTTCAGTGCTTCACGATTAGGTGGCTCCTGGTCAGTTGTGGCACTGGGCCTTGTGTGCCTCCTGTTACCTCTGAGGAAAAGGTCTGCTCAATCACTACTTCTGCACTGTGCAGGGGACTAAATTTCAAGTCTTCAGTCTTTCTCTGTTTGACCAATTAGAGGCGGGGTGGTGGCTGTGCAAATTCCCTCAGCAGCAGCTGTGGGGGCAGTGATAGGCAGAGTTTATCTCCGCCTGCTCCAGGGTGTTCTGGGACACGCTCTGCAGACAGCACCTGGTCCTGGAACCAACATGAGCTCAAGCCTCCTCTCCCTGGCAGGGATACAGGTGCTGGGGCCTGCTGACCCCTCCTCACCTCTGGGCGGGGGTCTGAGTCTGTCCTACAGGGTCCCCGGTCCTTATCTGATTGCTCAGTTGGAGGTGGGTAGCCATGCGAATTCCCTTAGCAGCAGCTTGGGTGACAGTGACAGGCAGAGTTTATCTCTGCCTGCTCCAGGGAGCTCTGGGATACGCTCTGCAGACAGCACTCGGTGTCGGAACCCTAAATCTTATTTTCAATCTCCTCAAAATACAAATATTCATGGCACTTAAAAAAAAAGAAAACAGAATACAGAATAAGAACACAGAATGCAGAATGCACAATAAAGAATGCAGAATGTAGAAAACAGAGTGCAAAATACAAAATATATAATACAGAATATATAATGCAGAATATATAATACAGAATGTAGATATAGTATACAGAATTCAAAATGCAGAATATAGAATACAGAATGCAAAATACAGAATACAGAATGCAAAATATAGAATACAGAATACATAATGCAAAATATAAAATACAGAATTCAGAATGTAGAATATAGAATACACAATGCAGAATACACAATGCAGAATTCAGGATACATAATGCAGAATACAAAATATATAACACAGAATACATAATGCAAAATATGGAATACAGAATAAGAATACAGAATATAGAATACAGAATGCAAAATACAGAATACAGAATGCAAAATATAGAATACAGAATACATAATGCAAAATATAAAATACAGAATTCAGAATGTAGAATATAGAATACACAATGCAGAATTCAGGATACATAATGCAGAATACAAAATATATAACACAGAATACATAATGCAAAATATAGAATACAGAATGCAAAAACACATAATAAAGAATACATAATACAAAATACAGAATACAGAATGTAAAATAGAGAATAGAGAATGCAGAATATAGAATACAGAATGTAGAATATAAAATACAGAATACATAATATATAATACAGAATGCAGAATACAGAATATAGAAATACATAGTGCAGAATATATAATACAGAATTCAGAATGCAAAATTTGTAATACAGAATACAGAATGCAGATTATAAAATACAGAATGTAGAATAAGAATACACAATGCATAATATAGAATACAGAATGTAGAATATAGATAGAAAACAATGTAGAATATAGAATACAGAATGTAAAATAAGAATACACAATGCATAATATAGAATACAGTATGCAGAATAAGAATACAGAATTAGAATATAGAATACAGAATGTAGAATATAGAATATAGAATGCAGAATACAGAATATATAATAAGAATACATAATGCAGAATGTAGAATACATAATGAAGAATATAAAATACATAATACAGAATATAGAATACATAATGCAGATTATAGAATACAGAATAAGAATACAGAATATATATAATAGATAATACAGAATGCAAGAGACAGAATGCAGAATAAGAATACAGAATATAAATTACAGAATACAGAATATATAATGTAGAATGCAGGATGCAGAGTAAGAACACAGAATATAGACTACATAATACAGTATATAGAATGCAGAATACAGAATAAATGGCCAAGTTTTTTTTTTTAAAGCTATTTCTTTTTATTTTAAAAATTTTTAGAGACAGGGTTTCTCTGTATAGCCCTGGCTGTCCTGGAACTTGCTTTGCTTTGCAGACCAGGCTGGCCTTGAACTCACAGAGATATGCTGGCCTCTTCTGGGATTAAAGGTGTGCCACACCATGCTTAGCTCCAGTGGTTGTCTTTATAACCAGGTGAAAACAGCTCTGCAGAAAAATGCCAAGGTTTGATCCATTATTTTGTTATCAGGTACATTCTTGAATAAGAATAAAATATAATTTCATCAGGAAACACACTCTTTGGAGGGTAAGAACTGAGAATCTAAGTGGGAAAATGGTTCTTTTTACATATATATATATATATATATATGGTGGCTATAGTTGAAAGTTGAAGGCCATCCTAAAATGTTGACATCTCTGGGATGTCATGGGAAGCAAATATTAGGTCAGCATGAGAGAACTCGGAGGTTGTCTACCCCCACAGAGCCCTGTGTAAGGTAACTTTTGGAATGAAAGTTTCTCTGGGAGCTTGTTTTTAAAAACCTTGACTCAGTGCTGGACTTCATAGCATGAGTCAGATTCAGCTATTTTATACATATCTGTCGTTTTTCAGTCATCTTTTGCTAATCTTGTCTTCCTAAGGATTGCATAGCAAACTAATGTCAGAGAAAGACTTTGAAAAAGGC
Source organism: Sigmodon hispidus (assembly GCA_004025045.1). Classification (NCBI taxonomy): domain Eukaryota; kingdom Metazoa; phylum Chordata; class Mammalia; order Rodentia; family Cricetidae; genus Sigmodon; species Sigmodon hispidus. The sequence continues at coordinate 167,781 of PVIH01000190.1, forward strand.
ATAAATCACTTTCCAACTGTTGGCAAGGTTTTAAAGACCAAAGAAGGGCATTTTGTTGTTGTTCTTTTGGTTAAAGTGACAAGGTTTCACTATACAGAGCAGGCTGGCCTTTAACTCCTGATCCTTCCACTTCAGATTCCTAAATGCTGGGATTACAGGTGTGCACACCACACCCTAGTTATAGAAGCAGCCTTTAGTTTTCTAACATTCTTCCTAGACCCTACTGCAAGGAAGAGACACTGGTTTTACACATAATGGAAAGAATATAACAGAAATTACTTATGTTCTAGGAAAATTAAGATAAACCTTGTCACACAGTATTTAAGTCACACCATTCCATAAAGTTTAGTGTCAAGGGTGTAAGTATTCTTGGCACTCTGTGTGGTTGAGCCAACATGGCTCTGGTGGGATGCACCTCATATGGAGGCACGCCCCTAAACGTGACTATGTGAACTCATGCACACCCCTTCTCTTAAAAAGAGATGCCATGTTATGGTCTCTCTCTCCTCCTGCCCAGCTTCTCTGCTTCTATACCTGCCTGGGAATTCTCTTAAATAAACCCTTGTGTGGCCTTGGTTATGTGAGTGTGTGTCTCTTCACATACGTGAAACCAACATTAGTGCGGAGATTCAGATAGGCTCTCTCCTGAGTTAAGGTGCACATAAGCTAGGAGAACTGATCCTACATTCACTGCAAGGCCACCTTCTACCTGTCTGGCCACTGCAATATTTTCTGAACACCAGCGGATTTGATTGGTGAGTGCCACAGGGAATTGCACAGACGTCTTCCATGGGTGTTTTTTTTTTTTTTTCTCCCACTTCCCCTTTGCTTTGATGAGAGCTTATGGGCATTTGCATAATTTTGGGTATTGTCCAAGTGGGCTACCCTGGCAGTTGATGAACTCGTCCAGTGTGGTCCCATTCCCCTGTGGGATGGTTCAACCAGGTGATGACCCAGGCTTGGCATCCCTAACCCCCTTAGGTCTCGATAATAAAGAATAAGCCAGTGAAAGGTATTCTTCCATCCTCACTTTTAAGATGGGTGCTAGAGACTCTAAGGTCACTTAGCCTTTTGCCTTATCTAGACACCACCAAGCTTATCTGTTTTTTACACACAAAAAAATGGCCTAATTACCCTTTAGATTACTCAAAATAGCCGCCTAATGGCTCACCAACCCTGATATTTTACGAGAGCTAACTTTTGCAAGCACACAGGCAGATAGAGTTTTTCTCCTATCTTTTTCTATCTCTTTTCATATCTCAACTCTAAACCTTCTCTCCCAGCTTGTTGATCTTAACCCTATGTCTTTCCATATGTCAGCTCTGTTCTTAAGAATTTTCCTGTTTCTTTTCATATCTCAACTCTAAATTTTCCCTTCTGGCTTTCTGTTCTTTTGTTTCTAGCCACACAAATCCAGTTCTCCCTCTACAAAAGTTTACACCTTGTTTCCTCTGTCAAAACTTTCTCAGGTTAAAAAAAAAAAAAATTAGGCTATAGAGTAAAGGCAAGTTTGGGAACAGGCTAGAACTCATGCAGATAAAGTTCATCAGGTTTTTAAATGCTCACAAAGGCACTCTAACAATATACTAGATTCCTGAGTGCATGATCCATTTTTTTAACCCTGACATCAGAGCTAAAACTTAGACCTTGAGAGGGGACCTCAGGCAGACTCCACAGGCAAAAGTTGACTTTTAAAGAATACCACAGGAAAGATAAAAAAATACACCAAAAGATACTGCCGCTGGTAAAAAGCTGTCTGGCCAGTTACTATCTTGCTCTTGCTTAGCCTCACAGAGGCAGTTCAGGCCTTGTCCAGGGCACCACCAAGGGAATGCTGGTCTAAGTGAGTGTCTCAGAGCCCCACAAGGCAACATTGCACAAAGACCACTCCCAACTGACCTCCTAAGGCCTAGCCGTGGGCAATTGGGGATGCCAAGGCTTCCCTAAGCTGACCACCCTCATTGCAAAGAGGGAGTGAGCCTTGAGTAGTCATAATGGTATCAGGGCAGTCCATCTCCTGGTGGACATTGAAAGCCACATGGTCCTGCAGGAGCTTTTGGGGTCTCACCTCTCTTTCTAGCCTCTCCATTGTCAGGGTGAGAAGCAAATAATTCTGGCCTCATCAGACACTGCCACCTAATTATGTTTTCAGAGATGTCCTTATCACTCACTCATTTCTGGTCAAGCCAACCTGCCCCGTACCCCTAATAAAAAGAGATTTTTTTTTAAACTTTTAATCACATTTTGCCTGAATCCAGACTCCACCAGCTGCTCTAGCCGCCTCTATTCACCTTGCTATCTGCTTAAACCTGTCAGTTCCAGTCTTCCAGTCTCCCAGGTGGACCACCAAGTGTAAAGCATCCAAAATCCTGTGTCGCTAGACACATTTCTCTAAAATCTCATCTCTAAGTTTTCCATTCCAGCCTGCTTCTCAGACCCAAAGTCAAGATGGTGACCAACAAAAGGCTCTGAGGTATTTCTGCTTACCCCTCCCCCACTTCCCTCGCAGCCTAACCCTCCAGCCACTGCTTCTGGAAAATGAAAAAAACCCAAGAGCCATTTTCAGAGTCAATACAGGTAAAACAGACCATTTCCCACCCCCCTCCCCAGGACCAAAAGAAAAAAACCTTTATCCATTCATTTTAACCTTTTTCCATCCCCAGACCTAGCAGAGTACACTCACTATATTATCACTTCTCAAGGTTCTCTTACTAACTCATAATTTTACCATTCCATGGCTTAGGCTCACCCAGACTGCAGAAAATGAACTGCAAAATTCAACAGCCCAACCGTCAAAAATACAGTTCCCTAAAAGGACAAACTTCGCCCTTAAGACAGCTTGAAGCAGACTTGAGATCCGTTGCCCCAAATCACTTTCCCGCTGTCCCCCTGGTTTTCTTTTTATAATAAATACAAAACGGTGAGATGTAAGTATTCCTGGCACTCCACGTGGTTGAGCCAACATGGCTCTGGTGGGATGCACCTCGTATGGAGGCACAACCCTGGGCATGGCTACATAAACCCATGCACACCCCTTCTCTTAAAAAGAGACGCCATGTTATGGTCTCTTTCTCCTCCTGTCCTGCTTCTCTGCTTCTGTACCTGCCTGGGAATTCTCTTAAATAAACCCTCATGTGTCCTTGGTAGTGAAAATGTGTGTGTGTGTCTCTTCTCATGTGTGAAACCGACAAAGGGTATATGTAGAAGCAAACTGTCTTTTGTTGTTTTTTAATGGACATTTCACATTTTACAAGGAGCTTTGTACTCCCAAACAAAACTAGGGCATCTCATTTACCACAAGGAGAGGAGATTGTTCATCATTTCGCCTCACTTTTTACCCAAGTTGAGAAAAAGAAAAGGAGGGTTGTTCATCTTGACGAAATCCGCTTTAAACTGTTAGCAGTTTGGTCAGCCTCTGATAAAGAGAATTTCACTTTGTTTCTATGAAAATGAGGAGATTAGACAAACAGAAACTGTTCATGAGGTTAATTCTTCTTCAGTTCTGAAGCAGAGGCCTCGATAACGGCAGCTTGGAACTCATTTCACATCACACAGAACTTCGCATTGCACCTGCTTAGAGGCACAGGCTGACTGAACAAATGTAATGGGAAAAATAAAGGGAAAAATTAGAGTGGGAAATAAAAACTCATTTTCTTCTGCAAAAAAGTGAGTGACGAATCAAATTGCTATCATTGTTCTGAATGTTTCCCTAAATTGAGTCTAACTAGAGTAAATAAAATTGTGTCTAAGTCCAAAAATGCACTCTTTCTCTTGATTAAAAAAAGTCAATCTTTTTTTTCTTTTGCCCTAATTTAACACTTTTCTGTCCATCTTAAGTCAACAATGTAAGCACAAATGTGTTGCTGATCTGAAATTTGTTTCTTGTAGGGTGTGCAAACACTTTATAGTTAATAGAAATGTAGTGATTTTCTAGATTACCATTTCATGGTAGACCGCACACCAAAACAAGCAACTGAAGCTGCATCTTTTATGGGTAATGTGGGTGAGTGAGGAGACCCAAAGGGAGCTGAGTAGGGAACCATCGTCTCCAGAAGTAATCAGATAAAGGGAGATAATACGGGTGGTATTAGTGTGTTAGCTTTGTCTAAGTCCTGGCATCCTCAATGGACCAGCCCCTCTTCCTTTGTCTCCCTCGTGCACCTTCTGTGCTAATCATTTCTGACCAGTCATCACTCAGAGCTTGGAATCATCACTGACCAGCCTCTTGGCATGGACCATTATTTCCAGCAAGCTGTAGTAAATCCTGGAGGATGTAGGGATGGACCAAGGAAGTGTGAGTGACAGGATGGGGTGATGAGGCCTAGCTGCAGCTGAGAGGAAAGCTTTTCCAGTCCAGCCTGATGAGGCATCCGAAGATCTGATTTGATCAAGTGGTTTCTGCCAGCTGTCATAGGTTGTTTGTGCAAGTTAGAAATGAAACCTGAGCATTTCTCTCCATCTCTATTAAGATTGCGTATAAGTTCTAATGAAAAAAATCTCTCTTTTCTTGGATTTATTTATTTATTTATTTATTTATTTATTTATTTATTTATTTGGTGACCAGTAAGGAAGGCAGACAGTGGTAAGCCTGGGAGCTGTTTCAGTTGAAACAGGCAGGTTTCAGCTTTGTACAGCAATCACAGACAACTTTCAGGTGTGATAGAAAGAAGTGTAGTTTAATCAAAATTTTGCAGCTTGCTAGAAGAGGTCCTCTGAAGAGCATCTTCAAAGCAGAGCCACATTTTAAAGCAAGATCAAATCTATGAATCTATGGTCCCTGCTTTATATGCTATTTTCTTTTCTTGGGTTTTATTTTTTTCACTTATCTAGAAAATCTGTGCTGGGAAGTGTTTGTTTACCAGCAGTGGCTTATCTTCTTCCTCCCTCCCACCCCCCACTGTGTGTGTGTGTGTGTGTGTGTGTGTGTGTGTGTGCATGTCACATTAACAAAGTAGTGTGACACATGACAAGCATTTTGCACAAGACTGTGCAGTTGCTCAGAGGCCTTCCTGTGGCACCTAGAATTTCAGGATGCCCTGCTAGACTCTGCACCTGACTCAGCTATGTCTCGCTAACAAATGACTGACGTCTTTGGTGACTCACAGCAACAAAAGCTTATTGTTGACCATGCTCTGTGTCCAACCAGGGTCATCTGTGCCCAGGGCCATTTTTATTGATCCTCTGGGAGCTATGTGTGGCTAGAGTCTCTCCCATCACACAGGAAGGAAGGACAATGTTGAGCCAAGAACCCACTCTTTAAAATCCTGTTCCCACTCACAATTCTATGGCCTTATCATGTTTCAAAGCAAAGCTTTCATCTCTATGTGGAGAGAAAATAATTCCATGAGGGAAGCAGCCCTGTGAGGACACACAGTGATAGGGTACCTGTGAGGGAGTTGGGCATTTCTGATGCCCTTTGTTCTTAGAGGTAGAGATGTTCCAGAGAGGCATTAGTGAAATAGCTTCAGAACATTCTTGTAACACTCCAGCTATGGGACCTGAATGGTATCTGTATTTGTGTGAGTGTCTGTATGTATGTTTGTGTTGCCAAAAGGATAGAAGGCACAATGTTGCTACATTTTAAACTAACAATTAACTAAAAATAAATTTGCTTTTCTCCTTGAGGAATAGAAGTCATTTTATAACTCCCCCTTTGTCTCTGAAATGTAACACTCTCAGAATCTGAAGACACTGTAAACTCTGAGTTAACTTTGTATTTTACTGTTTGCTAAAAAGCTCCCACTCAACTCAGTAGACTACCTGATGCATACAAATGCATTTTATGTGTCAACCCTAATCCTGTCCTTACTTAATTTCTTTTATTGCAATAGTTTTTAATCTGTTTTTTAATTAAGAGACCTTTTTCTCTGTTTCTAAGTAGCAGAAGACTCAGATTATTTTGATCAATACAATAAATGAGCAGAAGCAACACAGAGGAATCCCTGGGTACTACAGTGATACCATTATCTTTATTTCTACATGCAAGCCTATCTTCCATGAACAGATTGACCACTTTCATGGTAAGAAAACAGCTTTCAGTGCTCCAGTCCTCCCATAAAATCACCAACAAATTGATCAAAAGGAAGGAACATTTCCCTCCAGAACTATGAGAAATTATTTTTTAGTTTATACTATGTATAGTAATACTAGCAATCCTTAAATCAGTGGAGGAGAAATAAGCCAATGTTTGGGTTAATCCACTTGTGGCCCATCTCTGACTGTGAAGATGAGGTCAATCTATCTAAACCACATGGAGGAAAGGAGTACACTTTCCAGGGAAATTCGAATATTCTTACCCGGATGGTAGAAATGGGAGCACTAACCGTGTATATTTGTTAGTAATTCCTCTTTCTCCTTAACTGATTATTAAAATACTTACAGGAAGTTTTAGAAGCCAACTTGAGGCATGTTGGGTAATGACCTGGAGCATATGCAAACCTATAGATAAGGTGTGCAGTGAACATGTCATTAGAAGTACAGCTAGTAAGTGTTTCTCAAGTAAGAGGGGAAATAAATGGTTTTACCTAGAACTTCATTCCAGGGCAAAGCTGGATGCAGTTGTTTCTCAGAGTGATCATGGTAGTCATTTCTACCCCAGGGCATTCCCAAGTATAGAGAACACAGACTCTTACATATTAATTATTCATTAGCTAATGCTCACCCTCACAGATATAGAGGCTATACAGAACAAAAGCATATGCTTTTGAAAGACAGAGAGATATTTACTTTCTGTGAGTATATGTTCTTGTTAAGAATGGAGTCTATAAAATGACCTTAATGGTCATGCCATCTGCCCTGTTCAAAATGCAGCTAGGCTAGTGCTAAGATTTAGCTTCTAAGGCCATGTTGCTTTGGTTTGAATACCAACTGAATTAATTGTTGTGGCTGTAGACCAGAGAAAATGCCATATCTTCACTGTGCTCAGTTTACTTATCTGCAAAGCTGATCACTATAGCAATACCATGGGGTTTTTGTAAAAATTCAATGGTTTAAGCTCTAAAACTAATCTGTAAACCACACTTACAATTTATAGTTCTTGGTAAGTATCATATAAATATTCATTACTCCATAACCTAACAAGAGAAATCATTCTTGGCCATTTTGAGATTTTTCTCCTTTGAGAAGATTAATACAGCAGTTAGGGCCAGGTTTAAGCAAGGTCAAGAGGCTGAAAAAAGTCTTCAGGATTTTATTGCATCATATATAAGAAAGTTATGATATTTTGTGAAATACAGTGACTCTAGGAACAAATTCTAATCAAAATACAAGTAGTTGAGATAGAGAAATGGTGAACAGCATCAGTGTTCTAAATTCTACCCCTCTGGCTTCAATTAAATTAGGGGACTAACATGACCTCTAAGAATGGATAAAGAGCAGGTGAGTGTAAAGTTGCCCTAAATCTTGGAATGTTCTAGGCCCAGGAACGTCTAGATATAGGCATATCACCTATAAAAGCCTATTTTAATGATTCCCTTTTGAACTCTGTGATGGGTGAAATCACATTGCTCCTCCAAAATTACATTCACTAAATTACTTTTTAATGTTTTAAATGAGTCAATAAGGTTGATATTCATAGCAGCCAAAAGACTAAATCTATATGAAGTTCTCCTGGCACCTCATGTGAGGTTTTGATTAGGCTCTGCACCAGTTTGGACTTTTGCTAACTTGCCAGCCTCTTCTCTGTCAATAGTAGTGGAGGTGAGCAAGAGATTCATGGAAAGAATGAACATGGAAAACATCTTACCACGGGAGGTGAAAGTGCTGGGGAATACAGTTTACTAAACAAGCTAGCTGATTACAAGACCAAAAGAGATTCGTGTTAAACTATGTCAAGAGATACTTCCTCCAATTCCAATTCTGCATAAGCCTCCACTTCTGCCAATGAAGTCTGCTTCCCTTCCATCTTTACCATTCAACAGCAAAACCATAGTTCAAGCTACTACTTTTCCACTTTTAGACACTATCAACATTCCAAGGAGCTGTTTAGGAATTTAATTTTTTTAACTTGTTCACTACCCAACTACTTTATTATGAAATTTCTTTAACACTTTAAACGCATTGCAGAGACAGAACATATAGTATATGGAATGTTTCTTTTTCCAGTGCATCACCAAGGGTGATGTCCCGGCAAAACTGCTGCTTACACAGGGAAAGCCTCATTAAAATCAAATCCTTGGGAAGCCCACAGTTTCAGTGAGCCCCAGACCCCAACATACTCCCATTCATCTTTCCCCAGGCCTGTCAGCAGCACCGCCACCTACTGCTGGATTGTTCCGGAAGAGTTGCAAATCAACTCCCCAACTCTTCCTTGTTGACTTCATCCTTTCTTCTCTAAAAGGTTGCAGCTATCTGCTGGACACCTTGACCACTCTTCAAATCCATTTCCATGGAGACTTGACTAAATTTAGGTCTGATCTTCCGCCCCTGCTTTAGTCTTCAGGGGACCCCGCTGCCAATGAGAGGAAGTTTAGATGTTTTAAGGTGGTGACCGAGCTCTCTCAAGTGTAGCATCTGGCTCAGTCTCTCTATTTCATGCCTTCTTTCTCTCCCTTTATGTTCTGGTTTTAGTGAGATAATCTTACTAGTTTGTGTGACTTGGACTTTCACCCACTAGTCCTTTCTTCCTGAATTTCTTTCTTACACCATGTTACCTTGTTTGTTTATTTACATGTTTTGAAACTCAGCCTACTGTCATTGTCTTAAAGAGTCATTTCTGAGAGCACTATGCTCAACTCTCCTCCTGCATACTTCCAGTTATTCTGTACTCTTTTTCATGGTGTTTCTCTGAACCCATGTGTGACTTGAATTAAATCCTCAAATTGTGGGTGGTAGCAATTGCTTCTTTTTATCTATTTGCAGAAGCTACTTGGGCCATTGGTGCATGACGAATGTTTGAGAAACCTTTTGCAGCACTAAGACCTGAGACGTTCTTCCCAAGGCTGAGGATACTAATTAGTATTAAAATGCACAAAAAAGCAGGTGTCCAGGAAGGAACTCTAAAGAAAACATGGCCTTGATAATCCACCAATGGGTAATTATTTCTAAATAATTCAGATGAACCAGAGTTGTTCCTGAAAGATGCCCAAACAACCAGTCAGTTCTTTGGAAAAGTCAGCCAGTTGGCATCACAGAAACCCAAACATTCAACAAGCCATGCCAGTGGGCTCGTGGCGTTTCAGCAGGTGTCCGTGAAGCCTGTGATGGAAGGAATTACTGATCACACTTCACTCATTTCTTCTCCTTGCCTTTCCTCCCACATCCAGCAAACCTACACCGGTGTGACAGCACCCGAGCAAAACATAGCTATGGGAAAGCATTCATGTTTGAGTAAACTCCCCGAACCGCACAGAATTAAACACAGCGTCCATAGAAAATCCTACATATGAAAGGGTAAGTTGAACCAAGTTTCTGTGAAGCAGGGCCTCCTTTTAGGTTCGGGACACGTGGCCTCTCTGGCTGAATGGACAGACAGTCTGAATGTGCAAGAGCGGCTAACAACAACCCAAACAAGACAGGCATTCTCACTGCTCTCAGCCCATCGCTCGCAGGGGCCTGCTCTAGGGACAGACTCTACATGCTAAGTAACCTCCTATTATTCATTCATGTTGACTTGATGGCTGGAGCCAGGTGAAAAGACAATTGACCCAAACAGCTCATCTGAACGTGAAGCTTCGCTAACGAGGTGGGCATTGTAAGACTCCAAGCGAGTGCCACTTTCTAGAACGGCATCCTTTATGCAAAGGGAAAATTATTAAAGAAGATGGGGGTGGGCAGCGAAGGAGCCCTTTGGTGGGCTGTTTTGTACTTTTGTTGTGTTGCGTGCTTTCTTGCAGGCGACTTTTGGGCAAATACTGCATCTTCAGCCAGGAGAAGTTGGCGGGATACAAAAGGGCTTTTGAAGCAGTGAGTGTAAATTCAGACTCCTTTTCTTCCTTCCTTCCTTCCTTTCTTTGCCTCCTCTTTTCCTATGTCTGCAGACCGCTCAGTGGAAATAATAAGCGCCGTTGCTTGCCCTCCGCATCCCATGAATTACTCAAACATCAAATGCATCTCGAGAAAGGAGGCACGCTTTATTCTCTTCAGCAGAAGTCTCTGCCCGCTCTTTATTTACATGTCGCCGTGAGGCTAAGCAATAGACAGCCCATCAACACAACACACACACACACACACACACACACACACACACACACACACACACACACACACACTCGGCCATTAAACAAATTAAAAGGGATGCGGCTGACTAGCACAGTACTCTTGGAATCCTCAATTTGATTAGTCTGAGTTTAATACACAAAAGCTGGGGAAGAAGGGTCCAACCACTCTTTAATAACTTGTACAATTAAATTATGCTGATGAATTTAACTATTCTGTGCTTTTTTAATGGAGTCTTACTATCTGATTACTTATAGAAGAAACTCTTATCTTCAGCAGCCTTTCTGATCATGCCCCTGAAAGCTCCCTCGGGTTGTTTTATGTTTTAACTGATGGTTCTTTCACTTTCTAGAATTGTTTTTCTGTGTCAAGAGCATTGTCTTCAGAATTTTTCAAATAGTTTTAGCTCTTGGGGAGCCCCTGTCTGTCTTTCAGCCTCCATGAAGCCTGGGTTCAGGAAAGGTAGTGTAATTAGGAAGTGCTTTTCCTTTGGGTAGCTTTTCAAGTACATATGAGCTGAGCTTTGCTTAATTATCTGAGTGTATTTTAGCATGTGGAGAGTATCCTGCTCCTTTCTTTACAGGGAAGGTATTCTAACTCATGATGTCTGGGGGCTGAAGAGATAGCCCAATGGTTAAGATCGTATAATGCTTGATGGTTTAGCTTCCAAGCTGAGTAGTTCACAATCTACTGTAACGTTGATCTGAGGTATCTGATCTCCACGGGCACTAGTGTGCTCTCTCTCTCTTTCTCTCTCTCTCTCTCATATGCACACACACTCCAATAGTAGTAACAAAAATCTAAAAAGGATTGGGGTACATCACCAAACACTAAAGGGCTTTTATTACAGAAATTGGTAGAGTGTGGCTTGATTTTCTAAGAATCAGGCTTCCATGCAGTGTTTATTTGTCTCTGTGAGTGTTTTATTTTAGAATGACTCTTGCTTTGCCTAAGTTGACCTCAAACTCATGATCCTGTGTGTACCAGCTCAGTGGTTGAGATTATGGAATTGGGGGTATTCATTACAATACCTGAATTACAAATTATCATTCTTTTTTTGAGAAAAGTCTGCCTGTCCATCCAAGGACCTCATGGTTGGAACAGAACTCAAGCTATTACATATTAACCATGAAATCTAACATCTCCAGCCCTTCAAAAATTCTTTATAGGTTTATTGTGTCTATCACTGCTTTAAAAGTCAAAGTGCAGAAAAATGCTGTCCTAATGAAAGAATATATAATTTGGGGACTACCTCCCCAGACTACAGGGTGGCAGAGTAAAAACTGAACAAGTGTTATAGAAATAAAGAATGTTTTTACTGCTTTTATCACGGCTGCCACTGGACAGGCATTGCTTTAGAAAATCAGGACTACCTGTTTCCGCCTCAAGTGCAGGGAATTGTGGGGGCGTTCCCTTAGGATACAAGCAGGAGCAGCTTCTTGCTGGCACCAAGTCCTGAGAATTCCCTATGAGCTTCTGAGGTGTTTTCAAATTGCACTTTGTTTCACAGTTTGAGCGTGAAGGGTTCAGATGCCAGAGCCGGACAATACGGTTTCAGATCTCGGCTTCTGCCCCTACTGGCTGTGAGCGGTTAGGTGTATTGTATAAATCTTTATGCCTCAGCTTCCTCATTAAAACAATAAGGAATAATAACGATTGCACAGAAAGTTGCTGTAGAAGTTGAATGATCTCTTCCCCCAAGGCTGCGGGAACTTTGTAGAAAAGGCGACAAAGAGAATTTAAGTACCAGAGGAAAGGGTGCAGTGTTGTAGAAAGTTGTCTTCCAGATATGGCATGGCCATGGCTGTGGCACTGTGGAACTATGGTACTATGGTAACCTACACCAAGCCAGCGTGAGATTGGGCACAGCTACATCTTGCTATGGAGAGAATAGGGACGCACCAGGGTGCACCCCTTCTCTGAGAAATTATTAACAGCTTTTGGAAATGGGAAAGAGTTTTCTTCAGTGCTGTGGGCACTGGAGAGATGTTCCTATTCCCATAGATAATTTCTTACCTGCACCCCTTAGCTAACCCTAAAGAACCTCATTAGGTCATATGAGGAATAGACAGTTAAATGGCCTATGTAAGATTGCACAACAGGACTAGACATGTGAACTGCTTCCTTCACTGTTGACTACACACTATGTACCTGGAATCCATATGTGGTTTATTATCTTCTGAGTATTATCACCCTAAAATGGGAATAATGGGAATAAATGGGAGTGGCAAATCACAGTTAGACTATGGCCCTGAGTTATCTGACTTTTAAATCAAATATATTTATTTACCATTTATGGACTGCATATTTCTCAGTATTCTACAGTGCCCCTCTCCCCAACAGTATATAACTCAACTGGCAGTAAACAATAAACAGTATCTAAACAGTATCTCCAAGAATTGGCATCGAATGGACTGGAAATGTGATACAGCAGAAGGGGACGTCAAAAGGCAATACTACCATGGATGTTAAAGCTGCAGGATCTTAGGTATCAGACAGGAGCACAGTTATTAAGTTCAATGATCCCAACAGGAGTCAGTGTCCTGTGTCCAATGTGTTTATGGAAAGAGTTAAACTTCACTGAGCTTTTATTATTATTAGCCTGCAGAGGCAGCTATGTTCATTGTAATCTGGAAATCTCAAAAGTGGGCTCTAGTATAGAGTCACATCTGATATAGGGCAAAGGGACACAAAGCCTTCTTCTTTGTGGAACACAGAGAGAATGCCTCACTTTATTGAAAGCCACCATCAGCTCCCAAATATGTCTGTACATAACCTGCAGGGAGCTGATGAGATAGAATAAGACATGAAGAAATTAAATGGAAAACCAAATTGTAGGAGACACAACTGTGATCAGAAGACAGCATGGGTTTTCATGGGCAAAGAGGAGCTTGGAGGTGTTGATGGAGGAGAAAGCGCAGTCACTATATAATGTATGAGAGAAGAATTTTAAAAATAAGAAATAAAATTAGGCACTTTCTCTTAGAAAGAATAATAGAGAAAGAAAAAGAAGCATTTGCTTCATGAAAACCATTGATACAGAAAAAGAAAAGGCATGGATGTCAGATGAAAGTTACAAAGATTTCTTGGTTGCCCTTCCCATCACAACTTAGGATACAAGACAAAAGTAAAAGCCTTCTTGTTATAGGAGGAAGCATCCATCACATTTGCACAGGAAAGCTTGGCAAAGACTACAGAGATTCATGGGCAGAAGCATGATTCACTTGTGATAAGCATATTTTCCTTAAAACAGTAGAGTGCCCACAAATGACATTGGTCAAGCATATTCCTATGCAAAGTCATGAAAGGAACTGAGTGAGAGGCCAGCTATTCTACTGTGTGAACTCAGACTTACTCTGTAGAGTCCTTGGGTTGCTGGTCCCTTGTTTATAAATGAGGTCATTAAATTGAAGAGTCCTCAATCAGTTATATTTTATTATCTTATATGATATACCATATATTTGCTATTTAAAAATAAAATGCAATCATCAGAATTTTATTTTGTAGCAGCCATTGGTGTGCTAATTTCTACCCTCAAAGAGCCACTCGATTCCTGAAGAGAAGAGGGCATGCTTCATAGCTTTGTTTAAACAAAACTCTGTCCACGAAGTTCAATTATTGAGCAACACAAACCAACATGTCCATGGGGGTCAGGTGGTGGAAATGTTAATGATTAACTTGTAGGCTGTGAGTTCAAGAGATACACTTGGTGAAACTCTGATTCTATGCACAGATACAGTTGATGTTAGCTTCAGAATTGGGTAATTATATCTTTTTTTTAAAAAAAAAAAAAAAGAAAAAGAAAAAAAGAAATTTCCAGGAAAAAATCCAAAGCTTTTGGAAAGAGTTTGCAGAAAATTACTGAAAGAGAAACACAAAAATCTGGGTATGGTTTTTAGACAATGAAGTGTCATCAGCAGAGGACTCTGGATTTGCCATACAACACAGCAGTGAAACATCTCACTACAGCTGAGGGTTGTCTTGGGGGTTGTGAAATCAGAAGCGAGGCCTTCTCCAAATCTCTCTTTTCTTTATTTTTTCCTTCAGAGATGGGATTTCTCTGTGTAGCCTTGGCTATACTGGAACTAGCTCTGTAGACCAGGATGGCCTTGAACTCACAGAGATCCAATTGCTTCAGCCTCCAGGAGTGCTTGGATTAAAGGTGTGTGCCACCATTACCCAATTTCTCTTTCTTTTTTCTATAAATAGAGGACAGATGTTAGGATAAAAATCTAAGTAGGTAGAAACAGATTTCTAAAAATTAATGTAGTTATTATTGTTGCTGTTACTGATCTTGTAGCCTAATTCTGTCCACTCAATTGCCCAACTGTCCTTTTTTCTAGCATTCATGTAAACATCTCATAGTTTTCTACTAACACAGAGTCAGAAGTCTACACAGCGGGAGACCTGATTGATTCACAAGTCCTAGCAACCTCCTTCTGCCTACAATTTGGGAAATGAATGAATAAAGTTTTTAAATTCCCATTGCTCTAGTTTTTGTTTTATGTAATTCATTCTGGGGTCTCAAATGAGCACTTTCTTATTTCATGCTCTGATAATGGCCAATACAGAGACAATGAGTTATCTCCACTACTTTCAACTTTCCGTGTTTCTCGTTGTGTGCCCCTGGTTTTCAATGGTCTTCCTATCAACTCATGTGCAGCCAGGTACATCCTCCTGTCCCAACATCTAACACTACGACAAGAAGGAAAGACTTCATGTCTTCTTTGTCCCCAGGAGGAGAGCCAAGGCTGAATCTTTTACCTTAATTCATCTCTCTCTTTCTAACATCAATATCACAATTTCTGTAGCAATTTTTAGATCTCTTTGCTAGCACTGATTTTTATTTTCTAACTCTTTAATTTCCTAAGAATAGTAGTATTTTAGCTTCTGAGACTCAAAATCCTGGTTTCCCCTTTGACTTTGTCTCCAGTCTTGAGTTCTTAATGGATCCAACCAATTGCCAGAGTTATAAAGTATTTCTTTCTTAATGATCCATACTTCTATCTCATTCTTTACTTATGCCTTTAAATTTGATGTCTTGTACATACCATCCCATTCACTAATTTGCTCATATAGTAATTCATTCAACATGTATTTATGAACAGCCTTTTAGTAAACAGGGCAGAAAACCACTAGCTTTCTAGGAAGGGAAAACAGATGATAAGCAAATCAATAAAACATATGCTGTGTGTTTATATAACTGAATATAGTGATAAGGGGCAGGAAGAGCATTAGGGCAGGTTAAGAAAATAGATGAGGGGTCTAAAGAGGTGTCTCAAAAGATAAAAGTGTCTGCCCCCATGCCTGGTGACCTTTCTTGGAACCCATACAGTGAAAGTAGATAATGAAGTCCCACAATTTGTCCTTTGGCCTCCACCTACAATCTGAGTCACACACACACACACACACACACACACACACACGCACACGCACACGCACACGCACACACGTATGTACGTGTGTTCGTGTACATGGCTGCTCTTTTCATGTACCTATTGCATTTGTGATATTTGTGCCAAGGCTCAGTGAAGTGGAGCATGATCCAGACTCGTATGTGGGATATGAGTCATTGAGAAAAGGAAAGAGACACCACCAAAGAAGCTCCAGGAAATAAGGCACTTAGCATGGTCTAGGAACAGGGACCCATGTGGCAGCAATATTGAACACAATAGATAAGTGGAGAGAGTGAAGAGTAACGGATGCCTTATCTTGATGAGCAACCTTGGAAAAGGCACTTGACTCTTTTGAAAGGGTTATAGTAAAGGATCTATGAGATACCATGCTGCCTCAGCTGGACTGCCATTAATTCTAGAGCAAGGGTTGTGTTGCATGCCTGTCTGTGTGTTTGTGTACACCTTACTCCTCTATATTTAAAGGTGTTTTCTCATTAAGATATTTTTTGAGTCTAAAATAATTTACTACTTTATTTACTACTACTACTACTACTACTCATACACACTTTGTGAATGTATGAATAAATATGTATACATATCTATATTCACAAAACAGCAACATACACTAAACTGAAGTGAGGACATTGGTGTTCAAGTCAGTGATAGAAAGAAAAGAAAACAGAGAAGTAGCAGAGAAAACCTCATGCAATAAGTACCTTAGTGAGAATTATGGATTCTACTGGAATGCAAATTCCTGGATTCAATTCCCAGTACTGTTTAAGCTGGGTGTGGTAACACATGCTTGCAATTACAGCCTCGGGAGGTGGAGGCAAGTGTATCAAGAGTTCAAGGCCATCCTTGGGCACACAGAATTAGAGGCTATCTTGGGATACATAAGATCCCACTTCAGAAACAAAGACAAAATTCTTAAAAATCAGCTTAGATTTTACTAATACTTTGTTTTTAATCTCTGTACATTCAAGTTTGGGGGATGATATTACTGTTTTTAACCATAGAGAAATCCCATTTCCATCTTCAGCACCGTTCTCAGATCAAATCATCTATCTTCTTACTCCAGAACTAGAATTCTTTACAAATATATAATTTCCTTTTATACTTTCTATACTTTTCAGCATGACTCATTCTTATAGACAATCAGTTCACTAATCTATTTTTAAGTGTGGAAATAATCTTTCTAAGATGATATTTCATGATATATATCTTCCTAATCTATGTCAGCCTTTTTAAAAAGACTTCCAACATAGAGAATAAAAACATGAACTAACCACTATTTACTTTTCTCCTCTCATTCTCCAATAAAGACACAATACACACGTGACTCTGGAAGAATTCAAAGAATGGGAATTATGAATAATCAAACTATGAGAGAAGGATCTGTTTATAAATAGTTATAATATTCCTACAGACATGTGCATCTTGTGACATGTGATTTAGGTAAAAAGCTAAGGAGAGGCAGCTTGTTCCTCCTGCTGAGATTGCTTGTAGAGGGAGGTTTATCAGGTGAGCCTAAAATAAGACTTGGCTTAGAGAAACGACTGATGTGTAAATCAAGGATCGATCCTTGTGGTCTGAGCCTATGTAGATGGGATTAGTAAGGGAATGTTTAGGTAAGCATGGCTGGCTGTATGCATGATTCCTTTGAGGATGGAGCTCAAGACACTTTGCCAAATTTGCCTGAGTTTGAGAAATGGCTTTGGTAATGTTGACTTGAGCCTTCGTGTCTGTTCGGGGGAATTGGGTTGTGCCAAAATAGATTAGATCTGGATTCATGGCTGAGAGAAAAATCTGGCTTTGGCGATTATGATTGCATGTAAGAAGGATGATGTCAGGGTCCACTCTCTCAAATGCTGTGCTGTTGTTTCTTTATATGAATCACAACTTCTCTAGATTATAAGCACCTGATGTCAGGGATGACCCTGATGTATCACTATTGCTTCCCATAGCCTTTGTTGTAGATTGAAAAAAAAAAAATGTCAATGGGACTTGTTAAAAGAGACCAGGAAGGAATAGTCCATCCATTGGGTGTGTTATCTTAGGCTGAACTTCCTCTGAGATTGTTTTCATAGCCTTTGTGCCTTGAAGACCTGTTATTGCCTTAAACCTTTATCCTTCTTCCTCACTTCACAGTTTTAGCATGTACTTTCATCACTCCACCCAGGTATGTATCCTTCCAGCAAGGCTGCAGTGCCTCCTCAAACAATGCCACCAGCTGGGGACCAGTGCTCAAATACCTGAATCGGCAGTCGCGGGAGGGCATTTCTCATGGAAACCACCTCGGACAGCAAAACTGATGTGACTCAGATCACACAGCAGGTCACTGGGGTCCAGGATGCGCACTAAGGCCAACATAAGGAACACATGTAAACTATATTTCAGTACTGGTTTTTCCAGTCTGTAGTATGAAAAGAAATAATTTTACAACCTATCAATTTCAATACTTGAAATACTGAAAATTTTTCTCTTTCAAGGGCATTTCATTAGTTAGTGATGAAAGGTGAAACACAGAATTGAAAACTGGTGAACAGGACAAAAGATCTAATGCGTAGAAGACACTAGCTGTTGCCTTTTGTGCTTGCTGCTATCTATATTTCCTTCATGAGCAAGGACAGTCTGAAGCACAAGGCCAAAGAGCCTTGGTGCATAGGGGGTAATAAAGCTTACACGAAGCAGGGGTGGGTTTGCTCCTTGAAGCTCAACTTGTATCTCGGAAATAGTGGGCTGCTGATTCCTTCCTCTCACTTCACATCACACCTCAATCTGCCATTGATTGGCCCTAGATGAAGCACCCTTTCCATGGAGCAGGATCAATTTAGCCAATTTGTTTGATTCAGATGCTGCTGAGCTCAGTTCCTTCAAGGACAGAATTTGGCAAACGAGAGAACTTTGTGCAGTGCCGTATCTAATTAAATCTGCTCCTTGTTCAATTAGTAAAAATCTTTCTATTGTCTAACAGTTATGTGAGCAAAAAGAGCCTCTGATGGACAACAAATGTCAAATGGTGCTACCAAGCAAAAAGGGCTGCTTCTGAGGTGGAATAGGATTTTTCCCCCTTTAATAGAAATGGATTTCAAATATAATTTGCTGTTGCTACCTGGTGAAAGGCCATCTCTCCCCATGAGCTGGAGGGATGCTGAGAGGGCTCCATTTCCTTCCAGAAAGCCATGTTTCAAATTAATTTGTTCAGATGCTAAGGGAGGAGCAGCCGGGCTGAGAGAAGAACAATTACATCCTCTGGGTAGCCTCCACGCTGGTTCCCCCAGCGCCTCTTATGTTCCAAACTTTGGCTCGGTTTTTGACAGTGGTTCAATATTGTGCAGGCTCTGTGGTTTTTATTTCAGCCAAATCGGTGACACAAAAGATGAAAGCCTGGTGATCCTGTCATGATGTGCCAGATTGAAACAACCTGCTTTGGAAATGAGTGTGGCTGGTTCTGAGAGAAAAGCCGAGAAACTTGCAGTTTTCATTAGTAATTTATCATTAGCTTCCTGTTTAGGAGTACATGTATATTCTCAGGTGCTAGTGCACATGTACACAGGCACATCTAGCTGGACAACTGAGCACTCAGAGTTGCAACTGAAAATGTCTTTAAGTGTAAAGTTCTGCTCGTAGTAAGAAGTTTATGACCCATCTAGCTCATTGTCCAGACCCACCCCACAACTGCTTAGCCCCCAGAAATGACTCAGATGTTAATATTAATTACAAATTGTTTAGCCTGTGGCTCAGGCTTATTGCTAGCTAGCTCTCACATCATAACCCATTTCTACTAATCTATGTCTTGCTACTGGGCTTGTGGCTTACCTGAGTTTCTTTACATATTGCTTCTTGGGCAGCTGGATCTCCTCTCTTCATGACTCTACCCTCCCTCTCCTTTATCTATGCTCAGATTCCCACCTGCTTCTAAGATGCACTGCCATAGGCCAAAACAATCCCTTTATTAACCAGTGATATTCGCAGCATACAGAATGACATCCCACATCACTTCCTCTTTTCTGTCTAATCAAAAAGAAAGGTTTCAATTTAACATAGCAAAATTACATATAATAAAACAGCTATCAAATGAGAATAGCAGTACAATTTCTAATCTATTTGCACTTAGCAAAATTAAAGAGAATATTCTATCATCTGCCTTATCCTTGTGAGCCCAAAGTTTCCTATCTAATTTAACTTTTATTATAACTAAGGAAAACTATAATTATAACTATCTAATCTTCAGCTACACAAAAGACCAGAGAAAGATATAATATTACCTTAGTATGGAAGGTCATAATAAGAAACTGCAAACTTCTAGAAATGACAGAAACATCTGACTAGCTGGATAGTCACCCAAAGTTCCTTTGTAACATTGGGACATTCATCTTCAGCCTACAAGCCTAGAGTCTCTGGCAGACTTTTCAGTGAAGCAGAAAATTTGAAGAACTATTTCATCAATTTTGGCATAGGTCATCAGTCTCTTCTCCCTGTGTCTGTCAGAATGTCTGCAGTTTTCTCTGCAAATCAGAAACCTGAAGGACCATCTTGGCTTAAGTTCAAAGGTTACTTTCCAATGAGTCCTGCATGTCCAGTATATACAGCACACTGTCAGCAGTTGAGGCAAGAACAGTTTCTTGCCCAATGACTAATTTTTGCCACAAAGGAAGTAAACTTCACATGGAGTTTCTTTGAAATCCATTATCCTCTTAAAGTAGATTTGTGCTGCCAGGAGCAGATATGTGTCACTGTTCAGAAAAGTCTCAATTCTTCAAACATTTTAAATGCAATATTCCATAGGTCTTTGAAATGTTTGAAGATTATCTATCTAATTGAAATATATCTTTGTATAACAAAAAAGCCTAACAAGACTATAAGTTTTATTATCATAGATGATTAACTATTAATCTGCATTTCTTAATTATACATTACAATTTTAAATGAATTACATTAACATAATACCTTAAACAAGAGTAGAAATATACATGCAGTATATAAAAATTAACCTTAAGTTTCTGTCAATAAACCAAAACTCATACCAATGTATAATAGTTTGAGATTAACAGTAGTTTTTTTAGATTAAAGTAGATTCAATAATCTACCTTTGTAAAAATCATTTCTATATCATATCCCACCTTTTTCCCTAGGAGGAGATTGACTGTGACCATTAACCATTTATAATAAAAACAAACATTTGTAAACAGTATTTGGAGAATTTGAGTGTAGCTTTCCATTACTACTTCTTGCTGATTAGGGGACCTGTCAGTCTTATATGGTCTTGAGCCTGGATCATTTTAGTTGTCAGCCTTGATACTGACATGGCCATCTCTTCCCATCAGAAAATTTTCAGGGTTCTTGATCAAACCTTATTTTCCTTAACCAGGAATAAATCCATAGCCTCTCATTGTCTGTGGACTAAAAAGAAAACCTCTCCTTCAATGTATCATATCTTTTGAGTTCAATTTTAAAGTCAACTCATTTATAAAATATATAGGTTGGTTTAATCCAGCTGCATTTATAATTAAATATCTTTTAGCAACTCTTACTACTTTCTTTGCAGTCAAAAAACTTAAAGACAAGATAATAACATATAATATCCAGACACTCTTTGTAATTTCTATCTGTATGTGGGTTATTTTTTTTACTCTATTTCTTTTTTAAGGACTTTCTCTATTCTTTTTCCTTTTTCTTTTCTCTCTCAAGTCTATGTATATTTTTAAACACACTGTAAACCATTTAAAGATGTGTTTTTAAATCTGCCTTTACTGTATTTCTATTATCTCTTATCATTTTCTGTTTCTGACCACACCTTTAATCTGCCAAGGTGTGGTTAGGATTAAAGGCTTGCCTAGGATGGCTGGCTGACTCCACTCAGCTCCTAGTCTAGCTTCATAGATAGTTTAGCTTTTTAGCAGAGGTACTAGCAGGAGCCACAATTACTACACTGGAGAATTTTAGAGTCCACATTTCCTCTAAGTAGAACACCACCTACCACTGCTCATTAACTCCATTTAAGTAGCCTCTTAAAAGAGCCACAAGATTTCACTGCTAAAGCTAAGTCAGGACACCTCTTTTTAAAAAGCCACATCTCTGCTCACCTCCAGCAGAGATGACCCAAGAAAATGCTGCTACTAAGAAGCTGTCTTTGACTCTGTTCTCTTTTTTGTCTGTAAGAGCAGTATCTTAAATCTGTCATAAGTAACTTGTGCTTGTACTGAGTCTTCTGTGAGACATCAGGAACATTGTTGCAGCTTAAACTGCACCCCTAAAGCCTGGCATTTTGTAGCTCAAGCACACATGCCATACCAGGGTGTCTCTGTACCACAGCCCACTTGAGAGACACAACTCAGAAGCTGCTTTTGACTCCACTTCTATGCTCTAAAACATTTTTCATGCTTTCTCAGGCTTTATGTGGGTACATGTGACTCAATATGGAGCATCAGTTGTAGTATTGATTTCTAGCCTATCCATTCTGGCCTACCCCCCATAGTCCAAATAAATCTCTATTTCCCTGAGACCTGGCCTAGCCTGAGGTTTGGACTTGCTGAATTCTAGGCCAGACTTTCAAAGTAGTTCCTAAGGGAGCTTGGAACTTGAGTCCTCTTTAGTTGTGTTGTCTGGCAAGGTAACAGCAGCCTGTGCTGATGGATAACTAAACTTAAAAGATGGTGCCAGAGATGGGGAGGGTAGTAAAGTGGGCCTGAATGCTAACTGCATGCTCTCACTGTCACCATGGATAGAACAATAGGTACTGCTTCTTTACTGAGTGCTGCTGATGCTAATTCTCTCTCGGGGACACAGGACAAAGACACATGGCAATCTTCACATTTCAGAATGAGGATAATCAATCTTATTCCATGTATAAAACACACCCAGTGCTGAGAAAGAGCCATAAATCCTACCAGCTGTTCTGTGTTAGAAGGGAAAAGAGAAGGGGGTTGTGAACTGAAAAGTTTTCTTTATTTTCTTCTGAAATATGTGGAAACAGACTCAATAATAGATTCCTGCAAAAAGAAAATGTGAGAGGGTAATATAGGCTGGTAGAGAATAAAGTTCATTGATCAGATTTCTACGGAAAACAGCTTTATCCTAAAATGTCAAATTCAAAGTATTTATGGTTAATAGGTGCATAAAGTTTTTGATAAACCAGCAGGTAATTTCTCTCTCTCTCTCTCTCTCTCTCTCTCTCTCTCTCTCTCTCTCTCTCTCTCTCTCTGTGTGTGTGTGTGTGTGTGTGTGTGTGTGTGTGTGTTTGTATGTTGATTCTTTTACATGCTAGGTTAACAAGGCTTTGGGTATTCAGTAGGTAAAGTCATTTTGTTAATGAAGAATTTGTGTCTAATAGAATCTAAACAATAATTAAAAATATGTTTTCTGAGAAATTGGCAGGTTAGAATGTTGAGTATTTCCAGTAACACCATTTGTTATTGTAAACTGACATGTTCTTCCACTTCTCAAGTGCTGTACTCTAAGTGTGAGTTCTAAGATAGTAAAAAATGTATGTTATTAAAATAAGAAAACACTATGCCAAATGTGTTTTCTTCCTGCATGATCTTTTTGAGACTTTAGGATGTTGGTGTCTATGAGACTCTCCTAGAGTAGGAGAGGCTAGATTGTACCTTTACATTGTTCTTGATTTCTTTATGCTTTTTTTAGTGAGTGATCTGCACTGTGAGTGTTTGGTAAAATGCAATTTGAATTATGGTAGTGTAAAGTTCCCAGGAGTTGCTTTTAAACAACACAAATTGAAGCCAGTCTTTCAAAGTGTAACTACATGAGAATTTTAAGAACTTTCTTCTGGTTGGAATTCAAACTTAAAATGCTTAATATTCCACAACACCTGGGAATATTGAAGAGGAAGTTTTAGAGCTAAAATCCAAGCAACAAGAAGGGAAGCAAGACTTCTACCCTCAAAGACGGTGGCAGCCATCACATATCACGAGTCTGAATTCTGTGATAATGGGACTCAAGGGCAGCAGATGATACACTTGATTTTTCACACAAAGTAGAAAGTCTAGATTTCACAGTTGCTCACTGAGGGTTGCCACCACCATTTCCACCAAGGAAAATGAAGTTAAAAGCTTCATATCCCATAGTATGATTGTGCAGTGAGTGGTGTATCTAGGATTGAAATAAACCTAGATAATGTGTTGGGAACAAAATGATGCAATGTGACTTTTAGTCTCCACACCGTGTTGACACATCCAGATATCATGGCTCATCTGGGGTCATAACTTCATTACATCTCTAAACTTTATTTTCACAGAGGAATGGAAATTATGGAGGTACAAAGGTGACTTTGGTTGGAATTTAGCAAGTCGGGGTGCCCAGTGGCTCCTCAGCAAGGAATTTTAGGATTAAATGTAGAGAGTTTTGAGTTCGAAGTACCCTTTGGGGTTCTTTGTGGACCCTTTTCTTGAAAATGATGACCCAAAATTCCACTATCCTTTATTCTTTCTTTGCTTGGAGACAACTACAGTTAAGGGAAATAGAAGACTAACCCGCCTAGTGGAACAGCCCTGGGAATTACATATATAATTTATAAACTCTATAAAGCTTTGTTCCACTCTCTAGACAAGTAAGCATAGGAACAGGGCTAGATAGTTTTGATAGCTGGGATTTTATACTTCTCTCCAATCTAGTCTATTTTACTTTGTCTCACAGTTTCAGAAACTTAATATCAAGAAAGATTTTGTAAAAAACTAAAGTTTATTTATTTTTTATTTAATACTTCCTCCCCATTTTCCTCCCACGGTTCAAACAAAGAAAGCTCAATGTTTATTACCACTTATTCTTGGAAAATCCTTGGCACCTGATAACATATCAAACACCATGAGGCAAACACCGTGGTTGAGTCATGTCCTATCATTTTGCCTCAGATGGCCTCATCCCAAAAGAACATTTCTGGATTAGTCAACCTTGTTTGTAACTTAAACTATAGTATCAGAGTCATACAATTGGTGATTTGATCAGCAGTACTTTCTAAGTTCAGTTGACAATACAAACTTCTGGAGAAGATGTCTGGAACATGTACAAACTAAAATCCAAGAGTTCTTGCCATCCAAGAGTCAGGAGATGATGTAAATAATCAGATTCCTAGAATACAGTAGAAGGGCATTGGAAATGTCATATATGGACATAGTAAATGATCAAAAAAAATTGACTCTGAATAGAGAGTAGAGATTGAACGGATAATAGTGTTTGTTGAAGAAAAAAATGTGATTTTAAATTAGGGGGTAGTTGTGACAGGGTTGAAGAAAATTCTAGCTCAGATGGCTTGACATAAATAAAACAATACATGGTCAGAAGGAGTTGATATATTCAGAACAGCTCTTGAATGGTCTGGAGGGCACTAGACCACAGAATTCATAAGAATATTGGAAGCTTCTTGGAGGTAGGAGAAAGATTTATGGCTCACCATTGTAGGAAAATCATCCAATACATAGGATATTTGGGAGAGAACAATTAAAAGGCAATGTCTGATGGAAGATTAAATTAATCCATTTATCCCTAGCCCTTGTGGAATAGCACCTCCTATAAACACAGGCAGGCAATTGGAATTTAGAGGTAACAAGAAAGCTGGAGATGTTTGTTTGTAAATCAATTGAGACTTAACTTTGGTCTTTATACATCTATTCTTAAAAATCCAACAAGATCTTCCTTTAAAGTATTGGGTATAGATTCCATCTCAGGAAGTAGGCATTGAATTCACCTTTTAAAAGTGGTTGGCTATTTCTCTATTGTGTCACTATTGCTCTAGTGGGCCTAACTTGGAGCTAGGCTGTTATAGCTCAGGTGTTTGTGGGTAGGTGAGATTGATGATTACTTCTCTTTTTTTGTGGCGTAAGACATATTTTAACACCATGAATGCTAGGCAGCAGCTTCCACAGTCTATGTCACAAGTTTGTGGTGTCTTCATCAATAGAGTCCTACTGCCCTGAGATCAGATAGGTCATGGACCCCAGGGGAAAACATACTGCTAATGCTCTTCTGAGTGAACATAGCAATAAAATGGCTCCCAGTGATTTACAGCTACACCTACAGATCAATGTATCACTCAGCCCTTATCAGAGGATCTTCTTACAGTAGATGGCAACTAACACAGAAGACCCACAACTGAATAACATACAGAGGATAAGAGATTTTGGAGTACATGTGCCTGAACAGGATAGCTCCATCACACCCCTCCCCAGGGCTCAGAGATAGGGCAGAATCATCACAAGAATCAGAGGTTGACTCCAAGGCAACTGTATCTTCCAGACACAGTGGGAGTGATGCACATAAGAACTCACAGAGACTATAGCACATTGCACAAGATCTGTAGACGTTCATGCCAGGCAAAATTCCAGAATAAAGGAAGAGAAGTGAGCAAAAAGTTTCACCCTTCACCAAGAAGCTATTCACAAATGATAACTTCTGGGAGAAGGAAAACATTAGTTTTCTTCAGTAGAGTGACCCTCAATGTATCAACCACACTTCAGGACAAGACCTTTTCTCAGAAGTTGGTCAACAAATATCGAATCCAAATTTTAGAGGTTTTTTTTTTGTTTTGTTTTGATCATTTTTATTTAAGATTTTTTTTTAATTCATTTTACATTTCAAACACAGATCCTCTTCTCACCCCTTCCCCTGCCAGGCTCCCTCTCATTCCCCCTTATCACCTCCCCAAAAAGGTAAGGCCTTCCATGGAGAGTCAGCAAAACCTGGTACATTCAGTTCAGGCAGGTCCAGGTCCCTCCCCCCTGCATCCAAGTTGTGCAAGATAACGGGCTCCCCAAAAAGTCAGCTCATGCTGAACCCACTGCTCTGGGCACCTTAAACAGACCAAGCTACACAACTGTCTCCTGCATGCAGAGGGCCTAATCTGGTCCTATGCAGGCTCCACAGTGATCAGTCTAAAGTTTGTGAGTTCCCATGAGCTTGGTTCAATTGTCTCTGTAGATTTCCCCATCATGATCTTGACACACACACACACACACACACACACACACACACACACACACACACACACCCCTCACTCAAATAATCCCTCCTTTCTCTCTCTGACTGTGTTTTAAATGAGAGAAAGAACATGAATTTTGGTGTGTAGGGAGTGAGGAAGATCTGGAAGGAGTTGAGGGCAGGAAAGAATTTTTTTAAAAAACATTCAGTGTTTGAAATTCTCAAAGAATAAATAGGCTTTTAAAAACTCTAACATAAAGAATTTTACTTTCTCACCTTCTTATGAAGTGACAAACAAAATATCATCTAAAAGTCTTGGCAAGTATGCAACATTTTGTATCTGATTCAAGATTTTTTTTTCATACCTTGGTAAATAAAATTATATTACCCCCTGCCCCAACACCTGTCTCATTACTTTATTTTCTATACTTGATGAAGCTCATCAGCTTTAGAATAAATCACCAGTCTGCCTTCTTTTATTTTTCTTCAATTTTTAGAAAGCAAAATCTGAAATTGGGAGAGCAGCATATTGTTGTCGTGCTCAAAAATCTATCTCAGTTGGATGAATATTGACTTAGGAAGATAAGGCTTAAAAAATGGCCGGCAGCCTGCTGATTCTCTAGGAAGTCAAAATGAAAATAACTGGTTTTCTGACTCTGGATGGGCAAAATGTAAGTCAGCAAAGAAATTGTCTTCATGGCACCTTTTAGCAAAAGCTGACATTATTCTGCACAATAGGCACCTGACCCTGGGAGATGGAAGAGAAAAGGACAGGTTTTTGGCACATAACAAAGCTGACTTGGTCCATGTCAATTTGGGTAGATTAGTTCAGATCACAGAGCCTCAGTCACCCCATCTGTGAATGAGAATAAGTCACATCTCCCTAGATGTGGGAATATTAAAGGTAACATGTGATGCTCACAATACATAATAAGTGATTTTCAAAAGCCCTCTAGCTGTTATTTCTTGTGGCTAATCCTTGCTATAAGCTTAAAAACGCTTTTTCCTTATTTCTTAATATCCCTTTTGAAGCATAATAGATTAGAAATTGAAACAATAATAAAAAATCATGACTTAGAAAATATCTTTTAGTATAAATAGTAGCAAAACAAGAATTCTTTATAAGTAAAACAGAATCTTTTAAGATTGCATTTTAAAAATTTCCATGCCAATTAACATGTATGTGGTTTAAACAAGTTATTTAATTTTATTTTTACTTGGTACTTGAATACTGTGTTTATGAAAAGAAGTGTGCATAGAAACAAAAAGTCAGTGAATTGTCCAGTGGGTGACACTTATGCAGTAGGTATCCACTGTCATCTCTAAATATGACACCTTCCTGACATAACCTTGTAGACTTGTTTGTATTCTTTGTATGCTTATACAAACTGGAATGCTTTTGTTTCAAGGATGAACAAGCAATGGTTCTAAATGGCTACAAATACTGTGTGCCCTGGCCATGGAGCCATTTGGACTGATCCAGAAAGGATGAGTTACAAGATTTGCTCTGCTTAAAAGGAATAAGCATAACAAATACTGCATAGTAGGATTGATTATGGCACCAGAGCATTATTGACTATAACAACTATAATTATAGTAACTGCTGACCTAAAATAAATTATGAATGATGATTATAAAAAATGTTGATAGTAGTTAAAAGATCAATACAGGAAGTAAATTGTAAAGAGGATAAGTTGTTTGAGTGTGTGTGTGTGTGTAAGAGAGAGAGAAAGAGAGAGAGAGGGAGAGAGACAGAGACAGAGAGACAGAGACAGAGAGGTGATCAATAAGTCTTAATAATGTCTTCTAAACAATCTGCACGTGTACTCAAAGCATCTAGAGGCTCTGAATGAGAGGAATAGCCCCTGCCATTAGAGAAACATCAACTCCGGGGGCCCCGTGATATTTGTTCAATATGTAATCTGCTACTCCAGGCTCATCCCTGAGTGACTTGGGCAGCCTTTGTGCCTCTATAGCTCATGCAGAAGATTGGATGGAATGTGGCTAGAATTTTCTTTGGGCAGCCAAGTAGCTCCCAGATAAAGACATGGAGAGTTATTATCAATGATAAATGCTCTGTTTTAGCTTAGGCTTGTCTCACTAGCTCTTTTAACTTAATTTAACCTGTTTCTATTCATCTACAGTTTGCCTGAGGGCTTTTCACCTACTTTCCTGCTTCCTCTATGTCTGTCTGTCCCCTGGCGTCTCCCTGTTTGTCTGTCTGTCTTTCTTTCTTTCTTTCTTTCTTTCTTTCTTTCTTTCTTTCTTTCTTTCTTTCTTTCTTTCCCAAGCCTAAATTTCTCCTCCTACTTACTCTCTCTGCCTGGAAATTCTGCCTAGTCCTCCTTCCTTATTATTTGCCATTCAGCTTTTTATTAGACTAATCACATGCCTTAGGCAGGCAAGGTAAAACAGCAACACATCTTTACATAGTTAAACAAATATTTTGTGACAGCAGAAGGTCCAATTTATAAACTTGTGACAAGCCTTTACTTTTCACATTAAAAGACAGCAACGTGCCCTTCCCTACAGCATGAGGTCTTGTGTGGAAATGCTCACCATTACTTCTAAACCCATTCACTCAGAAGTGATGTTTTCCATTTTCTGTGCTGTTTCTCCATGGGCCTAGAGAAAGAAGAAATTACCATCAAGAAAACCATTGTAGAGCAGTATTCTCTGAGCCTGGTCTTTAAATAGCCAGTACATAAGGTAGGGGCAATGAGAACGAAGAAGAGAGATAGTGTATTATGAGATGTGTAACTCTGGACAGATTTCTAGTGTTACGCTAAAATCTACAACAAACTATAGAAGAATACGAATTTTTGGGCAGTGGGGAGAGAAATAAGGAAGTTTTTAGCTTTAGATGTCATTTGACTGGTTAAACATGATCAGGTGGTTTTTTTCCAAGTAGGAATAACATAGGGACGGCAAGTCCCATTCCAGGCACAAAATTTAAAGTACATCTAGATAACACTAGACAGCTACAAATAAACTCATATTTCAACGAAAGCTTATTTTTAGACAAGCAAAAAACACAAATAAAGATCAAATTTGTTCTTTATTGTATCTGAGTATAAGATTGCTGCCTAATGGGAAAACGTTTTGTCCTTTCCTTTTTTCTTTTTGAAAAGTAGCTTATCCCTTATATAAAAGAGGAAAAAAATAGGAAATGTGAAAGGGGGCTGGAGAGATGGTTCAGAGGTTAAGAGCACTGGCTGCTTTTCCAGAGGTCCTGAGTTCAATTCTCAGCAACCACATGGCAGCCCACAACTGTCTATAATTCCCTTTCCAGGGTTTCTGACACTCAGACAGAAACATGCAGGCAACACACTAATGAACATAAAATAAATAAATTGTATTAAGAAAAGAAAATGTAAAAGTATAAGAGAGCAAACATCTGCTTTTTGATACATGAAGCAGTTGCTATTTTGATATATTTTTTCTCATTCTATATTCTAACACCAATATTAATAGTGCTCTAATTTGCATTTCTCTGATTACTAATTAAGTTGAAATAGTTCTCCAGATTACTTTCCATAGTCTCTGAAATTAAGCTAGGTTCTGTCATGCATTATGAATGGGTTACTTCCCTCTATTGTGAGGCTGCTGGTGCTGATAGGTACCTAGGCTGCCTGCTAGATACTGTACTTTTTTAAATCGTGTATTTTAAAATGTTACTTGGGTGTTTTCTCCATCATTGTGTGCTATTATTTCTATGGGAAAGTAGTTTTATGGTTATTATGGAGAGTGGTTAATTTTACAGACTAAAACTAGAAGAATAATCAAAGACTTAAGAATAGGAACTTTAAGTATCATTAAGCATTGCTAGTACCCCTAGATATGCTTTCTCCACTTCACTCCTCAGTCTTCCTTTTGGGGAGCTATCAACATGATATCTGTTAGCAGAAATTATAAATTCTCTGTCATATAAATGTAAGCATTTAGCTTGCACTTGTGTGTCTGGCTTCATTTATCAAGGTCACCTTTCTTCCTGAGATTTAAGAACACTCTTACATCTCTAATACAGTATAGGAACTCATGTGGGATTTACAGTGTAATCTGTTGTTGCTTGCAATATATTCTGCTTTTGAGATTCCAGAGGGTAACAGTGTTAGGACTTACCTTAGCCTATGGTTTCTGGTGACAATATATCTGAGTTTATGTCGGGCATATGCCACGGGATGAAACTACTGGGTGGAAAAAAATATATATATTTGAATATTACAGATAACTTGTAGTTTATCAAAATAGCTTTTCTAATTTGGTATCTTGTTGCTAGTCTTTTAATTTTTCAGTTGCTAGGTATACTTTTCCAATAATTGATCTTTTTGTCTTTTTACCATTCTGATTGATACATAGTAGTGTTAATTTGAGTTTCTCCAATGACAAATGAATTTTGACACCTTGTCTTAAGTTTGCTAGCTACTATATACAATTTTTTAATAATGAATATGGTAAAGCTTTAAACTCCTCTCTCAAATAATATCCTGCTATTGCTTTATTGAGTTTTGGATGGTCTCCCTATGTTTCAAGTGAGTTCTTTGACCTACAGAAAAAATAATATTTATTCCCACCTAGATTTTTTTAATGGCTTAGTAACAGTTTAATTATTACCATATTTAATATATTTAACTATATGTTGCAGAATATTTGATCACACTGTGAACCCCTAGATTGCATTATTTACTGGAAAAACCTGTTTCTAGTTGTGGTGTGGCTCAGCCCTAACAGTCACCTTTAATCCAAAAACTTTCTGCTTATTGTAAACAGGATTAAATAAAAGCAAAATTCCATAGGTCAAGAGGTGGAGCAGGCAACCAGCTGACAGGAAATAACCATAGAGAATAAGAGAGACTCAGGAGGACTGAAAGAGAGGGGCACAGGAAGTAGCATGAAGAGACATTCAGTTTGTGGAGTTCTGTTTTGAGGTGATGTAGAAGAAAATTTCTTTTCTGGGATGTTGTCTGAGGAGGAAGGTGAGTCAGGTTCTTCCTCTGCTTCCCTTAGCTTTCAGATTTTCATCCCAGCATCTGATTCCCAATTCTCTATTTGTAAAAGTGAACAATTGAGATTTATAAAAAAACATTTATGAGATGATAAAAATTATTGAGATTGATAACAATAACAACTATATTTATATACTATTTTAAATATATGTTAACTATATTTGACATGTTTAATTGTTTAATAAAATACAGTTTAATTAGCATAGTTTTAGAAAATTGATTTTTCTTTTTAAAAGTCACTTTTAATTCTGTGAAAGCACATTGAGGGTGAGCAAGTATTATATCCATGAGCACAGGTGCCTCAGGAGGCCAGATTAGATCTTCCTGGAGCTGGGATCTATGCAACAAGAGTGCCAAGACCAACCTCAGGACATCTTCGAGAGCAGTAGGTGGTTTTTGTTATTATGTTTGTTTTTGTGAAACGGGGCTTCTCTGTCTTCTCTGCCTTGGCTGTCCTGAAGCTCACTTTGACACTCCTGAGGCTGCCTACTGAGTGCTGGGATTAAAGGCTTGTGCACCACTGCCTGGCCAGCAGTAGGTGCTGTGAAGTGCATTTTTTTTTTTTCTAAAAGCTTTTCTCTTTTATTCTTTACAGATAAATATACAATCTATTTTGAATTTAATTTTCTACCAATATAAGAGTTAAAACACAGTTTTTTTTTTTTATTCCATTACCATTTACTGAAAAGGCCTCTTAATTGTTTATCCATGTTGGGTTTTGAAGCTGGGTCAGTCACTGACCTTCAGTGACTTACTTACTGCTTCAGCCAGACTGGCCAGCCAATGAACTTCAGGAGTCTGCCTATATCTCTGTCCCCAGTTCTAGAGTTAGAGGTGTAGATCACTGCAGCCTTTACATGGTGCTAGGGATCCACCCTCAGGTCCTAATAGTCTCAGAGAAGGTGACTCATGGACTGATTTCCAGTGGTAGTATATAGTGAGACAATCTATATTACATAATTCAGAGACAATATTTTCTGTTGTGTTACTAGCAGAAAGTTAACTCCAAACCAGGGTGTTCTTTTGGAATGCAATAAAAGTAAGACTCATTTTAAGCTTAATCTTTTTCTTTTCTGCTTCAGTTGGACCTCCCAAGGTGCATATTCAAGGTGAGGTTTCAGGAAGTCAGGCATTTGAGTTACCTGACCCACTATAAAAAATTTATTTTCTAGAACAAAGGAGAAAACAAATTATAGTGGACTCATCCAACTCTACAGCTTTGAAGTTTTGATACAAGTTTGTAGCAACAACTGCTGATAGAGACACTCCTTGTATGATGCTGAGCCAGTGGGCAGTAGTTATCTGTGTAGAAATCTCAGGTAGTGTGTTCTAGAGTTTATCCTTGACTTTAGCAGATATGAAATAGGTTATGTTTGTTTACTACGGTTCATAACCAATGTAATATCCCCTGTGGAAAATGAATCCATTGTCTTCTCCTACCTATATTAGAAACACACAAGGAGTTTTGAGATAATGTTCAATAAATGTTCATTTATTTCAATATAACTCATTTTATGAAAGGATCATTACCATGTGTATCTGCTTAGAAACAAAATTGGCTAAGGTTAGTCTTATTTCCCATTTTCTTACTGTATAGTTCATAGACTCAGGCAGCAATATAACAGAACAGAGAAGAACTTTAACCAGACCTTCACGATACAAATGTAGTCATCCAAAGAAAATGGGCTTTCTGTTCATATTCTTCATAAATGCTATAATATTTCAAATGAAGACTATAAATTAAGTAATTTGTGGAACAAGGAACATGAGTACAAAAGGACTCCTATTTGAAGATAATTTCTAACTACCAGCTGCTTATATTAGTCTGAACTGGTGCAAACAATATTATAACAAACCCAGTTTTTATAAATTGGGGTTTTAAAGCATACTTGAAATCATTAATGTGTAATGTATTTAAGCAAACTATGTGTTGATCTGGAATGTACAGCAAAAAACTCAAAGGGCTTTACCTCTTGATATGGTCAATAGACTATAAATACAAAATAAAAGCCTTGAAAGACTTGGATATGAAATATCATTCCCAAAGTTCATGTGTTATAATATTTGATACTAGCTGATGGGCTTTGGGGTCAGTGACTAGATTCCTAGAGTCCTAACAAAGTCAATAAATTAATCCTTTGATGGATTCATAATACCAAGTCATTATTGGGAGATGCTGTCTAGGAAGAGGAAATACATCATCAAGGACCTGTCCTGGATGCCATTCCCTGTTCCTGGCTCTCCTATCCTGCTGTCAAAGAGTGAGCAGCTACTACTCCAGGCTCTTTTTGTTTGCTTGCATCAGGGCCAAAGCAATGAATCTATTCAACCTTGGACTGAAATTTCTGAAACTTGAGTTAAAGCAATTTTTAAAAAATTGTTTGTGTCATAGTGAGGAGCACACTGGCATGAGACTGAATCAAAAAGGCCCTTTGACTTTAAGATAGTAATATGTGACCTCCTAGCACACTCTCACAGAGACTTGATGCCATCTCTGGTACCCCACTGTGAGGCTCTACCCTTGCACAGCTATGATGTTTGTTTTTATTCAATGACAAACTGTTTTCCATGCATGTTATCACCTATCAATGAAATAGAGAAAGGGGAATGACTCAGCCAATGGTCCTCGCTCTTTTCAGATGCAGTGGCCCTCTTTTGTATGCCTACTGAGAAAAGAGAGGGATGTCACCAGCCTTTATTTCTACCATTGTCCCTCAGGAGCTTTGTTTTGTCAGTTCTACTGTAAGAAAGACTAACCCACAAGGTTGGTTGGCTATTTTGGCTAGTCATTTATGAACCGTGAGTAAACATATTGTCTCTGTAATCTTCGCTTCCATTTTTCTGGGTATTCTGTTCTGCCTTGTCATGTTTAAACAAGGTTTTTCAGGGCTAAGACAAAATGAGGGGCCAGATATATAACATGTACTGTACTGGCATTCCAGATGGACACCAGCCTCACATAACTGTGGCTTTAACTCAATGCACTGTGTAGTATTTGTTATTATGAGCTGCAGTGAAAGGAAAGAACTAGGGGTGTAGACCACTGGGATGAATTCAGTTCTGAGACACAAAGACAAAAAAGCCTCTGGGTCACAGCCATCCGTTTGTGTATAAAAAAATGTTTGCTCACAGCAAAGGCCTAAACTTTAATTTGGTGCAATGCAAGTCCTGCATTGTATGAAGTCTCTTTCATCACATGCATCTGAAAGCTCTTCAGAGGCATCTGGATGGAGAAAAAAAATGATTGTTTAAAATAATAAAAAGTCATAGGCAGATCTACCAGGAGAAGAACTTGGCTTTGGTGTTTCCTTTTTTCAGGCCTAATTTTATCCACAGGACAAGGGAGTTCATGCATGCTTGGTTTCTGCCCCTCCCCAACATGTCTTCTCATTTGCTGAAATTACTATGAAGACTTAAAGAAAAAGTATACAAAATGCATCTGAGCTGCTTTGGGTGGCTACAGCTTTTGCATCCATAGTGCCCTCTGAAATGTGTCTCATGAACAAACCTTAGCTTTCTGGAAGGAAACATCTGTACACATTGCTTGCATCTAGGTCACAGCTGAGTGGAATTCAGGGTGAGGTACTCTGGTTGTCTCTAATGGCTTTCTGTAAATTTGGTATGCATTTTCTCACCCCTACCCAGAGGCAAGTGAGTTTCAATGTCTCCTCCTGACCCATAGTAAATACTAACCACAATTTGTAGATAATATTCAGTTTTTTAAAAATACCTTAGCCCATATATAAACAAGACATAAGAGACAGCATTGCTCTTTGTCTTATAACAACTAATCATGTTTTAATTATGTACACTGTTTCTCTTATAAAATATAGAAGTCGATAAACATTTTTCTGAAATTGGTCTTACCTCATTTATCTTAATCTAGATTTCCTTAATATATAATATCTAAAAAACTCCTCATGAATATCATTTTTATAGTTTAATCATACATGTAATACAGGAAGAAAAGAACCAGGGAATGGAGGTTTACTTCAATGGTGAAAGTCCCTGTGTAGTGCTCTCGGGCTTTGGTGTTCAGTACGAAGAAGTCTTTGGATTTAATCTTTGTTGAAGGGACAACAAAATAAAACAAAAACAACAGAAGAAGGGTCTGTTTTACAGACTTCATAAGCTACTTGTAGTAAAATATTAATTCTTTAAGAATGTTATGCACACACCCAGTGTATGTTGATTATATTCACATCTACTCATTACTGAACTTGTGGTGCTGGGTCATCCCTGGGAGCAGTGTCATCCTAGTGGAGGCCACACATTAAATGTCATGAGTATTACCCCTACCCTCTCAAGGGCTCTCTGAGATTGCGATAAATAGCAAGAATCTGGAAACAACCTAGATGCCCCTCAACTGAGGAATGGATTAACAAACTGTGGTCCATCTACACAATGGAGTACTACTCAGCAGCAAGAAAAAATAATATCCTAAAATTTGCAAGCAGATGGATGGATTTGGAGAATATCCTCCTGTGTGAGGTATCACAAGCCCAGAAAGATAAGCAGGGTATGTACTCACTCATTAGTGGACTTTAAACAAAAAGCAAAGCATTCCCAAGCTGCAAAACACAAACACTGAACAGCTTGGAATCTGAAACACCTTGAACCAGCACCTTGGAGCCCACTTCCTCCAGAGGAACACCTGACCCAGTCTTGATGTTGGGATTAGGAAGGCAGATCTGCCAGGAGTGGATGCTGAACTAAGCCACCTTGGGACCTCCTGTCCTTGCTGGGGAGGAGATAAAGTGATGGAGAGAAGAGAGAGTGACTGTGAGGGGCTGGAGGAGGAAGGGAGTCTGAACAAGGGGATACATGGAAAAAATGAGACTTTATTCATAATAAAAAGAAAAGAAAAAACCCACTTGGAAAATACAAAAAAAATACATCTTAGTGTTTGAAACAATTAAAAATATAAAGCAAACTACCTTTGTGAAGCACAGGAGTAATTTTTATCTTATTAATAGCTAGCGCGTGTATGATGTGGGTGAGGAAGGCTTGTGCACAAGACATAGGCCTGTAGAGGTCAAGGGGCAACTTTGGGGGATCATTTCTTTTCTTCTCTCTTTATGTGGTTTCTTGGAATTGGATCCAGGTCATCAGATTGTGTGTAAGCACTTTTGCCTGCTCAGCCATCTTGCTTAGATTTTCTTTATATATACATGAAAGATGATAACCAAGAATAGAAGTAACAGAATTTAATTCGTTGAGGAGGAAACACTGTGAAATATGCAATTTATTTTGTTTTCTGGTCATTTAGTAAGCAGTGCTAATATTCATAGCCTCTTGATTGCCTCTGTGGATAACATTTCATTGAGCTGAAAAGAAATCAGCTCAAATGAAGCCAGCAGGTAACTGGATGAGTAAGTTTTAGCAGTCAGATTTGTGGCTTGTCAATGCTTCCTCCACAGCATAGAGTAGTTAGACAGTTCAGCCTGTGGAGGACCCATGTTCTATCTAAACTAAGGCTCATTTCCCAAAGACTTTCTCCTTTCTTCTCAGAAATAGTCTTCTAATTGAGTTGCCCACATGACTTTCAGTCAGAAACTCCAACTAAAGACAAATAGATGATGCGATGCTTTTGTTTAAAGACTGTGAGTGCCAAGTAGCTTTTCCTTCACTCTTTAGCATCATATAATTCCCTACAAATATTTTTTTAGCATCAAATGTAATAAGCCCACTTGTTAAAACTCTTTCCTATTGCTTAGCAGTCAGAAAGATGACACCTACATCTACTTTGCTTGGTCCATTGTGAAATTGTACTCCCCGTGTTTCTGGTATTTTGTTCCTCATTAAGGGACTTACCTTATGTCCTTCAACTATGTCTTGAGGATGGGAAAGCATCCTGGGACTTTCCTCAGTCATGTCAGGGTGACTGCAGAAAGCCACAAAAGCTTGGGGAGAAGAGACAAGCTTTGTGCTCAAGGCCAAAGTCAAATGACAAATGTTCTTTACCTTCCTCTCCTTTCTGATGTTTTTTCTTATTTTTTTTAACAGGATGAAGTCAACATGACTTACTGAAAGCATCTCAAGCTGAGCTCCAAAAACACATCTAATGGCTCCAAACACTCTTTCTCCGAAGAGATATCTCTAAGGTTTGTTTACCAGACTCAGCATTTGTGATGGTGATTGTAGCAGGATGTAAGTTGTTCAACTACATAGTTCCTGGTCCTTGTGTAACATGGTGGCATATGCTATCTTTAGATTCTCTTTTTTTGATCCTTAACAATAATTTTATGATAATTATGATCATGACTGTGGCAGAGCTGGAGTTCAAAACTCAGGCAACATGGATGTTAGATTGGTTTTGCATGTCTGATAGCCCCCAAACATTTGTATGATGTTCTAAGTTTCTTCAAGCTCTTTTCTCTTGTTAGAGAAAAACTCCAGGAAAAACAACAAACAAACA
This sequence comes from Sigmodon hispidus, assembly GCA_004025045.1. Lineage (NCBI taxonomy): Eukaryota > Metazoa > Chordata > Mammalia > Rodentia > Cricetidae > Sigmodon > Sigmodon hispidus. Next base: position 205,685 of record PVIH01000190.1, read on the forward strand.
AACAAAATAAAACCAATCAGGAATTAAGGGCAAGTGTCTATTTTTCAACATTATGCAGTTTTCTCTGACTCTTGGCTCTGACTAATATCTGGTGTGCTGAGTTTCTGGTGCCCATTTACCCCTTGGGCCAGCCATACCACTGAAGTGAAATCATATGCCTACAGCCTTGCTGCCTCCAGACCTTCTGCCTTATTTTGCTCTTACAAATTGCATATTTTTCTACCTAGTAATTTTCCAATTCTAGCTTCCCCAAATCAGCCATTTCATGAGCACTGAACTCTCCAAATGTGCTTCTTTTTATGGGTCAAGGCATTGGATGTGCTGTCATGGGCTTGGAAAAGAGGACACCCCACAGTGTCTACTGTTCTGTATTTACTTATCCAGACACAGAGAGTTCCTTGAATACTTTGACACATTTCCCTCTCTTTTTGTCCTCTGGGGTGAAAACTTGCAGACAATAATCCTTCCAGTGGTCATGTTCCAGAGTAAAATATATTGCTCACAGGCAGGTATTTCTCAAGCAAGCCAAGCCTCCAACCATTCCCCCATTTGTGCTTTTGTGTTCTGATAAGTGAACCTCCCACACAATGCAGTTTTGTATAGTAAATGGAATTGTGTGTGTGTGTGTGTGTGTGTGTGTGTGTGTGTGTGTGTGTGTGTGTGTGTGTGTTTGGGCATTCAATGCCTTGGGTTTGGTCTATAAAGTATACATATTTACAGTTCAAATGTTAGCTGTCTCTGAGCCTCATGACTAGTTGCATAGGCTAAAGTGAGTGTAAAATTTCCTGACCATGGAGATCACCCTGTTTCTGAGACATATCCAGATGAAATACACATGAAAGTTTCAGGTTGATTGCAGAAGTAGTCTCCATCCCTCTGTCTTGTCTTTTCTGGTTTCTGTTACTGTGTAAGCAGAACTGTCATTTGACAGATTCTTTCAAAGTGACCAACATGAGGCTTTTAGTTTTTTGACTTTATAAATTTTATTATTTAAAACACAACAAACAAAAAGTCCTGGCAAACAAGTTAAAACATCACAAGCCAAAATTAACCAAAAGGGAGCTTTTAGAAATGAAATTTCTTTTCTTCTTTCTCTCTGACTCTCTCAAAAAAGTCTTAGGTTTGCAACCAAACTGTCCGTAGAAAATAACCATATAAGTTTAGATATTAAGATCGTCAGAAGCAGATAAAGTAATGACCTTGAAATACCACCTCGCCTGGGATGGAATTTGCCAAAAGGATTCCAAATTACCAGTCTGAGCTCTGAGGTTTTAAATTTTCATTTTTGTATTGAAGTTATTATCTATGCAGAAAAGAACTTGACATTTATGAGAAAGAAATAAAAATTTGTATTGTTTATCCCAGGAAGAGCCAGCCCATTAACAAGAAATCAATGGTAAAATCAACTTTAGTCAAATTCTATATTCTGGTGTGACTTTTACTAATCACGTTGATTTTAGTTTATTAGAAGCAACAATAAATTAATAACATCAGTAAAATAACACTAGCAGCCAAACTAGGCGCAAAAACTCAGCTTGCATGCTTCTTGAGTATCTCTTTCATCTAGACACACAAACACACACTTTTTGAGCATTTCCTTCGTTTCTGCCTTAAGCTTTAAATTTGGAAACAATGTCATATGGAAGGGAAGTGGCAATTAACTTTACGGGACACATTCTAAATATTCAAATGTTTAAAGTTTTCAGCATTCATTGTATATTAATTTTTGGAGCCACAATGTGTATGTATCTTTTCCTGACATTTTACAGTGGAAAATTTCAAAATATAAGAAAGTTGAAAGAATTATTTACACCCCATATGCCAAGCCTTATACTCTACAACTAAACATTTTCCATATTTGAACTCCTCTACACCCGCCCCCCCCCCAATGAATTTAAATCCAGTTCCTGCTACAGTAGTCTTACCCCTGGTCTCTGCCTATAAAGTTCACTATTTTGCTATTAGCTGGGTTTTGACACACTTTAATATTTCCCTTTGAGGATTTTGTTGTTGTTGTTTTTGTGGGGAGGGCCCTCTACCTTTCCCAGAATTTATCAGACTTCCTCCTGATCTCTTCCTCCAAATTTAATTTTTCTTATCCTTGTTACTTGTAGTTTAATTTCTTTTTCTCTTTACTTTTGTTACCTCTGGTTTCATGTTTGTTGTCTTTGTTAGTTAAATACAAAAGATCACTGCTAAAAAGTGGCTTGTGCCCAGTTAAGATTGCAAAGTTTGCAGGCAGCTACATCCAGGAATTTCAGAGCACAAGAGACAAAGTTGTGGCCTGCGCTTTGTTGCAGGAGTCAATGGGGATCCTGAGTCCTTTCCCTCTGCTGAAGGTAGTTCAGGCGAAAGTGCCGTTCCCATCCATGTACTCCATGATTTAAAATTCAAGTGCAGGCGTGCATTCAGGTTTAGAATCCCACAGCAATTTTTCAAGCATATCTCACATTTGTCACGATGTGTCGCATGTGTGCAGAGCTAATACATTGTGCGTTGTTTGTGTGTGCCTCACATTTGGGACCCCTGTGACCTACAGTTCAGCATGGGGTTTGTCCCCAAGCCTCTTTAGACTGTCAGCATTTTTTAAAGTTTGTTTTGTTCCTTATGCTAATAAAGCTCGTCCCCGCTTCAATCAAAGCATATTATCTCTTCTTTTTTTCTCCTCTGTAAGCAAGGCAGCAATCTGTTCTGCTTAAATGCCTCATCATCCTTGCTCCCCCATCCCTGGTTCCCTAGATTTTCGAGATTGTTGACTAGGATGTAACAGATGGTCCAACAGACCTCCGACTCTTTGCAGTGTTGGCCAGCTTGGCTCCGAAAAATAGCAGTACTGAAGTAAGTATTCCCAGGCATGGGACGCTCATGAATTTTAACTCCTCTTCAACAAAGGAATTCAAAGGGGGGTAAGAGCCAATCTATCAGGAGCGGAGGCAATTAAACCGGGAGTATGTAGGTTGGCATTCTGCTGCTGAGGACTCCTCCGCTTCTGAATATTTAGACGAGATTAGATCAGGCTGGCTTCCATTCATCTCTGCCCTGCCACAAGGTATCAAAACAATGACATGACTCAAAAACAGAAGGCAGTGGTCTTTTAGCTTTCCATGATAAAATGTTTGTGTTGTTGTGGAGAGCACGGTGGGGGAAGGGACAGAGGAGTCACATGGGTGATCCCTCCTCATCTTCCCAGGGACAACCAGGAAGAGGCCTCCTTTCTCCTCTGGCTCTCCCATCCTCTGTGGCCCTTGATTTTAATATTTTATTCACTAAGAGTTTGGACTTAGAGTCTGGGTTGCTCATACTTTTGTGATTACTTAGAGCAGAAAAATGGACCTGCAGGGCAATGGCATGAGAAGCCAGAGACGCTTGTCTGTGTTTTAACTTGAAAAGTACAGAAATGGACAAAGAAGAAAAAAAATTTTTTTCATAGTTTTACCATTAGAGAATACTTTGGGCAGATTTATTTCCTGGCTTTTATTTTTATTTTTATTTTTTTTTGTAGCACTATATATTTACATTTGGAATCACACACACATGTGATTGCATTGTCTCTGTAGAAATTATCAGACAGTTACATAACTGATTCACAGAGACAGCAGCCAAGCCTGTCCAGCAAACACACTTCCATTTCCTGCTTTCTCAGGACTTCAGAGTCAGTCCATGATCACGACTAAATTTTCTTTCTTTTCAGAAATGTCTATCATAAATTTCTGGTCACTAGAAATCTTCCTCTTTTTTTATTTTTGCTTTTGAAGTAAGCTGCATAGTAAGATGTGAGAAATGCTCAGTCATTTCTTTTCTTACCAGTATAGAAGAGAATGAGACAAATTCTCTTTGTACTTAATGCCACCATTTTGAACACTTTGAACTGTGAATAGACTTTGTTGCTGTTTTGGCAGAGCCAAAACCTGCCGCCCTTAATATGTAGCCGAAAACGATTTTCAACTTCTAATCCTCCTGCTTTTACCTCCTTGTTGGAGATTGAACCCCAGGTTTTCTGCATGCTAGACTAACACCCCAACTGGTCTGCATCCTTAACATTTGAAATTATAAGTGGTAAACTCAAAAAATAACATTGTTTCCATACAGATTAGGAATTTCTATTTCACCCACATAGTTGGAGGTATCACTGACTCAAGAATATGCTTTTTTAAAAAGTGAAAATACTAAGAGCAAGAGAAAGCACAGATCTAAGGGCATGGAATGGATTAGAAGCAGTTTGCAGCCTGGGAATTCTGCTTTGGTGTGTCTTTGGGAGCTTTAGAGTGAAGTATGGTGTTTAAATAAGTGTCTACTGAATGCTGAACACAAGAACATAAAGTAAGAGAGAAGTTTCCACAACTCTTGCAGTGTTGAAAACCCATGGGAGGCCAGATGAATGCACTTGTAACACTGGGGCCTATAGAGATTCGTCATTGTGCTCAGTAGCATCTTTCTGCCTAACTGACAGACATGGAAGCAGAGAAATAACCTGATAGCAGAGTTTAAATTTAAGCTGAATGTGAAGAATTGACTTAGTAAAGAATGAAAAACAAGGAGAAAGCTGGTGAGCAGAGGCAAAAAGAAAGACACACCATACTGACTTCAGGGTGTGCTATAGCATTAGCCAAACATGAGCCCAAGGAAATGACGATCATTAGCTCAACTTTTCAGAAAGTGGTAATTATTGAACTTACAGCTTCCATTCTTGCCAGCTTCGCTATGACATGTCCTAAGACAACCAGTCCCACTAACTCATGTATCAGCATCTACTTTGGGAGTCATGCATATTTGCAGTATCCAGATTGAAAGAACACAGTTCTGGGTTCTAACTTGCTTTCAAAATCAACTAGAAGACAGCTATAACCTATCTAGAGAGGTCTAGTGCAGAACATACTTGTGAATGGACTTTTGCTATTGTTCTGAAAGAGTCAAATCTGATGGCCTCAAGCTAAATATGTAGCTGGAGATGATTTTGAACTGCTCACCTTCCCAATGCTACCCCCAATAGAGGTGTGGGCCATCACTGGTTTGTGCCTTGCTGGTGACTAAACCCAAGGTTTCTTGCATGCTACACTACCACTTTACCAACTGATCTGCATCCCTAGCTTTTGAAGTTATTTTTAACCTGAAATAATAACTGATAGATTGAAAAATGGCATTGTTTTTGCTCAGGGCAGAAACTTAGCTTGAGAAGCCAGGTCTTATCCTGGCTGAATTATTGACTAGTTAGTAGGTTGGAAGACCATATGATGAGCCACTCAGGTTTTTCTGAACTGCAGCCCTATATAGACTGAAGATAGCTGACAGCAAAGGCCAGATTAGTGTGGTGTTCCACATTCAGTGTTCTATTACTGTGACAGAGTCAGTCTTCTCAGACCCATTCATGACCATTCTGCCCTCTATTAATCATATTTTGTTATCAGAGTGAAATACCACCAGGTTTGGTACTACTCGTTTATAATCCCAACTACTATCCCACTGAGGTAGCAAGATCATGGATTCCAGGTCAGCTTGGGCAACTGAGCAAAACTCATTTGAAAAGCAAACAAAAATGAGAAAACAGTGAAGTACCTGAACTAAAACAACATCCTTAATAGAGGTTTATAGTTCACGATTTTGGAAGTTTGTGCTCTCTGGTTTCATTAGCTCAGTGTTGATGACGTAGATGGTGGCTATGGAGTCACACACAGGAACAAGTAGTTACCTAGCCAGGAAGCTAAAACTAGAGGTATGGGGCGAGTCTTGCTTCTTTTTCAGCAGCCCTTTTGTTAGAACCACCAAAGGGTCACATGAGAGCTACTTTAACCCCTTCCAAAGCCAACGTCTTTGATAGTCCAAGAACATCCAGTTAGGTTCTCTCTATTAAAGGTTTCATCATCTTCTTGTAGTGCTGCAGACAAGGATTTCACCACATGGAGCCCTGGTGACAGACTAAATGAACATCTGAGCATATGCTAAAGCTCTCTGCCTTGGTGGAGGCTGAAGTTAATTCTGCAGTGAACTTGACTTCTGACTCTGCCATGCTACCTTACCCTTTCCCCCCACGAATGTTGATTTTCAGTATCCATGACCCCAGTACTAAAAACTCTGCCTTGTAGTTGGCTCCCAGAAAACAGCAGCCTGGATCCAGAGCCTGATCTCCTCTCAGCCTCAGAGCTCTCCTCTAAGTCTTAGAGATGCTATAAGAACTGAATTAGGAGGCTCCATAAAGTCTTTTTGGGAATTATGATATGTTTCTTTCTTTTTTATTAATATATTAATTAATTATTTAAGGATTAAATACAATTGGCAAATTCTTAACCAAATTAAACAAAAAAGGGACAACCTACTTCAATAAAACAAGAAATTGAAAGGCCAACATTACAACAGATATGAATGAAATTCCAGAAAATCATAAGGACACACATTATAAGTTTGTTTCAATAAATTGAAGATTCTGAAAAAAAAAACTGGTGAGATTTTAGATAGCAAAATTAAACCTAAATTCAATAAATGATTTTAACAAATACATACTTTGTAACCTGCTTAAAATACTAATAAAATACCCGATACTAAAAATAAAAAACAGCAATAACAGAAAATATGGACTTACTATAGAATTCTACTATAACTTAAAAAACTCAGACAAATACGTATCATATGATTCCATAAAACTTTAAAAAATAAACAAAGCTTTTAAAAGTTACAAAGCCAGTGAAACCATGATATTAATATAGTATTTCTTTTTTTAAAAAAAAATCTATATATATATTTTTATTATTTGGTGTTTTTACATCATGTTTCTTCCCTTTTCATTACCATGGAGATTAAAGGCATGTCGTCATTCCAGCAATGTAGGTGGATTTAAAATTCAGAACCTAAAGGTAGACAAACTGGGCTTAAAAACTCTGTTTACCTATAACTTGGTGACACTGGGGAAAGTTACTTTCCCTCACTGCCTCTCAGCTTTCCAGAATGTAAATTGGAGACATTAATAATGGAATTCACCTTGGGCTGCTGGCAGCCATCTTGAATCAGAACTGCTATAGATCTGTTCTCTTCACAAATTTCTTCCCATGATGTACACAGATGAAATCAGCTGAGAGATATGTGAAGGTTCACAAGTCAGGCCTGCTATCATCAGTGCCTGAAATATCTCTGATGTCCTTGATATTAATTTAAGATAAAGCATGTATATTTCAGCATGGATGAAACACTTTCATTTTAACTTTTAGTTTAACAGTATGTAAACTCATTCCACAAATTGCAGACGCTAATGGCCTTGCTGCCACCAAGTCTATGCTTCTTTGAGTAAATCTGTCACTAATACATTGTCCTCTCTACAGTCCTGGATCTGTTTTTAGTCTCACAGGATCTTGTAGCAGGTTCTCACACACCGAGACTTCCCATCACCCAGTTAGGTAAAAGAACTTGATACAGAGACTAATAAAAGTGCAGCTATGTTATCTGTGTCTGAGTGGAGTAGGTAATTTTGAAATGTCATGTTTATGCATTTCTTGGAGCAACTACCGTGACCTTCCAGAAGCAGCTCCTTACAGAAAACATTCAGGTGGCCAGCATCCCTTCTCAGCCTTTGCAGGGCCTATGGAGAGGGTATAGATGGGACAGGAGTTGGGGATGGGACAGGAGTTGGGGCCATACAAGAAAAAGTCCACCCAAATATGAATGATTTTTCCATTCCAAATAGAAGAAGCAGTTGAAAGAGGATGCCCCCAGCATCCAGGTGAAGAAGCTCTAGAGCATGGAATATATAGTGGGTCTTCCACAGATGCTCATGGTCCTTTCAGGAGTCATAAGTACTCCTGCGGGCCTTGTTTCAGACTTGCCTTTCTCTGTTTCCTTACTCTGTCCACAGCTATGCCAGCCTAGTTAGCTTCTAGGACTATAGCACATACCTAGGACCAAAGACAAGCAGTAAAGACAGATTACTGAGAATATTGACAGCTAACATTTGGGCTGGCAACCCACTTATCCCAAGGGCCACTACAGATGACAAGGCTGGCAGATCATTCACCTTATCTTACCACACAGGCAGTAAACCATCCATCCAATGTAACTTTTCTAAAAAGAGCATCCTAGTTCTTCCTTTAGGAGTGTGTGAACATACAACCTACACTCTAAAAGTTAGTGATTCATTTGTAGATGCAGTTTCAAGAAAGACATTATAGTCCAATAGTAGATTATGATATTGAAAAACAAATGACCTGAGTAGACTTCAGTGGATCACCAGAATAATAAAGTGGCCAGTCTCCTTGTCATCATTTCTCAGCTCCTGACTTTTTCTGAAACCCCTGCTTTACCAGAGGCCACACTGGCACCCAGTATGCCATATAAGCCCTCCCCACACACTGCCAACACTTCCTCAGAGCCTGCCCAGTACTCCGCCAATAGCCTCCTGTACACCCTTTACCATATCCTACCCCACAACTCTGACAGAAGCTCCCTGCTTTTTCAGAGGTACCAGAGGCCATGCTGGCATGAAGAGATCACACAGGCTATCAGAACCCCCAGAGATCACCCAGGCCATCAGAACCTCTGCTAGAACTAAAGGAAATGCTAGACAACAGAACTACAGGCCACTCAGGCCAGAAGATCAGAAAGAAAACAGAAACTAAGCAAAAAAACACCCACCCAACAAAGACAAATTTAGACATCAACACCTAGACCTATAATCACTGCAAACTCAGATGCTTAGATGCCAATTTAAGGACAAAGTCAACAATGGAAAGGACATGTGTCAGCACCAGCACCCAACTGTCTTACTATGGCAACCCTTCGATATTTGAACATAGCTGAAGCAAAGGAAATCTATCTTAGAATTAACTCTGTAAAGCTGATAGATATACATAAAGAGCAAGTGAGTAAATCTCTTAAAGAAATTGAGAAAAAGGCAAGCAATAAATTGGAAGAAATGACTAAATCCCATAAAGAAAGCCAAGAAACAAAATAACCTAACAGGTAAAAGAAATGAAAAAAACCATTTGAAGACCTGAAAATGGATATAGAATCAATAAAGAAAACAGAAAGTGAGGTTATCCTGGAGATGGAAAATCTAGGTAAGTGAACAGGAGCCACAGACACAATTGTCACCAACAGAATATAAGAGATAGAAGAGAAATTGTGATAGAAGAAATAAGTCCATGAATCAAAGAAAAGGTTCAATCTAAAAACTTCTGACATAAAACATCCAAAAAATCCTGGACACTACAAAAAAGCCAAACCTAAGAACAACAGGAATAGAAAAATAAAACCGGCTAAAAGGTTCAGAAAATATTTTTAACAAAATCATAGAAGAAAATTGTCCTAACTTAAAGAAAGACATTCCTATTTTAAAGTTACAAGAAGCATACAGAACAAGTAGACTGAACCAGAAAAGAAAGTCTCCTAGCCACATAATAATCAAAACACTAAACATAGAACACAGAAAAATATATTAAAAGTTGCAAAGGACAAAGGCCAAGTAATATATAAAGGCAGATCTATTAGAATAACACCTACTCGATCTAACCCTGCCTGCCAAAATGGCTGAGACATATCCATCAAGCTACCTACCTGGGTCCCAAAAAGATAGAAGAATTGCTTAGAGCATCTCATTTCAAAACATTCTGTCTCTGAGATGAGGTGGAACAGGTAGTCTGGCCTCTCAGCTAACTAATGACAAGCCCATCTGAAGGAAGCCTGGAATGTGGTTAAGAGAAGACCACCCTGAGTCTCACTAGGAGACTGACTTCCCTGAGGTAAAGCCGGAAAATATGGCTACAATTATATATTAGTCTTTATAGATACCTTTTTAGGGTGACCAGTTGCCATGACTAGGGCATGGCCACCGGGGCCCACATGCACATGTGCTATAATAACTTTCCTTTGGAGCCAACCTGGAATCTACCACTATGCCGAGAGACTACAGACATAGAGGCACACAGAACCAATGGAGGCAGAACAACTCATCTGTAGAGGACTACAAGGGAGTGGGTATATAGGCAGGCCCAATTTCTGAAATAAATAAGTCTACTTCTGTTACCCACCTGAAAAAACAAGAGTCTATTTACACAGTTAATCATAACCTTTAGTTTGCAGAAGCTTTTTAATTTAATAAAATATCAAAAACAGAGAAATAGGTGGAAAATGGGATTTATATGTACAATGGAAAATTGTCACCCATAAAGAAACATGAAGTTATGTCACTTACAGGAAAATAAATGCAACTGGAGATCATCACATTAAATGAAAAAAAAAAAAGAATTACACTTGCTTAAGAAGAGATATGTGGATCTCCTTGAAAAGGGGTAGAATAGATTTTGTGGGAGGACTAGGGGTGGGTGGGGATAGGAACAGAAGAGATGGGGGTTGTCAGGGGAGGAAGGATGGTGGGAAAGAGTACTGGGAGAGATGACTGGAATTCAGGGGCATTTGGAGAGCAATGTAGAATCACAGTACAGAGGAAACTCCCTAGAATCTATGAGGGTAACCCTAGCTAAGTCTCCTAGTAATGGGGGGTAAGGAACCCAAGCTGGCCATCTTCTATAACCAGGAAAGGTGCCTAGCAGTGGAACTGGAATATCAACCTAGCCACAAAACCATCAACCTCCAATGTGTCCTGCCTGAAAAATGTTCTGGGGTAATGGTGATACTCCCATAACTTGTGGGAGTTGCCAACTAATGACTGGACTTTTCCAGCTTGAGGCCCAGGCCTGAAACCACCTGGATGGCCAATAACCAGAGTCAGTGCAGCCCAGACACCCAGGAGAGGACCAAACATGACTGGAAAAAAAGTTAATGAAATGATTAGCTTTTTAATAGCTTTAATTAACTTTTTAATTAACTTTGAATGGCAGAATATAATGATATTCTGCTATACACATAGATGGGTGCAGAGCCCAATTGTCATCAGAGGTATCATCAGGCAAGTTATAGGAGCAGATACAGAAACCTACAGTCAAACAATAGACGTAACGTGGGGAACTCCACAGAAGAGGGGGAAGAAGGATTGTAGACCTGAAGAAGTCAAGGACACCACAGAACACCACCCACAGAATCACCTAAGCAGGGCTCATAGGGCTCTCATAGACTGAAGTGTCAGCATGGACCCTGTATGGGTCTGAGCTAGACCCCCTGCATATAATTTAAGGTTACGTAGCTTCTTATTCCTGTGAGACTCCCAACAGTGGGAGGGAGGCTGCCTCTGAATCTTTTGCCTGTGCTTGGGACCCTTTTCCTAAGAGTTGCATCATCCTGCCTTATATGAAGGTTTGTGCCTAGTTGTATTGTGTCTTGTTAGGCCATATTCAGTGGATACTCTTGGGAGGGCTGCTCTCTTTTTTTCTGAAAGAAAACAGAAAGAGTGGATGTGAGGAAGAGAGGAGATGTGGGAAGGGACTGTGGAGGAAGGGAAAACTGGTATCCGGGTGTAATGTATGAGAAAAGAATAACAGCTTTTAAAAAAGAAGTTTTTAAAGACTAATATGAGTAATGATGATAATACTGATCATTTCTCCATCTATTGTGCGACCACAATCCCTCAGTCTCTGCCCCCGGCACTCTGCATACATTATCACATTTGATCTTTATAATTACTCTGAAAGGGTTAGTCCTGGTTTTCTAGAGGACAAACTGGGTTTCTGAAAGCATCATTCTAGTTCAAGATGACATGTTAAGTAATCGCTATACATAATTTAGAGCAGGTCTTGTGAGGCAGGCACTGTGAAGTAGTTTGAAACAGAGCTGTCTACCATAACTCCATAACTGTGTATTTAAGAACTTGGTCCCCAGAGTGGTGCTGCCTGGGGAAGATCTAAAAATTTAGGAGGTAGAGATTTTCTGGAGGAAGTATACCTATTGGGTCACCTGGGGTGGGCTTTGAGGGTTTATGGTCTCACTCCATTTCCTGACAGAATCAGTGACTAAAATGTATTGAGTGAAACCTTACCCTTAGTCTCCCACTTAGGTCACAAAGTGAACCAAAAATCTCCTTGTGGGTATTGAAAATAGTTGCTTTTGCATGTCAGAAATGCTGAGCCTCTTGTAAGAACTCTGAAGGGTATTGGCTGTGAACCCTACCAAGATCCTTGCTCCCTCCCCCAACCCAGCTTGGGTTAACAGTCACAGATAGAGACAAAGAACAGGCAGGATGATAAAGCCTAACTCATCCCTTGAAGACTCAAAACTTTTCACACTGCAGCTTCAGTTAGGACCAGCTTTTATAACGAGAAAAGGACAATCTATACTGTGTTATACAGAACTCTTAGTGAGCAAAATACCATGAACACAGGGATGAATCTATATCCAAGAAAGAGATAAAAGATTTTTTTTAAATGTATTATCTATGTGGTTTGGCGAGTTTGAGTAATTTCTAAAAATTCCCCATTTTTCTATTTATTTGCCCCAGAGTTCACTGGTTTTGCCAAAAGTACAAAACTAAATAGCTTCTTGGTAGGATAATTTTCATCTAAATTTCTCTGAAAACTTCTTGTTAAAATATGTGCATTATTCAGATTTCTCACTGAATTAAAATGTAAATTAGTTGGACAGTAAAATATAGTAATATTAAAATCACAAAAAGAGCTTGGCAATGGTCTTGCATGTCTTTAATTCTAGCACTTTGAGGGCAGAGGCAGGTGGATCTCTGAGTTTGAGATCAGCCTGGGCTACAGAGTGAGTTCCAGGACAGTCAGAGCTACACAAAAGAAAAAAAAAAAAACCCTGTCTCACCTTCCCACTAAAAAAAGACTAAGATGCACATGGGGCACTGAACAGGTCCTTCTTAGTATAGTGGTTGGTATGCCTGACTGTCCCAGGAGAGACTGTGGTTCAATTCCCCAATGGGGAGATTCACTTATATTTTTTGGCTAAGTATCAAACATTTGATATTCCTGTCATAGGATCTGGAAAAAACAATCATTATAAAGCCAAACATTATATCCTCAAAAAATTATAAAAATTGCAGAGCTGCCCTTTTATGTAGTTTGTATCAGATTTCTACCCTTGGGAGTATTATTAAATCCTGACAATGATCACTTGGGTCACACTCAATCCATGTGAAATACCTGACAGGAAATGGACCAAGAATCAAGTTTCTGTAGTGTGAGAGAGTCAATGGCACAATGTCTCTGGAGACTACTGGCCAGTGTGGGTCTACTGGATGATGATGATCTTTTTCTCCTTGTATATTTTCCCAGTCCTAGCTGTTCACCTTTGGGTATGGGGTAAAGATGCATCTGACCAAAGATGTGCCAATAGTGATGTGTCACAGCATGTCTGGATCTCAGGGAAGCTCCAGAGATATGGCCTTCTCCTGTGCAGTGCCTCTTCTAAGACCTGCTTTGTTACAAAGCCACAAGGGAGGCCATTCAGACTGCATCCTAGGACCAAGTTTACTCCTTATGCCTCCCCTTAATAATTTGTCTTCCTTCTTTGGCAAAGAATCATCTCTAGCCATTTTCAAGTGAGAATTCATCCTTTATTTGCATAATTAAATTCAGGAAGATATTATTTTCACGTCTTTGAAGATTAATTAGTTCTGATCTCTGTCTAAATATGATGAGAGACTCACAGTTCATTTTCAGAACTGTGACTGACTTTTATCCTGATTTTAAACATACAGTCCCCAAAACAGAGCCTCTTAAAAATAATTTTAAAGCAGGGGTAAATAAGACTAGACTCCAGGCATTTTAACTGACTTAAAATTTAAGCCTGACTGAGCATTCTAGAAATTTTTGACTTTGACCCAAGCACAATTGTTCAATGTGCTATTAACTTCCTGAGCATAAATGTTGGCTGAGGTTTTGATGTAAAACATTTATTCTGAGAAAGCATCACTCCCTCCCTCTGTCAGTCTATGAGCATCCAACTATCTTTAAGTCTAGACTTCTTCTAAAAAAAAAAATTAATAACTATTATAATGTCATACTGTAGTATAATATAATTGGTCCTGTAGTATCATATTAACAATATGATAGAGCAGTGATTATAATTATAATCATTCTCATAGCAATTATGAATTTTATAGTAATTATTGTTATAATAAGAATAAGATAAAAATAGCTGCTATTTATCTTATTTAATTTTAAAAATAACCAATGATATTGTATTTTTATTATCCCCAAACTATTGATTAGAAAAGTGAGGCCTGGGGAACTGTTACATTAAGGTATTGGCATCTCTTACCTTCTTGCCTCTAGTAGTAAGGATTTAAACTTATGCATCTCCAAAGGTTCTTTTCTCTGCTGTCAACATTGTCCATCACATCCCTCTGAAAATGGATAATGCTCACATATGCATATGAGCTTTCTGCTCATTCATTCTGCAAATCCACTTCCCAAACCTCATTCAAGTGTTCTGGCCTCCTGAGGCCTTCCACATGTTCACATACAGAATGAGTGACCCTCTCCAGTGCTCCTATTGTATTGGGTGGCCCTCTATGACTGACTTACCCCACTGTCCCATGAGTGAGACTTGCCCGTCTCTGGGACTCATCTTTTCACCAAGGATCTTGCCCTGGTGAGATTTTTGTCACATGTGCAGATCCCATATGGGGCAGAGAAGTAGTTGTGTAACCTGACTTGACTTTTTCACTTCTCTGTCATCCCTTTATCACCGACTTTTAGTGCCACTAGGACCCCCAATTGACAGTGGCACAACCAGATTTTTCTCAGAAGTAGAAAAAAAAGTCCAGGGCTGTGTCACCACATCCTGGGTCATCTATCAACAACAGAGCTAAAGGTCAAATTTGGATTAAAATGGCAAAATCAATTGCCTGTCTCTTCATATCATGAACAGTGGCACTGGTTTGGAATGAAAGGTCAAAAGTGGTAACTCCAGGTGAGTGCACACACACACACACACACACACACACACACACACACACACACGAATTGTGCTATTCCTTCTAGAAATTCACTTATCCTTTCCACTAGTATTTATTCAGTGTCTTCACTACTCCAGATACTAAACTAGGCATGAATTAATCAGAATAGTTTTAAAATGTTAAAAAAAAATAGAGGTCACATAACTTCATAGCTAAAAGAATGTGTAGCTGTTTGCTACCAAGACAGACATAGAATAAGATTCTGTTCTCTAAAGTTTTTTGCATCTTGTAGCACACAATTCATTATGACTTAAAGACTGATTGTCACCATACAGTGTCCTGTCCCCTAGTATCTACTCTGAATGAGGTTCAGCCACCGACACTTGCACTGCTTCAGAGAAGACCGAGAGTGGATGGGAAAACTGCATCTACAACTTACAACATGTTCATTAGCGACTATTGCTCCTTCTCTTCATATCTATCTCAGTGATCATTGTGACCAGTGAGACAGACATTTATTAATGCTGTTTGGATATCAGCAATTACTACTAATAAAAATGAGTAATTTGCCCTAGAATACATAGCTGGTTAGTGAGAGGCGTGGTATCAACATCCTCCGTAGCTGTAGGACCCCAAAGTTCATCTTCTTAACCCGCTCCTCTCAGAGTTGGGAAGAGATAAAGGTTCAGGCAAGTTAGATATGTTAATAAAACCTGAGGAGGCGAAACACTTTTCATAATAGAAGGGCAGTTATTAAACATTACTCTAGAGCCAGGTGGTGGTGGCACATGCCTTTAATCACTGCACTTGGGAGGCAGAGGCAGGAGGATCTTTGAGTTTGAGGCCAGCCTGATCAACACAGTGAGCTCCAGGACAGCCAGGACTACACAGAGAAACCTTGCCTCTAAAATAATAACAATAAATCAGTAAAAATTACACTAGAACAGCAGATAAAATTTGAAACTTTGGGGGCAAACTGGGGAATATAACCATTCATTTTATAGGTGGTCTTGGGATCAAAACTTCAGGAGTGTATATGGTTAAATCATAAAAATGTAAATGATTTTTTTTAACATTAATAAATCTAAGGTATAACTCATGAATGTTAGAAGCTAGTATTTTCATAGTTCAATATATATTGCAGAGTGATAATGTGTCCAGGGAAAAGGAAGTTATGAAATACACAAAGAACACATATTTGACTTGGGAGCAACACTGACTGCTGATGTTTCCCTGGCTATTGAGTGTGTCATGGGAGCTGTGGAGAAACCTCTAGAACGATTTCTGTTCATATTCTTACTCTATGGAAGACAGTTACACCCCACCTTTCAGAATATTTACTAAGTGCCTCCTTTTATGTGCCAGACACTAGATATAAGAAGGGAGAGATGAGGCACAATATTTATCTTCTATTTTCACAGTTGACAGAAAAGGGAGACCCATGTACACTCACTGGGATGATAGAGTTAGCTAAACATTGTGTCTAGGTATGAATTTCTTAAAAGATCTGGGGCTAAGAAAATAGTCTTTTAACCATCATAAATTTATACCCCCAAATGAAAATTTAAGGACACCAAGGAATTTCACATTTCTCTGTCCTCTGATTATCAATCCAGAAATAACACAACAGGCGTTTTCAGATTCACTTGATACACAAGGACAATGGACTTAGGCTTTCTGAGATCACAAGGCTAATCAGCTAGGAAGGGCCAAGTTTTTAATTTGTGAATCAGAGCTGCACCCAGAGCTGCCTTTGCAAAACATAGCTGAAAGAAACAGATACTGACCTATAATTGTGCTTATAAATAAATTTCTATAAGATTAAATAAAATTTTTCTGGTCACTGCAGCTTCTGTTTTGTCTTAAAATATAAGCTAGGCATGCCTGGAGGCCTATTTTGAAGACCAAACAAACCTGTTTAATCTCAGCATAGACTTCTTGTACCTACAGCAGCTCTGCCCACTTCCCTGATATTCATATTCTTAATATAACTTTCAAATTGCATTATCTATCCACATAAACCCCTGGAGACATGTCAAACAAGCAATGTGAAATTGAGGAACTAGGCTTGAGGCCACCCTTTCCTTTTTCTTAACCTACAGTTTGTTTCTTTGCTTGCAAAGGCAGCATAGACAGAGAAGAGCAGCAGCCACATTGGATTGTTATGAGGTGGAGGAAACAAAGAAATCCAAACAAAGTCTGCCACTTAGCCATGATGGCAGCCATTGCTCAAAAGCTAAGAGAAAGCTTAAGAAAAATTAAATGCAGAGTTATTTCGAATTTGCAACCTCATCATCCAGTGACTATTTAAGAGCTCACAAGTCTCAAGCAAGAAGGACCAAACTGAATTGGGAGACAACATGGTATTGTGATATATGGTTAAGAGTTAGTCAAGCTTGGCATTGAGGCCAGATTCACACCAGCAGTATAATCTTAATTAAATCCTTTTGGCTTTCTCAAATATTGTTCCCAACTGTGGAATATGGATCAGAATATCCCCTTTTATAGTGAAGACCAGAACAGATAAATGACAGTCCTAAAAGAGGGAGCATCTCAGCAGAGGCAGATACGGGCACCTGTATTGCTGAGTCTACGTGCATAGCTTGAACTTGCAGAGAGCATATGCTATTGCCTGAATTGAGGGGAGTGCCTCATTGGCAAAGGCCAGACACAGGCTGCATCATCACTGTTTCGATTGCTAGCACTTCTGGCATTGAGAATTTGGAGACTAGAGGAAAGCAGGGCACTCTTCCATGCCTATGAACAGCCAAACTTTTCTAGGAATTCCTGTGAGATCTTGGCAAATGCAGGAACATTTCAGGAGGTGAAGGACACCTTTGTCAGCACCCCTATTTGGGCAATCAAAATTTGCCCCGTTTGGCTGTCCTTATCAGTAGGCAATGATATGCCCACAGGCTGATCGATTGTTCCACAGATGTTCTTTTATAACCCAAATACCAAATCCAGAGCCTTCTATTACTGAAGTCATGTTAATGTTGTTCCCCAAATGTCCTATACCAAAAGGCCCATAGTTTCTAGAAAAACTTGTCCGCATGTTCATGGTTTCTGAAAATATATCTATTTATACCAGGAAAGCCTGAATACAGTGAGTAGAATTGGAATATGCCTTTGTCAGCTTTTAAAGGCAGCCTGTATGTTTGAAATGTTCTTGGATACTAATGGATGTCTTTTAAAATAAATGCTTAATATGTCAACCACTGTATTAATTCTCTAACATATTCCAAATACCTCCTTGACTTATTATTTATTTTATTCTCAAAGCAATTCTCAAAGGTGGGAGAGTATTTTCTTTTCACAGGTGGGTTCTGAGGTCAGAATCATTTGTGAAAAATTCCCTAACTTTTCTATGCGTTCTAACTAGAAGCCACATTTACAAAGATTTTATTTACTTCCGTGTCATATGGCCATGTGCCAGAGGAATGAAATAGCTCACAACTCTTAACATCTACATCTACCTAGAGGCTTTGCTCAGCTGTATTTGGAGGCAAATACTCTCATAAGATTCTCTTGGGATTTCAGGTTGGAGGCAAAATTGATCCTTAAGATGATTGTGTGTCTTAATAAAGCATCACTTGCTAATGACTCAAGGCTCAACTGTACTGCTACAGCTCTGGTTATCCTGAGAGCATTTGCCTCTGTGGCAGCTCAGCAGTGGAGAGGGAAGTCAGAGCATGGAAATTGATTTAGAAGTTAGCACTTTGGAGGTTATTTTTTTTTTCCTGTTCCCTTTTCCAAGCTAATGGGCAATTGACTAGAAAGAAACGCCATCTCCTCAGTGTGTCTGGGGACTTTATCAGTGAAACTGAAGTTCAGTGCACAAGCCTTTATCAACACAGCCCCAGCATACTGAGATGCAATTATGCCAGGATTCACACATTCATTCAGTGTTTTGGGGTGCCTTTTTCTGCAAGGTTTGCAGGTTTTCTTGCTTACCTTAGTAAACACAGACATTTCCAAGAGCCCTGATTGATAAACGGTCTAAACCACATGCCCTGGGGTAGACAGCTCTACTTTGGGGTTAATGGCATGAGAATTCAACCACTCAAAGTGAAGTCCAAGCCTTTCATCTTCTAATGTATTGAGTCTGTTTTGCCATAGCTTCATTATATCCTATTATGCTTTTCAACTAAAAAAAACATTTATATTCAAACTCTTTGCTTTTTTCATTTAAAAAGGTAAATGGTATTAAAAAAAAAAAAGAAAAATAAAACCAAGGGTCTGAAAAGGTGAGTGTCTTGCTCTGTTGGGGAGCAGGGGTAGTGAATTTTGATCTGTGGGTCCCATGCTACTGCGTGCATTTGCTTCAGGGAGGTAGAATGGAGGTGGGTTGGGATGAAGCTTTATGGGTCAATAGAGCTCATAGATGATCAGGTAACATTTACCAGGGTTCCAGGAAATAGATTTTGAAGACTTCCTGATTAAGGGTGTAGACTCTTCCTCCTACCCCAGGATTCTTCTCTCTGGAGCTCCTTCCACCTTCCCATGATGCATAGCAGCCACTCCAAATAGCTTCCACTGCCCCCATCAGCAATTAAAAAATGATCTATCTTTAACATGTAAACCAAAGAGCTTTACTTGAAACTATTAAACTCTTTATAATTGAATGCCTTCCACTTTGTTAAGACATGTTTAACAAAAATAGAAAACATATTTTTTTTTCTGGAGAAAAAAGAGAACAGCTGACCATAATATTACAAACTATTTAGGAAAAATAAACAACTTGAGAAAATTTAAATCATTGAGTACAGTACATTATATCATTTTTACAAATGTTCTTATTTACTGAGAAGTAATCTATAATAGATTAAGTATATAAGTAGTTTGGTTGGGATTAGTATTTCCTTCCCAGAGTGAAGTAATTGTTCACAAAATGAGAACTGGGAGACACACTTTGAAGAATCCCATGGTATATAGTAATTATTATTTTGTCTAAAAATTAGCATGTTCTAAATGCCTATTAAACTTCACCTTTATTCAACCAGTGACTCTCAATCTTAATACTTCTAACATTTGGGATGCAGTAAATTTCTGGGGGTGTGTTCATTCTATTCATTGCAAGATATTGAAAAGTTTAATGTCGTTTACCTACCTTAGTTATGGTAGTGAAAAACATCACAGAAAGGACCACATTCTGAGAACTGCAGCTTTAAAAGAAGAAAACTCAAATTGTGTGAGCTTCTACCAATTCCCCAGACTTGGGTGGAGGGGCTTTTATTGCACACAAAATAATGGGATTGTTTAATTTGATAAAAATTAAGAGATCTAAAGGTCTTGAAGAGCAAATGTCTTTCTTGGTTGCCTTTTAAGAATCACTCAAATGTTTTCCTCGGGGCTAAACATTGCTAAGATGTTTCCATGAAATTCTTTAAAGGTGCAGAGAGTCTGGAAGTAGTAACAGTGTCCCCTGCACGTCAGTATGACTTTGCTTTTAGGATACTAGGGTGATTGTCTAAGGGGCCAGAGCAAGATAAAATACACTGCACAAATTTCACTTGCACTACATTTTTCCCAGTCTGTTTCTCAACATAAATGATGTTAGGCCAAATTCCCCAAGTGTAGCTATCTTTGGCTGCCAGATGGCTGCAAGCCTGCCACCTCCCAGCCGGAGGACTCAAAAGGTTCATTAGCCTCTTTCTCCTTACAATTTCATCTGGTAACTCGGCAGCATGAGCTGACCAGGAAACACAAAGCCATCAGAAGTAAGCAGGCTTATAGAGATCTGCATGGTGAGTGCTTGTAGAGAGGCATGCAGGACAGTGTAGAAGTACCAAGCTAACTGGGCAGATCTGAGACTTCCTGGGGCTATGATGGGCTGGATAGTGAAGAACAGGTGGTAGTTTCTCCAGTGAGAAAGTTGCCAGCAAAGGTTTCAGTGGTGAGCATGGCTATCAGGAATATATGAAGTTGGAGTTTCAGATACCAGATGGTGAGATCTGCGGCATGC
The DNA here is from genome assembly GCA_004025045.1 of Sigmodon hispidus. NCBI lineage: Eukaryota > Metazoa > Chordata > Mammalia > Rodentia > Cricetidae > Sigmodon > Sigmodon hispidus. The sequence continues at coordinate 226,435 of PVIH01000190.1, forward strand.
CAAGGACTTAATCTGTATTTCATTCAGAGTCCTTGAGACTCAAGGAAATAGTCTAATCAAGAAATAACCAGAATAGCTATCAAAGTGAATGTGACGAAGGGTAGGGTGGGAAGCAGAGGCACTAAGCTCAGTTCCTTTTGACTGCCAATCATTTTATATATACATACATACACACAAATATATATATATATATATATATATACATATGTATGTATGTATGTATGTAATTTGGAGTGCATTTGCCCAAATCACCTTGATCTAGCACCATTTCTGCCAACTCATCTACCTATCTCTTCTATGTAGCCTAGAAACTATGCCCAGCTTGTTTCTCAACATGGCCCTGTAGATCCCACTGATTACATGCTAATGAAACCTTAAGTTGGATTTCATTTTAACAGGGCCAGTGGCACATTTGGCCTAGTAAATTTGATGGGAGTGAACACACATTCCTTCCCAGTCAGCAGAAGCTGGAAGTGGAACCACATGGAAGTTGTCAAAGTTTTCCATACAGTGTCAGTCAGTGAGTGCAGAGTTTCCTGGTAGCCAAAGTAAATAAAGTGGTGATGATAACCAACAATTACCTGAGCTCTCTGGCCCTTCCAGCCATTGTTGGAAGGTAGACATGTGACAATGACCAAGTAAGGCTACCTAGTGTCACCCGCTTCTTTTGCACATTTGCTACTGATGCTTCCAGAATGTCAACACCATTTAAAAACAAAATCCTTGCCAATCTCTCTTTCCAAACACACAACACAAGTTTAAAATACAAACCATTCATTTCCTAAAGCCAAACCTATTTTAAATGGATAACAAAGCAATAGCTAACTGCCATATTGTGATTCAGAAGATTTCAGGTTCTTTTTCTTTTATCCATGTTAGTCAGAAATGTTGATGACCTTTTCCAACTTAGTTCAATTAAGGGATATTACATATGTTAAAAAAAAGTTAAATAGTGTATTGAACTCCCCCTCTTGTGTAGAGTTAACAAAACACTTTTCTCAATTACTTTAGTAGTTTGTTTTAAATTAGGTGCATTAAAAAATAATTTCCCATACCCAACTCACTTTTCTCATGGCTCTCAGACATAACCTTGCAAACCCCAAGGCTGCTGGGAAGCCTTACTCAACATACATTTGCATCTACAAGCATAGACTCTTAGATTAGATGTTCTGAGAATTTAAATAAGTGGATCAATACTCAGAAGATGCCCAAACAAACAAAAGCATTTTATTCTCTCGTAGTTTCCGACTTCCAATCCCTTCCTATCCTACATTCTGTCCCTCATCAGCTGTACATTTTACCTGTATTATAAGAGTTTAGGTTCCATATAACTTTTATATACATTCTTTATTTTAATTAACTCTTTTCTAGTTCCCTCTGGGATGGAGACAGGGAAATGAGAGGGGAGGGAATGTAGGTCATAGGTTAACCAAAACTAAGGATAACTGTAAAAGCCTTGTGGAAACCCATTAGTTTGTAGGGTAATTAAAAGTATAATTTTAAAAAGAAAGTTTGAACAGAAGTTACCAGCATGGGTGAACAAGACTACACCTAGAATAACACATGGATTATTAAACGAAATTCTCAGTTCCAGGCATGGGATCCTTCCTTATGAGTTATTCATTGGTCAGACAGGCCCCAGAGGTCTCAATACCAGCACAACATTATTGCTATTGTTCCTGGTTGTCCATCATAATTATATGGTAAGAACTTAATGCTGAAGACAACTCACACATTATTCCTTATAAAGGGTCAATTACAAAATAGAAAAAATCAATTAACTGACAAGGAGGCTTTTTCCATGGCTTTTATAGTTCTAAGAGGTAGGTGCTGTGTAGGTTGCTTAGGGATAAAAATACCATGTAATCAACAGTCTTGCCCAGCACTGAACCCTGTATACTTTAAAACCAACTTGCCAGGAAAGACATGGCCATTGGTGCAATTGGTGGTATGAAATCTACGGGACTGACCAGTTACTTTCTAATTAGATTTGTGGCCTGATCCTTGGAAGAGAGAGTTTCACATCCAGTACTGTAAACCAGCTCAAAATCCCATAACTGGGGTGTAGTGGGATTATGCTGGTAATGTAAATATCTGTCCTGCCTATGGGTTTAATAAAAAGCTGATTGGCCAAAGGCAAAGAGGAAGTGTGGGTGGGGCTACCAAGCTAAGAAAACTCAGGAACATCTTAGAGCAGACACAGACACCCAGATGCTATAGAGCCTCCAGAGAGAGCAGCCACAGACATGATGAGACAGCAACAGACACAAAAGAAAGAAGCTGAAATGCTGCTATGAAAAAAGGTACTGAGCTGCATGGCTGAACAAGATGAGTTTGATTGAGAGCAAGTGCTAGCAAATTATATGTCTGGGGCTTAGGTCAATCAGTGTAAAAATAATATAAACCTGTGTGTGATTATTTGAGGCTAAATGGGGCTGAGAGTGGGACTAAACCTCTGGTCCAGGCCCATTTACAACCCTGGGGAGGTCGTAGCTCTATGGGGAATTGGTAAAAAAGCTGACAACATATGACTTTAAATGTTCAAATGTAGAAGGACCATCTATATCAACTTCCACTCACACCAGTCTCAAGGAATATTGTGAGAAAATAGGCAGAAAGAATGTAAAATCCAGTAGATGGAGAAGAGAAATGTGGAGCACTGTCTTCTGGATATAACAGGACTGTATCACACACATGAATTTATAGTAGCTGTGATTACCAACATAAGATCACAGCAGTCAAAATTCCAACATGGATGGGATTGTTTTCTCAGACCACCTCCATTTGCCAAGCTGAGGAACTATGGTCATTAATGGTTGTTAGAAAAAAAAATATGTCATTTGGGGGTATGACTGCTGATAGGCTCCCCTTCCCTAATGGGTAGTCCCACATCCATATGCATATTGATATCACTAATTGGTCTCAGCTAGTTATTAATGTTTTAAAGAAATAATGAACATGATGTTGAGAGGGAAATTTGTTTAGTGGTTCTAGAGAGAACTGAAGGAAGGTAATAGAATAGGGGTGAATATGATCAAAACAAACAGTGTACGTGTCTGAAAGTTTCACAGAGTAGAAATAAGAAAAATGTTTTCTTATTGAGTTCATCTGAAGTTTCTATGAAGCTTTAATCATTCTTTTTAGAATAAAATGTCTGGAGAAAATATTTAAATATGCTCTTTTACTAGACCATTTTCACATTTATTTTTCTGTAGAGTAATAGACTGCCCTACCCAATGTAGGTATTATTTCTATCACAAAATGTATCTTTGGAAAATGATAAATCTAGCTGTGTCATTTAATATAAATTACAAGGTCTTTCCTTCGATCTTCATGTTAACCCTACTGTAATGTCAATTGATTATCAATTTGACAAAAATCTAGAATCACTGAAGCCTCTATGCACATCTGTGAAGTGTTATCTCATTTAGATTAATTGAGGTAGAGAGACCCATCCTATATGTATATGGTGCTAGTCTATGGACTGAGATCCTGAGCTAAATAAAAGAGAGAAAGCTAGATGACCGCAAACATGCATTGCTCTCTGTTTCTTAATTATGGATATAACATGGTCAGCTGTCTTAAACTATCACAGTAGTATCATCACCACGGTGGGTTGTTTCCTGTAATTCTGAAGCAAAGTAAAAGTCTTTCTTAATTTCTTTTTGTCAGAATCTTTGTCACACCAATAGGACAAGTAACTAATACAGCCACGAAGCTGGCACTCAGATTATTGTCATTTTTTTCTGTGTAGAAATAGAAACTCCTACTCCAGCATGATGTTCAAGCTCATCCAATAAGCAGGGCAACCCTGTATTTTCAACACAAAGTGTTTTCACATACTCATCATACACCCTCTCCCAGAATACTTATCTCTTGTGTAACTGGTTTACTTCTCAATCAGTCCTCCCGAGACCTCCTAAAAAAGAGTCTGGCCTCCCCAACATACTATGTATGAATTATTTGACCCTGTCTAAAACCCTATGGCTATGATTCCACATGGCCCCAGAAATAGGGCAAAGCTGGCCTGAATTATGCTTCAAAATAAGTCATGCCAGTCTATCTTGTCATCAGAAATGGCTATGAGTCTTCATCTGCCCACAAACACTAATTAATGATCATCTAACTGTACTGTCAACTCTGCTTAGTTCTGAGTGATACCAGTTGTTTCTTCCTTCAGCCAGCCAATAGCGACAAAGGAAGGCACTCATGCATGCCATTGTCCGGGTGGCTCTGGGCCTATAGCAGCGCAGTTTAATGGGCATTCAGAGCTCATTAGTGAGCAAACACATGAGGAGTGACCGCTCCAGTGCCACACGTTGCAACTAATAGCTCTGCTGAACAGAATCGTTTCTGTTTCTGCTCACTAGTTGTGAAATTCTTTCAATGTCAACAAGTGGTCCTATGGGCAGGAGCCCTCCATCTTACCCAGCAGTTTTATCCGTTGCTCTCCTGAGCCAGACTTATGTCCTCTTCCATTGTCCAGCCCTACAAAGGAGCTTGAACAATCACAAAGCCTTCACAGCCATTCATCATCAGCTCACTGGACCTATAGGCAAGCCTGTGCACCAAAGCCTGGGGTTGGCCTGTGGGTATGTCCTGGGTATATGTGACAATGCATGTCCCCTGCCTTGGGGATCTGAATCACAAAGGTTCAAGCTTGAGGTCCTCATCCAAGAGAAAACCAAAATTACAGGGGATATAGAAAACCAGGCTATGAATATACTTGGGAGGGGTGGTGCTGGTTTCAGTCTTGCTCTGCATGCTGTAGAGAAAGGGATACATAGTTACTACTGAGAGCAGTTTTTGTGTCCCATTTGGTGCATAGAGAATGGAGGGGCTGTTTGGCACATTTCTTTGGGGGACTTAAAAACACATAATTGAATTGTTCAAATCAAATTTAGGAGCCCCTGTCACAAATCATTACCTGTCTTGCCTCTATCTTCTCCTTGCTCTTCAGATGAATGCCACATACACTGACCTCCATTAGCTTAATTTGGTTGAGACATTTTCCAGCCCATATTATGAAAATGAGAGAGAAAATAATATTGGCCAGGGGACCATCTGTAGAGTTCTGTTGTATAAAAGGAATATACATTAATTTGTATTTCCATGCCTTTTTATTTGAAACTACTTTCTATATAATTTTATAAATGTATAGAAACTAACTCATTTGATAACTGAGAATGATGTTTCTATACTAGAATGAAATTAAAAGTATTCTATTTTTTTCTGATATAGAGTTTTTTTTGTGTAGCTCTTGCTGTCCTAGAACTTACTTTGTGGACCAGGTTGGCCTTGAACTCAGAGATCCACCTGCCTCTGCCTCTATGGTGCTAGGATTAAAGCGGTGCACTACCTCACTTCACTAAATTAAAATTAAAACTATTATTAACTTCAAACCCTAACACAAAACCTATATATAAATATTTTTATTGGTTGACCAATATGTCCCTTATGAAAAAGATATGATCTCTTTCTCTCAGATCTGTAGGAGGTGATATAAAATCAGACCATCTCCTTGCACACCAGCTCAACCACTCAACTTTTAATTTATTGGTTGCAGTGATTGCTTCCATCTTTTTTTTTTTTTAAAAAAAAAACACTTTTATTTATTTATTTAATTATTTGCCTTGGTGTTTGCCTGGAACTGAAACTACAGACAGTTGTGAGCTGCCATGTGGGTGCTGGGAATCGAACCCGGGTCCTCTGAAAGAGCAGGATGGTGCTCTTAACCACTGAGCCATCTCTCCAGCCCTGATTGCTTCCATCTTTAAAGATAGTCATTTTCCAACTTCTCAGTGAGTTTATCAGTTTATACTGAAGACTGAAAAGATGCAGTCAATGGATTAAATGGATATATAATTCAATGTAGAATAGCTTTAAAGATAACATTTCAGTAACTGTACTAGTTGTTAGAAAAGTATGCTTTAATAGAGAACTGGTACAGTGCTGACAGTAGAGCTGAGGAATAGCTTAGCTGAGCAAGAATGAGGATCTGAGTTCAAATTCCCAGAACCCACATAAAAAAGCTGTGTGATTATAACTCTAGAGCTGGAGGGGAGGGAACAAAATAAATCTTTAAACAGTTCTGTCTACTAAGTATTTAGAGTGAACAAATTTAATAGGCGTTTATGTCCTGATTGCTCAGTAGCCAATTATAAAAATACATGTAAGTTTAAATTTTTCTAATTTAATTTTTATAAAACCATAATTATAAACAGGATGTATATGCCCCTTGGAATCTATAAATCTGGAAGTCTAATTATTTTCTGTTCTGTATTTGCTTTTACAAGATATTTGCTTGTCTTTTTATCATCACAGTTTTCAAAACTTGGTTTTTCAAAGACAAGATGTTATCAAAAGCAATTTAACAAAGTTTAATGTCAAAACCAGGTACACAGTTTGTGTAAAGGTGGGCAATTTCTTCATGGTTGAAAGTTTAATTTTTACTCTATTTTCTGAAAACTATTGAATAGAGATACCGTCATGATTTCCAGAGATCTCATATTGAAAAGGACTTGACAAAAGAACCCAAAACCCTTTTTTAAGTACTCTAACATTATTTCATTCATTCATTCATTCATTCATTCATTCATTCATCATTTACTTATTGAGCAACTCTAAACGGCTGAAGTTGATTTAAACTCTTGGAATATAGCAGTGAACAAAGAGGCAAACTTTGTGTTGCATGGAACTGATATTCAGCCGAGATGAGTGTTTCAAATGGTATGAAAAGTAACTGAGTTGTGCAGTGTGTATAGAGTTTTTGGATAAAGAAAGATATAAATAAAGACTTGAAAGAGGAGAGTACCCACCCTACACAGGAGGATGGAGAGCAGGATGAGGATGGAGTACCTTCTCTCCCTCCCCAATTGTCAAAGGATCATAGAGGAGATCAGTGTGACTGGGTTACTCACCAAGATCATTGGGTTACTCACCAAGATCATAGAGGAGATCAGTGTGACTGGGTTACTCACCAAGAAGTAGAAGTAGGAAAAGAGGCCACAGACGAAGCTGATCTGAAAGCCTGGGGACTGGAACTGGAACTTCACTTTTTGTTACCAGTGAGACTTGGAGCCACTGGAGGTTTTGAATGGAGCGTAATGGGATCTGGGGCCAGGCAAAGTTCTGAGTTGTTGACATGAGGACAGTCATGTCAAGACTCCAATGCTTAAACCTATGTAAATGGCAAAGCCTTCCTCTGGTGAGACTCAGAGGAATGGCCTTTTCCTGGTCCAGGTATGGGTGTTTACACAGAATGTGGAGAAACTATGGACTTCAGATTTCTCCTTCTCCACCTACATGACTGCAATCTGAGACTACAGAGAGTTCCTAGTGAGACTACCTAGACTGTTCTCCTTGTACTGGATGTAACATTGAGTTCTTGAGTTTTGTGGTAGATGTCATCAAAACTTGCTCAACCTATTCAATCCTAGCTTTTCTGTATGTGTGTCTGTCATTTTTTCATTCCTGTGTCATCCCTCTATCACTCCACAGGTTCACATGTTTGGTTATTTGGTATCTGCTGGTGAGGCTATTTGAGGGAGATGTTGAACCTTTCAGATATGGGATCTAAGTAGAAGAATCTGATATGATTGATAAGGGAGACTGTCTAAGCTCTGTAGGCATCAGAGATGTAAGAAGCCTCACTATAATTTCCCATACTCAGTGAGAGTACACTTCCTCCAAGGCCACACCTCCTAATAGTTCTACTCCCTATGGGCCTATGGAGCCATTTTTTAAATTCAACTCATCACATTCTACTCCTTGGCCCCTATAGACTTATAGGCATATCCTAATGCAAAATGCATTTAGTTCAACTTCAAAAGTCCTTATAGTCTATCACAGAATCAGCACCAAAGTCTCTTCTTAGGCTCATGCAATATCTTAATGTAATCCTCTATGAAATCAAAATAAAGAAGGAAATCACATACTTCCAACATACAATGGCACAGAATATACATTACCATTTTAAAAAGGAGAAAAGGAAACATGAAGAAATATTGAACCTTGAAACAAGATCAAAAACTGGGAAAACTCCAAAATCAACTTCGTTATATCTAATATCAAATGCTCTTCAGATTACTTTCAGCTTTGTTGACTGCACCACACTTCTTTTTCTTGGGATGGTTTCACACCCTTTCTGCAGCTTTTCTTGGCAGGCATCCCATGACTTCAACATCTCCAACATCTCAGGGACTCCAACACAATTCAAGCTTTACCTTCACAGCTTCATGCAATGGTCCCTCCAGGCTGAACCTGAAACAACCTGGCCTTAGTGGTTTTTCTTAGTCTTGGAGGGAGATTCCATAACTCATTTTCCTATTCTTAGCTCTAAAGCCAGATCTACATGGCCAAAGCTGCCAAATTCTGCTGTTTGCTAGGGTTGGAGCATAGCTCCCTTGTTCAATTACATCTTCAGTAGCTTTCTGGTTTTGATGGTTTCCTTTTCTTCCTAAGCTTAGCTATCTTGGAATTCTCTCTGTAGACCAGGCTGGCCTTGAACTCAGAGATCCACCAGCCTCTGCCTTCTGAATGCTGGGATTAAAGGTGTGTGTGCACCACCACACGTGGCTATAAGCATTTCTTTTATTCCATTTTTTAAAAATATGTTCACAGTTTTCCCCTCTCACTGTACATCTTGTATTTTTTTTTTTTGCTCAGCTTGCTCCTTTTTATTATATATTTGTATGAGCATGGTCATTAACAACCACATGACACAGTCCACACTTGACTGTTGTAAAATTTCCTCTGCAAATGCAATTAATCCAAAAATTCTTCAATTTAGCTTCAGGCAGAATTTTTTATTGACAAGGACAAAAGACAGCCACAATCTTTGCCAAAATATCACAAGAACAGTCTTTATACCTCATACTAAAATTCTTCTCCTCTGAAATATCTTGAGCTATACTCCTACAGTTCAAATTACCCTCAGAATCACTATCTTCCATGCTTTTTCTAGTAGGGCTCATTAATCCTCACTTAAGTGTTCAACTACTTTTTTTAATTCAAAGTCCTAAAGTCCACATTTCTCCAAACAAAATCATGGCTAGGCATAACATAACAATACCACAGTTCTTGCACCAACTGGTGTCTTACTTAGGGTTTCTATTGCTGTGAAAAGACACTTTGACTATGACAACTCTTAAAAAAAATTGAATTGAGGCTGGCTTACAGTTCAGAGGTTTAGTCCACTATTATTAAGGCAGGAAACATGGCAACACATCAACACATAGACAGACTGGTGCTGGAGAGGTAACTGAGGCTTCTACCTCTGGATTGGCAGGCAGAATGAAGAGAGTGAGACACTGGGTCTGACTTGAGCATCTGAGACCTCAAATTATGGCCCCTGTAACATACTTTCTCTAATAAGTGTAGTATGAAGCTTCTGTGCCAGACTAGCCTTGAGGTCCAGACCAGCAGCCCCAAATAATCACATGAAGGACTGTATTAATTAATTGCTGCTTGGCCTATGACTCAGGCTTATTGCTAGCTTGCTCTTGTATCTTAACCCATTTCTACTAATCTATGTTTTATCATATGGTTTGTTGCTTAATTGAGTTCCTTTTTATCTTCCTCTCTCATTGACAGGTCACAGTATCTCTCTCTGATTCTGCCCTCTTCCCTTTTTTCTATGATTGGATTTCCTGCCTGCTTCTAAGAGGCCTTGCCATAGGCCAAACAGTTCCTTTATTATCCAATAATAATTCACAGCACACAGAAAGACATCCCACATCAAACAAAGACACACCTATTCCAACAAGGCCATATCTCCTAATAAGAACACTGCCTGTAGGCCTAGGGGGGCCATTTTGATTCAAACCACAACAATGCACATGGTAAGAAAGAAGATAATTATCTAAAAAAGGAAGCTCTACATGTGGGAACAGAAGTAGTGAGAGCAACCAAAGACTGTGTTAAGCAGAAGGTAAGAGACTAGGATGGTGTCATCACATATGTTAGGTTAAGTGTTTCTAGACAATAGGGTAGAGGCTTATTCATGCTATACCAATGTCATAAAGATTTAGATGCCTGGAAATGTTTGCCATTTAGATGTCCTGGTAATCTTCTGTGCAAATAAACTAATTATTTCAATGTTTAATTATCTCATGATAAATCATTTCTAAAATATTTCAGTGATGGCTGGAGGATTACTTCATTGGAGCTTTATGGTACTGAGTAAATATTGAGTTGTGAAATGGGTGTGGGAGGCAATATAGTGCTCTAAGATCAACTAATAACTAAATCTTTGGAGAAAGAATGTCTACATTGAGTTGTGACTTGCTGTAAAAAAAAGTTTTTTTCACACTCAGAGCAATAGGAATGGTATCTCTGTAATGATATATGTTAACTTTGTGATGAATATTTTCACGCTGGAATACAAAAGAACTAGAGCTAGAAATCAAACATTTCTTCCAGCAAGGTTAGGGTTACAAAGTCCCAAGTTTATACTGATGCCTTCTTTTTCTCACCAAAAGGCTACCAAAAGGGTGTGTAAGCAAAAAACTTGATCTTAGTCTGCTGGTTGTTTGTGGCCTACATATATCTTCAAATCACTAGCATCTTCTCTGAAAATTAAGGGCAAGAGTCAGCTCTGTCCCACAGTCCCCAGATCTGTGGCTGGAAAAAGACAGAAATCTCCTGTGTCCAGTAGCTGCTGAGGGAAAAAGAACATTCTTCATAGTGCTCCAACATATTCTAGCCATCAGAGAAAGGCATGTTCAGTCAAAACCCATCCAAACAACACAAACAAACAAAAATTACCCCGTTTTCCTCTGTACATGTTCTTCTTTCCAGATGCTGTGGCTATTTTCCCCTCACAGCATCTGTCACAAGTACTAATGATGATGATGTCCAACCTCAGGACCCTCTGCTTCCAAATTGTCTATATGATAGACCAATAGACTTAGGATTTTTGATTTAAAGGAGATACTTCTTCCAATGAAAATTGTCTTTTGTAAGAAAACAACAATTGTTTGAAATACAATCAATTATAAAGCTCATCAGGGGAGAACATTGATGACTTCAGATGAAACACACCATTGTTTTCTGGATCATTAAAAGCAATGATGGATAAAAAGTCACAACGTCTGTGAAGACAATGACCCTCTAGCCTTGGTAACTTACATGGGGCAATAAGAATGTTCCTCTTCATTACAGTACATGTGCTGTCAACTGAATGAGCTAGTTCCCAGAAAAATTATAGATTTGCATTATATTTATAGATAAATTTTATCTTTTCCTAATGTCAGGATGTTTATAGGTGGGATTTTACATTTCTTCTGTTTCTTGCTTCTGTTGCTTCCTTGTCCCAAAAAGGAGAAGACAGCTAGCTCTTAGCACTTCTCTGTACTCAATACGAAATAGAAAGCGTGGAGAAGAAATAAGAACTGTAAAAGTGCTTCGGAACTCCAAGAAAATTTTCGTTTCTGTATCCTTTTTTAATTTTTATTTAAGACAGGGAGCAGGGGGGAAAAACTTCATAGAGGAGTAAACCTGAGACACTTATTCGAGAGCCAGACAGTTCAATGAACAGGATAATCGGGGTAGTTTTTGACAGGTGCGGCTGCCTGCCTATAGCTGGCATATAATCATTACCATTTTAATAAGGCTCTAATAGGGGGGCTGATCATTCAATGGGGTGTGAGGATCCTAATTCAGCTCCCAATCCCACATGAATGTGCTAGAATTTGCAGGCTTTGTTTTCCTCTTTTGTACCTCTGAATGCCAATAATTACTGGCTATAGATTCAAAAATTCTTAGAACTGGAAGCTAAATTAGCTCTCCTAATACTGCACAAGAATGTCAATACTCATGAAAAAGGAAGCAAGTGGGTTTTTTGTATTCTTTTTTTTCACACTTGTAGGCATTGTGAAGACAAGCAGTTGAAGTGGGCTGGCTTACAGCATGAATAATGACATTACTGTCTCTCCCTGAAGAGCCCTCCCTGTTACAGGAACAAAAAGTTATCCATTGGCCCAAATGAGATGTCTTCTGAAATCACACTTTGCTTTTCAGGGTTCTGTGTTTTCTATGGTGAAAGAAGCCACATAGTATTTCATAACCCCTCTTAGTATTTCAAAACCCCCTTTCGAGATATAGATGTTTTTTTGAGAAAAAAAAATCTGCTTCAGTCTTCCCCAAACTTATCTCCAAAGAGCATGTTCCTAGTTAAACTACCTGCATCATAGATAGACTTGTAACTGTTAGTATTGCATCACTGGACACCATTATTTAGGTAGTACAGCATGGATGATACCTTCCTCCTCTGTGATTTATAACACTGTAATTTTCATTTATTGCTCCAGTTCTTCTAGGAAGAAGATATGATTTTCTTAAGACTCATTTGAAAGGCATCCTGAGCAATTACATATTTCTTCAAAGTCATACAACCAGCAAGTGTAGGGGCAAGAATTCAGTCTGCCTACATAATATAATTGATTTCAGTTTATGCTTCTATGGGTGGCAATTGTTCTGTCCAAAATTCTCCAAACCCATACACTTAATTTAGGGGTGGTTATACCTCACATAGAAATATACCTCTATGAAGCTACAAACCTAGCTGATATTATACTCTGGTTGGTACCCAAAACATGCTTTCAAACATGCTGAATCTCCTGCTTTGCACACAGACCTTTCTAAGAAAGTAATAAAATGATGAAATGTCAGCCAAAATATTCAGGTGTTATTAGTGATTATAGCTAATCTCCAAAATGAAGTTTTTCCTCTACTGACAACATGATTCATTGTTGTTTTGGGATTTATGCCCAGGGAAGGATGCCCTACTAGCCTCTATCAGTGTGTGGGAGTAGCCAAGCAGCAGAGACTTCTGGGATGCCATCTTGTATATGTTCACCTTAAGCTGAAAGCACATGTATGTGATATTCTGAGGCGTTATACACCTGACTTTAAAATGAAGGTGTACTGACCATATTGTCAGGTCTTGGATTTGTGATATATGCTATGACATTTATGACAAAGCAATTTACAGTTTGGAAAGAATAAAACTGGGGTTCAGAGAGCTTAGTATCCCTACTAAGGCCATGTAGTAGGGCCAGAAATGCAAATTCAATTTTCATGATGCTAAAGAATTATTTTCACTGTAAATCAAGATCACTGGGGATCACTGGGGACCCTTAAAAACACACACACACAAGCACACACACATGCATATACACATGCTCACACACACACACCACTAATACAATCTCTCTAGCTTTCATCCCACCCTATATGAAGCATTTTATATACACTCATATGCACACACAAATACACAGACTCATACACAGACACACAACTAATGCAATCTTTATAGCTTGCATTCTACCCTTTATAAAGCATCATTAGACTTGAAAAAAGAATAGGATGCATTCTTGAATGAAAGAAAATCTGGACTATAGTTAACTGCTGCCAATAGGTAATCAGAACAGGAAGAAGACGCACTATTTAAAAGAGGTACTGATGGGTAGTATTGTTTTCCTCAAGTATACATGCCTGACTCAGTATCACTTAGTGCAATACTGTTTTAGTTAGCTATTGCTATGAAGTAAATTACCTGAAAAATTCTCAGCTAAAGCATAGATACACACACACACACACACACACACACACACACAGAGAGAGAGAGAGAGAGAGAGAGAGAGAGAGAGAGAGAGAGAGAGAGAGTTTCTCAGTTAATGTAAGGAGGGAACAGTTGAGGGAAGGGTTATATATAGGCCAGGTTCTCTCATGAAATTGTCATCAATATGTCACCTAAGGCTCTAGTCATCTGTCCATTTGTATGGGGTAAGAATACACATGGAAACTGAATTCTTTCTTTCCTTGGATGTCTAGGTAAGTCTTCAGTGTCTCTTCACAGTTTCTTAAGTGTCTTTACAACAGGACAATGCTTCCCGCAGAGCCTTCGGACTTAGGGAACCAGGTAGGTATTGATGATGTAATGTTTCATGACTTGCTGCAGAAGTCACATGCATTGGTTCTTTTGTATGGTCAGTTACATATGTTGCCCCACTTAGTGTGTCTCAGGAGCAGCAGTAGAAAATCACAGAATCATCTCAGAATTGTGAATCCCTTGACAGAGCCTCTGGGCTTTTGTTTCTGTGGTAGAAACAAGAAAGAAATAATTTCTACACAACTAAGTAAAACAACTGGCATATCTCCATGTGACAAGCAGAGACCTGGGTAACAGCTGTCCAAGCTGTCTCTACATTCATCCTGTTTGTTTCCCACTCATCTGGAGAACATAGAGAGTCCTGTCTCATCTGGTCCTCTGCTGCCCCTTCCCTTCATCCTTTCAACAAAGATTGATGAGCCCTGCTGCCTGTTCTTTGCTGACAGCAATGAGAAACAGAGCTAGAGTGAACCCTCTGCAATTGTGCTCACATCTTCAGAGTGTATTATAGAAGCTGTGCTCACACAGAGAAGCTTCTGACATTCTATATGTGTGTCCCCTTATCATTAATACTTGGGGAAACATTGTTTGTCAGGATTATCTCAATTGTCTTGTTCCCTGAAGGTCAAAAACTTAAAAGTCCTATCCAGTGAAGAGAAGGACATGCTGGCCAAGGGTAGGTGGCCAAGTATATACTTGTGGGCAATACACTAACCACACTGTTGAATACTGTCACACTAGATTATAGAGGTCTATGTTTTATAAAATCTAGCTCAAAGCATTCCCCATAGGCAATTCTACGCTATTTCATTTTAATCATGAAGCATTGAATTAAAATGTGATACTACTATAAGATGTGGATAGAACAGGTATGCCTGATATGACGAATTACTTTTCTCTGTAAATTGTGGAATCTCGTTTCACCAATTGAGGAAAAGGGTCAAAGGAAGAGTCCTTGGACATAGTAGCATACTATAATCCGAGCCTTGGAGAGACTGAGGCAGGTCCACTGTAAGTTCAAGGCCAGTTTAGGGTTGCATAGTGAGACCTTGGGAGGAGAGATAATAGGAGTGAGAAAAAGGTCTACCTAACAGAACTACTCAGGAAGGTGTAATAGAACCTGGCTCATGATAATTGCACAGTAATGTTAAAATAATCCACTAATGCGCTATCACAAACCAGTAACAGATAACTAGATTTTTAATATTTATTAATTATCAAACTTAGAGAAGTTCAAGGATCAATTAAGAATAAAAATACCAAATCTTGAAATTTTTTCTAAAATATTAAAATCTCTCAAAGTTAATGTATTCCATTGTGATCCAATGTAGATTTCTTGTCTAGCTATTTTTAATAGAATCATATAATTTAGGCCAGGGGTGATGGCACACACCCTTATTTCCAGCACTCAAAAGGCAGAGACAGGTGGATCCCCTGTGAGTTCAAGGACAGCCTGGTCTATAGAGTGAGTTTCAAGACAGCCAGGGCTACACAGAGAAACCTGGTCTCTAATATATATATACATTTGTTGCAAAACAAGAGCCAATGGACTCTCATTGTTCTCTCCATCTATATAATGGGATGAATGAATGTGCATTCTAAGGTTATTTAATGTGTTGGGGTCAGGAGCTTAGAAAACAGACATATGATTAGCAATGGCACGAACTAATTATATCTAAGTTTGATGATGCCCCTGAGCTTTCCACTTGTGTATTGTTGGACAGAGAGAGGTATAGTTTTCCCAGTTTCAAATGCCTGAGTTTGTCAGTATGATTTTTAGCAGCAAGTGTCAACCTACCCCCTTCCAACCTGGCTGCACGTGAGGAAGGCGTGTTTTCCTAGAGTCAAAGAAAAGGCTTGGAAGGAAGGTTCAGAAGGCTTCTTAGGTGTCGGGTGGCTCATGCAAAACATAGTTTGTATGAGGCAGTCAGGGTAAGTGAGTCAGAAACATATGTATTAAGTTTCCCTTGAGTTATTTGGGTTTCAGACTCATGGGATTAAGAAGTGGCCAGGGCTTTCCTTCAGTTGCACAGTGCCTTCCAACCCCCTCCAGCATGTGTGTGTGTGTGTGTGTGTGTGTGTGTGTGTGTGTGTGTGTGTGTGTGTGTGTGGTGGGGGCATAGTCACTCCTCCAAAGTCTCAGCCCAAATTTTTCAATTGTCTCTTATTGCCATGTACTCTGAGGTTGGGATCTTATCTTCTAAAGGAATGATGTTTTCCAAAGTCAACTAGAAACAATCCCCCTGTTTGTTTTCTGAACAACAAAAGAAAACCATTTTTTTTTTCTCTACTGAATGAGCTCCCGTCTGACAATATTAATCTCAGAAATTTTTCTTAAAATTACTGACATATTGTCCATCTTGGCTCACGAAATAAAGGAACCTTTTAGTCTCTTACTATTTGAGTGTTGTGTTGCTGTGGTTAAAGGGATCAACAGTTTTTGTAAATGGGGATCAGGAAATGTGTTAATATGCTCTGACTATATTATAAAAGTATATTATATAATAAAGAAATGGAATCTTAATATCATCAAAAAGGAGCCAAGGGCAGGAAAATGAGTCCAGTGGCCAAAAACACAGCAATGTAAAAGTCCACTCTTAGGTACTAATGTTCTGGGTGCTGAGCAAATTCAGATAAAATTTGAATTCAGCAAGGTTGGGAGACTATTCTCTTTGGAGCTTGGAGAAATTGGCAAATGGGCTATTAAAAATAGGACTGAATTGTTTTATCTGTGTTGTCCTTTGTAATTAGGCTGCTGAATAACAGAAGTATTATCTCACCAGGGCTAGTGCCAGAGGATTACCCAAAGTTTTACAAATGGGATGCTAAAGTGGCCCCGAACAGGTGCACACACAAAGACCAAGGAGGGGGATAGCAGAAGAATGAAAGCTGAGGCCTACTACTTACAGCCACATAGTAAAATTAATGGTTTCTGTAAATGAATGGCATGGTTAGATTACCACTGAACTTGTAAAATTAGAGGAAGGAGTTAGATTCTTCATTACACTCCTTTTTCTCTTTTTTCATTTGAGCCAAGGAGGTCGACCTTAATTGTCATTTTACCTCAAAAAGGAAAAAAAAAATCTTTTCACTGGAGTTACTGCAGCAGGCTCCGTGGCTCCTCAGAAGGACCGCACTTGCTGGACGCCTTTCCTTTTTTCCTGCTCTGCTCCTGTGACCCGTGTCACAGAAAGAAAAGTGAATTCAACTTGGACTCAAATTTGAGAAATCAGTGAATTAAAAAAACAAAAGAAAACAAAAAAACCCGGGAACTTGGAATAGTTACTACCTTCAAAACAACAGTAAAGATGACTTGGTGTCTGCAAATTAAAGACTGATACTTTTGGGTCCCTGAGGTTGATCAGCAAGGAAAGACACGTGCTACCAACCCTAGTTTGATCCCTGGGACCACACTGTGGAGGCAGAGAACTCAATCTTTCAAGTTACCCTCTGATCCATATTCACACTGTGGCATATGTGTGAGCACACATACACACACACACACACATTCACACTCATACACAGATAAATAGCTACTAAATATCTTTAAAACAAATTAGTACTTTAAAATTTAAGATTCTTGATTAGAAATAGAAGCAAATATATAGGGACTTGTGGATCTTAAATATTTGTATTAGACCCTAGTAATTTATCAAAAATATATTTATTTCCAGTGGAATGGTAGCCTCATTCATTAAACATAGTCACACATCTTATTTTATGATTTACTTGCAAATGAAAAATGCGAAGTTCTAGGTCACTTAGCTTTGAGGTTTTCAGCACTTTGATATCAGGTATACTGGTAACCACTTCTATTTCTCCCCTTTCCTTCTCACTCCCTTGCTCTATTCACTACATGGGTGTTCGGGTATACATGGAGCTCAGCTTTGCATAGACTTACCTTCAGGATCCCAGCAGCACTACAGGTCTCTAGACCTTCCCTCTGCAGTGCAAGAATGTCTTTAGACACTACAATTTACAGCATGTGAAACAGAGCCCTTGGGGATAACGAGGTCTCAGGACATGTACAGCTATTATTGATAGAACTGATGTCGTGACCATTGTGCTAACACATCTCAGCTGGCTTCTACTAGAACTAGGCTAGTACTTGACATGTAATGTGTGGGTAAAAATTGTGTCCATGAAAGCAAATACAAGAACTAGACATAGATGCTTAATTCTATTGTACATTAATCAACTGATCTTGTCCACAATGGAGAGGTTATGGCTTATATAACTATTTGAGGAAAAACAAAACAATTGACAGTGGGGGCTTATAGTTTAGTATAGAAGTTTAAGGAATTAGAAGCATCAATTAGTATTCATTGAGTTCTTATTTCAAATATGGTCTGCTATGCATATTATATACATTACATTGAATTTTTTAGTAAGTCTTCAGTGGAGGTTTCTTTTTTCTCCTTTCCTATCCATAGGGAGTCTAGCAATCAGAAAATTGAGAACTTTAAAAGACCATGTCAATTATTAGTGTCAGAGAATTCACTGAGGGGTGTCTAATGACTAGTGCACTTAATTGCCTTATGTTCTATTTCAATATATTACACAGATATCCCTATGTATTTATGGAAAATTGGTCCCAGGATCCCTGTGGATATGAAAATCTGTGAATACTCAAGCTTCCTTTATAAATTATAGCATCTGCATACAGCCAGTGAATATCCTCCTGTATGGTTGAAATCATCTCTAGTTTACTTTAAGTAGTTACTGCTAAATCAGTGATATGTAAATATTGGCTATACTACACTGTTAGGGAAGAATGACAAGTTAAAAAGCCCCAACATGTTTAGTATACAACATATTTCCTATTTTTTTTTAAGCCTGAGACTGATTGTACTTGCAGAACCTCTGGGTATAAAGGGATTGTTTCTAATCTAAAGAGTTTGTCAAACTCAATTCTGTACATTAAATTAGCAACCAAGGTTTCACATACATTAAAAAATGATGTGTTTTTCATAAGGATGCCCCAGTTCTGAATTGCCACTTGTTACCATGTTGGGGTCCAAGGGCCATGTTAATCTGAGTTACCTCTCTGCCACCTGGGACCGTGGTATCACCCAGGCCAAGCTCCTATCAAAGGCCACTTCTGGGTCCATGGCTCTATCACAGCCAGGATCTGTGATTATGTTCGTGGCTCTCATTACCACTGAAGGCCTTCCAAATACTTGGGGCCTATTATCTGAGACCAGTTGGTTCCCAAGGGTCATGCTGCCACCAGGGCCATGCAGATTGGGGTGGCCTGGGCGTCTCCCAGAGTCGTGGTGACATCCAGGCCCAACCTAGGTGGTAGTCCTGCTACAGCTGGGATCCGTGTTAATGTCCATTGACTGTGCTACCGGCCGGGCTCATTTGAACCAGTGTTGAACCATGTATTGAAGTTCCAAGGGCCTTATTAAACTGGCCCCACCACTCACTGGTCTGGGGACAGATGCCCCCGCACCAGAAAGCTGACCCTTCCCCTCACAGGCTCTGGGATAGTGGACCTAATGATCCCAGCACTGGAGTACTTCTCATAGGACTTCTCATAGGAGAACTGCCCCTCCCACTTGGGAAAGTGGGCCCCATGTCTCACTACAGGTGTGGAAAAATTGGCTCTACTCCTCACTTGATTACAAAAATAAACATTTGCAAGTGAAACTGTTCAGACAACAGGGTCTATTGCATGATATACCACAGCTCCCAATGCCACTAAGAATAAAGAGGTATTAGAGAGTCAGGAGAGAATGAGGGGTAAGGTGATTTTTGTTTGTTGATTTGCTTTTTGTTTATGTTTAGTTTAAATTAATTTGTATTTATTGTTTCTTATTTTTCTTTTATTTTTATTATTTCTCTTTAAGTTTTCCTTTGGAGGTGATGCTATAAGGATGAAGGGCAGATGTGGAGTGACTGGGAAATAAGTGGGCTTGGGGTGCATGCTGTGAAATTTCCTAAGAATCAATTAAAAGTGTTTTTGAAATGGTGTGTTGTAGAGTATATACCTGATGTGAAACACAAACACTAGACAGCTACACTGATGACTTAAGGAGTTGGGTTTTCATTAACATTTCAATAAAAAGATGAGTTAGTTTGCCTTTTCCTTGCAGGTTTCTCATGAATAAATTTTGAATTTGTATAGATAATTATTAAAATAGAAACCTTGAAAATCAGTCCTGGATGTTAAATCTGGGGCTGGGGTTGGTATTTTCTTTTGTGTGTGCTTATTCTTTCTTTTATGTCTCATCATTGCTGGACATGTCCCCTAAATGTGCTGCAATACTATTGAAAACTCCACTAGACAGTTCTGTTAGCACCTTTACAGAAACCCGAAGGACCACTGTATTCCTGTGTGATGTGTGGTTAATTCACAGTGATGGTTATAAACTGAGTCATCTGTAGCAGGTACTGTTAGATTTTACCTACTTATATACTTTGTAAAACCCATATAATGGTATCAACATCTTTGGTTATTTTTTTTCTGGCTTCAGACGTCTGAGAGACTTTTGGGTTGGATTTCACAAACTTTGTAAAGGATAAAGGTCCTTTAGGGATTAGGAGTCAGCGCAGATGCTCAGTAAACTTTTGTTAAATGGAGAGTCAGTCCAGATGACATTAGAGGAGAAAGCACTGAAACAGAAACACTTGGTGAAGTGAGTGTCAAGTGGGCAAATACAGGTTAAGAATTTCACAACTGGGGCTGGAGAGATGGCTCAGTGGTTAAGAGCACTGACTGCTCTTCCAGAGGACCCAGGTTCAATCCACGTGGGAGCTCACAACTGTCTGAAACTCCACTTTCAGAAGATCCAGCATCCTCACACAGATACATGTAGACAAACATCAAGGCACATAAAATAAAAATAATTTAATTTAAAAAATTAATTCCACTACTGTCTTGGACATGATAAACATTTGCAAGTGAAGCTGTTCAGACAACAGGGTCTATTGCATGATACACCACAGCTCCCAATGCCACTAAGAAAAAGAGGTATTAGAGAGTCAGGAGAGAATGAGGGGTAAGGTGATTTTTGTTTGTTGGTTTGGACATGATTGTTGCAGTGAAATCATGTTTCAATGCTCCTAGAACAGTCTTATTTCTCTTCGCTTGTGCTTACCATTCTGTTTTAAGTATTACCATCCCTGCTTATTCTCAGAACAGTCCTACTTTGAAGGATAATTTACGCAGTAACTCGATGTGATGTCTCATACCACTGACACTGAATACATCACTCACACTCTAAGAGGTGCTTCTTTATCTTCCAACATAAGACATGGCTCAACTAGCTGAACACTGCCTTATCATCACCTTTCACAGCATTTGTTGGTTCTAGAATGTTCTTCTCTATCTTTCTGTCATTTGTATCCACTTTCCACAGAAAGGGGGGGGGATACATTATTAATCTTCTATGCAAATAAATTGAGTTTGGGTAGGAAAAGGCATACCTACATTTGTAATATCAATAAGAATTATATATATACATGTATATGTAACTCACATATGCATACTATATTATGTATATATATACATATGAGCTGTAATACAAAACATAGCCTGACGATAGACTGGAGAACATTAAACATTATGTTAAGAGAAAAAAATTGAATTCAGTAAAACAAATATTTTTCTTTCCTATGTAGTATTTGAAGGGAAAGTACAATGAAATAAGGCATGTATTAGAGACTGGACTGAGAACTACAGGAAGAGAAGAGGGTTTATGGAAGAGAAATATGATCAAAAAATTGTCTTATGTATGTTTGAAATGTTACAATTAAACCATTTACATAATTGGTGGCCACTGATAAAAACATATCCATGTTTAACATCATAAGCTTAAGTAAAAAGTATAGGTATGTGACAGCATTCACCACAGACTAAATTAAATAATATTTATAAAATTATTCTGGTAGTAAAAAAAAATCACTTGATCATTTTTCTAAGGTTTGATTTACCTGCAACATGAGATGTGAATCAAAATATAACTAAATCTTTCAAAACAAATAGGAAAGCTAAAAAGTTGTTGAAATTATTCCTAATTTTTCAGGGGAAATTTTTTCTAGCCTAAAATTCTATACTCATACAAACTACAATCTTAGAGTTTATAAAAATAAAAATACTTTCATAAATGATATGTATTAATAAATTATCTCTTGCATACTCTTTCTTGAGAAGCTAATGGATTATGTGCCTGCCACACAAAAAGAAACATAGTAAACAAAAGAAACAGAGTCAGATGTTTACATAAATGTTTACAACTAGATAATTGTGTCTGTGGAGGCAAAATATCTCATTGTGATTATAGACTTCAATACTATGGATTCAAATCCTAGAACTACCCATTATTAGCCAATTGACCTCCATCTGTGCATCTTTAAAAGAAGGGAATTAGCAGGTGTTTATTATCTTTTACCTTTAACATGTTATCTAAAATGTACAATACATATGGTGACCAATTCAGTTCTCACACTGTTAGTAACTGATGTGTACTCTTGCACTTTCTGAAGATTGAGAAAATAGGTGTAGCATTTAGCCCTCATCAAAGAAGCTTCTTTTCACAGCAGATGGCAGATGGAGATCATTACTAAAGCCACAACTAGTCAAATGCAGAGAAAAACTGACCATGGGATGTCCAGTTCCCACTGATACATCTACAACACAACTCCTACACCTAAAGCTCAGGAGATCCTGTGCAGGAGGGGCAGAAAGACTGTAAGGCCCAGATTAGCAGGAAGTCTATTTTGAAATTATGTCTTCTAGATATGATAGAGAAGCTTCGCTTATGAAGCCTCAATCTATAATAGCCTAAACAAAAGGTGAACCAGGATACCAGCTAACATCCCAGCATGGCTGGGAGAACTCTCACAAGTACCACCCCCACCTGCTGAGATGAACAGCTACAAGCAAGTAATGACTGCTGAGCGACTGAGGGCCAGTTTTCTTCAGAGAAGAGCCCCTAGTTGCTCATCCAATACCAAGTGGTCAGTCCTAAAATCATACACATATGAAAAATGCTAAATAGGCTCAGTGGGTTGTATTTATATATTTTTCATTTATATGTATATATGTAACAATAATAATTAAGGAAAAAGAGGCCATGAATTTGAAAGGGAGTTGTGAGATATGTAAGGGGTTGGAGGAAGGAAAGGGGGTAGAAATGATATTAATACAGTATATACATAAATAAAATTAAAAGTAATTAATTTAATTTTAAAAAGAAAAAAAGAATTTACCTCAAGTTACTCAGAAAATGTGTACAAAATACTAGCTTATCAGTTTGCTTTCATATTTGTTTTATTATTTGGTTTTCTAAACATTCATCTCACAGTAGAAAACCTGTAATTCCCATATTTTAGAAGTATAGAAGGTATGGCATTGATGCTAATCTATAAAGCCCTGTTTCCCTTAGCAATACCTGTGTTAATTCATATTTACTTCCATTTCTTAAGCACTCTTCCTGGGTTATAATTTAATTGCTAAATATAATACAAACATAGTTTTATTGTCTATATAGGAATTGGACTACACTCAACTGTGAAGGCTGTATGGACAAGTAAGTCCACAGTGACCCATTAAAGTAGAAACCTGGATTGCATTCCCTTGGGAGGTTAATGTATATCTAAGAAGTGACAGGTATTGGGAAAGCAAATTTGATTACAGGTATTGTTTGTATGGTCTGTTTTAATCTTGCAATATTTGAGAAGATTTGTTCAAAAGACAAGTTTTCAACAGTGGGTGTTTCTATTCTATTGAATGTAATTTTGTCCCCTCTGAAAATTCAGAAGTTGCTTTGTCCAAAGGACATAGACATTCTATACTATGCTTTATTTGACATCTTATACTGCACACTAAACCACATGGGGTGAACTTCAAATGACTCAGCTACAGGAATGTATATCTGGTTTAAAAGCCTAGGTCAGTCTTGGCGTGATTCCTCACGCAGCTGCAAGGGCTCCTGGAAACATTGTTCTATCACTTTTATCTTCCTTCATTTTTATCAAATGGCCACTAGACACAAAAACACTGAAATCTTTTCCATTTCAGCAAGAAATTACGATGAGGACTGTTTCTGGGTCTTAAGTAGCAAAGCTACTTAAAGTAGCAAAAGGTAAGCTTTTGATGCCCCCAAGACAGAATGTGAACACAATGGGTCATCTGAATGATTATCTGGAATCATTATGATCAGTAATTTCCCAGCTTAGAAAAAAAATGGGAACCAATACTTTTCTCTCACACAAAGATATAAAATCCAATGAACTATATTATCAAAACAGAAACCCAAACTGTACCATCCAAAATTAATAACAAAGAATGTAGGAGCTTCTGCACTTACTACGAAGCTGGTATTTTCTGCTAATAATTTCATTAGTGTTTTTAAAAAATTTTGTGGTATGTTCGTGCTTCAAAGACTGTGCATTGGCTACACCTTCTTCTTGGAAAAATTTCCACGAGATATTCATATGAGTAACTTATTCTGTTCCTTGAAGTCTGTGTTTAAGGGTTATGTTCTTCATATGTCCTGCATATTAATCACTTTTGGAGAGAATCAGAGTGCCTCCCTCTACAGAAAATATAAATACCAGACAATTTCCCTACCCTACCATTACATATTTTTCTCAGTTCTTCTAATACCAGA
Source organism: Sigmodon hispidus (assembly GCA_004025045.1). Taxonomy (NCBI): domain Eukaryota; kingdom Metazoa; phylum Chordata; class Mammalia; order Rodentia; family Cricetidae; genus Sigmodon; species Sigmodon hispidus. The sequence continues at coordinate 250,948 of PVIH01000190.1, forward strand.
ATTCTTCTCATATTCACTAACAGGCAATTCAGATTCCATTGCATAGTTTAAGTACTCTAGCTTCCATTAGAAAAACCTGCTTTGTCTACCAAAATTTCCTTTAGTACATGATGTATGTTGTGATTTCACATGATACTGAGGTAAAGTTTTCATCTTGGATTCCTACTCTACATGGGAACCATTGAGACTCTTACCTGTTCACTTCTGATGGATGCCACATGTCTCTAGATGTTATTAGACAACTTGTCTTTGTGTGTGTGCTATCTGTCTGTTTTCCATTGGAAGCTTTCCTACTGAAACACTAGGTAGTAACCCTTAATGTGGAGAACTATGATGAAGCTCTACCTTAACATAAGCATTTTTATGGTTCCTGAGCAATGAATGTTTACTAAATAAACAATTGACATGATTTCTGGTGTTGTCATCTTTAACTTCTTCCTGACCAAGAGTTGACAGTTTTTGACTCATTATCTGATGCTGTGAACAGAAGCTTTAGCTTGTGATTCTTCATTGCTCTGATTTATTTTAGATATTTCTCTCTAAACACATTCTTTTACCTCTAGTCCATTCACTCAGGAAATGTTAAGGGAGTTTCTCATGAAAGATGATAGGCCGCAGAGGATGCGCCAAAACTATAGTGTTAGGCCTCCTAACCTCGCTCTAAGCAGAATTAGTTGTATAATTATCAAGTAAATACCTTAACTTTTGTAAATCCCTGTTGTCGTTTAAAAATACTCATTAACTGAGACTATCCAATAAAATAAATGCATCAGTAAATTGTCTATATGTTACATTGGATATTCTCAGGCCACATTTGAGGGTCAATCAACATGTTTTCCTCCTTTTAGACAGTTTGGGCAGTATTCATTTCTCCCTAAAATTCTTCCCATTTATTTTTCATAGTACAGTCTGTGTCTCTTTTTTTTTTTAAGTCTTTGGAAGCTCATTTAAATGAGACCCCTCCTCTTATTCCTGGGAGTAGCAATAGGTTTGAAGGAGTTATAGGCATCCCCAAATATGGTCTTTATAAAACTGTTTCATCACCCCTGTATCAGTGTCAGAGCTCTCTAGAGTAGCAGAACTTATAGAATGAAAATTATATATATGTAATATTAGATATATAATACATATATTATATATAAGAATATAAGCATATAAGAATGACTTACAGGCTATGATCCAACTATGGGAGAAATCCCAGCTATGAGAGGAGCCATACTATATATTAGACACTGAATCAAAACATATACCACCTTCTGGAGAATCCTGCCTCAGCCCTCTAGACTGCTGACACATAATTGAAACTGCAAATATATCTTCTTTCTACCAGTCCAGCTGTTTCAGGATGGTTGGGATCATGCTAAGACCAATGGATTCCATGATCATGGGTCTACTGTTACATTTCTCTGGTTGTGAAGTGAGTTCCTTGCTCAGAAACAAAATTGTATGGAATAACATGATGGTAGATAGGTATTTTATACATTCATGGATAGTGGTTTTAGCAGAAGCTTATGTGAAGGAAAGACAAAGTTCATAGCAGAATATCTATTCCAGTAAAAACAAAGCATTGGTCTTTCCACAGAGGAAGTGATCCAATGTAGTCAATGTGCCATGAGCTTGCTGGTTGGTCCCTCTGGGTAATAGTGCCATATCTGGTGCTCAGTGTTGACCTCTGCTGCTAGCAGATCTGGTTCTCAGCATCAGTTATCACCAGGTCAGCCTTGGTGGAAGTTCATGTTGTCAAGCCCATGCATCACCTCCATTTCTGCTAGCTGCTTTGTTCATTGGCCCATTGGACAATGATAGAAATGGCTGGGGGAAAGAGTGAGTGTCCACAGAAGAGATAATTCTATCTACTTAATTACTGAACTTTTTCTCAGCTAAAGTCACCGTTTGATGAGCATTTATATGGGACACAAGTATCTTCATGTTGCTCACCATTGGAGAGATTTAGCCACATACTACTTCCTCAAATGTCTTTCTCATCAATTTTTTATTCATATTCTTTCCAAGTCTCTGGCCATCCAGTCCATTGGCTATAGTCCATGAATCAGTGAGCAATTGTGCATCTGACCATTTCTCCTTCCAAACAAACTGTATGACTGTGTATACTGCTTGATGTTATTCCCATTTTGAAGATTTCTCTTCACCAGGATTTTTCAGGGCTGTCCCAGAAAAAGCTTGTAATGCTGCAGCTGTTCACTTCTGGGTGGTACCTGCATAAGTGTAGAACTACTGGTAAACATGGCCCTGGTTTTCTCCTCCTCAGTCAGTCAGTCATTGGGAACACCCAAGAAGACTTTAAGTGCATACTCAGCAGCAGATGGCATAGTAACAGGAGTGGAAACCATAGGCATTTGGGAAACTCCTACATGTAACTTCAGGATCTGCTTGAGCCTAATCATATATATTCTACTTCTATTTAGTATTGGGTTGCTGCTGTGCATGTCCTACTTTATGAATTGTTGGGTCTGATAACACCCAGTCCAGGATGGCAGTTCAGGTTGCATGGTAACTTGGTGGCCCATTGTCAAACATTCACTTTCAACTAAGGCCCAACAGCAGGCCAAGAACTGTCTTTCAAATGAGGAATAATTATCTGCAGATGACGATAGAGCCTTGCTCCAAAATCCCAAAGGTCTATTCTGTGATTCACCTACAAAGATCTGCTAAAGGCTCCCTATCTTCCACTGACACCTCAAAAACCACCAAACTTTGTATTAGTCATGGTTCTCTAGAGTAATAGAACTTATAAAATGAATCCCCCCCCACACATCTAGTTAGAATTACTATTGCTGCAATAAAACATCATAGCCAAAAAACAAGCTGGGGAGGAAAGGGTTTATTTGGCTTACATTTCCATATCGCTATGATTCACCAAAGGAAGTCAGGACAGGAACTTAAGCAGGGCAGGAACCTGGAGGCAGGAGCTGATGCAGAGGCCAGGGAGGGTGCTGCTTAATGGTCAGTTAGCCTTGGTTTACTCAGGTTGCTTTCTTATAGACCACTAGCTCAAAGAACTACCCATATGGGCTGAGCCCTCCCCATCAGTAACTAATTAAAGTGCCTGAAAGCTGGGCCTTATGGATGCATTTCCTCCACTAAGATTTCCTCCTTTCGGGTAACTCTATAATTTGTGTGTCAAGCTGACATAAGACTAGCCAGCACAGTTTATATAAAGGGGATTCATTAGAATGATTTACAGGCTATGGTCAACTAATCCAACGATGGTTGGCTATGAACAGAAAGTCTAAGAATCCAGAAATTGCTCAGTGCACAAAGTTGTGTGTCTCAACTGGTCTTCAGTAGATATTAGAATCCTTAAGAAGTAGACTCTAATGCCAGTAAAGGAAATAAAATAAGAGGAAAAGTGGTTCAGGGGATAGGGAAGTATTGGAGTGGAGAGGAGGAAGGAATGGTTTGATCAGAAGACATAATACACATGCATGGAATCTTCAAGTAATAATAAATGGAAAGAAATATTTGACTCAAATGCCATGATAAGTCCTGTGCTGCTCCAACATTCTAAATAGTTTGTAGCTAGCAATATTTCTCTGAACATCAGGTAACATCTAGATTAAAAAGCACTGTCACAGAGAATCCTGGAAAGCTATAGTCATGCCAAGATTTCTGTACTTAACAGAAGGAAATTTATTTCTGACATAAAATGTTCCTTGGAGCCCTCAGAAATATATGCATGAGATCTTTGCAACAGACCACCAGATATTTCTGTTCTAATGAAATGTAAGAGCATTTAATTAGCAGATCTGTGAAAGCTGAGCAACTGGATGTTATCACTTATTAACCCTCACAAAAGAAGACAAAAATGGGGGCCCCAGCAGAAGCCAACCAACTTGGGCACATTGGCTCCAGCAGGCACCATTGCAAAGAAGGACAGGTAATGGAACAATTGGAGGTGATGGAGAAGCGGAACAGTGTGTACATCATGCAGAGGCAGAAACTGGTGATGTGATAGCAGTGATGGCTGTGAGAGAAGGCTGAGATGAGCAGTGGATCATGTCATCACCCAGCAGGGTCAACCAGGTAGTGTGCAGCAGCTTGGAGGTTAGATGCAGACTGGGCATCCTGCTGCAGGATCACCCTAGCTCTGGGCAAAGACTGAGGCCTGAACTGAGGAGTGGATTATTTTCTAGATTGGGCCTTCTCAAAGAACCACTGTGTCTTGTGATGCCACTGAGGGCCATATGTAGGTCAGTGGCTATGATGTGGCCAGCATCTAGGTTATCACCTAACAATATGTAGGTATTCATGGTCTGTGTCCTGGCCTGAATTTATGTTAATGTCCATGGGGCCATGCTGCCCCCAGGGACCATATTGATATGAATGGCCTTCACTGTCACCTGAGATCATGGTGGTGTCTGGGTTCAGACTGTTACCAAGGGACCATAGACTTGTAGGTCCTGATACAGCCAGTGTCTGAGTTGATGTTCAAGGCCCATATTACCACAAAAGGCCACTCAGATATTTGTGGTCTATGCTACAGCCTAAAGCCATGTTGGTGTTCATGGACAATACTGCTACTGGGGGACATATTGATCTGAGTGCTCTGCACTTCTACCTAAGGCCATAATGAGGTCTGAGTTCATGTTACCATGAAGGGTCATAGCTGGGTCTGTGATCTTACTTCAGCCAGGTCTCTGCTGATGTCTGTGACCTGTGTTGTTACCAAAGGCTGGGCAGGTGTCCACAGTCTATGTTCAACCTGAAGACATGTTGATGTCCATGATCCAACTGTCCCAGAAAACCTTGTCTGGATCTGTGGCCATACTATAACAGAGAACCCTGTTTGTGGTGTGCTGATGCCAGAAACCATGTGGAAGCCTATGATACATGTTCCCAAGGATTACAACAAACAAATAAGCTACTTTTGCATTGATACTGATGACTGCATATATGCAGTTGAGGAAGAGAGACATGGAAGACTTCTGTGACAACCCCTACTGCCACTTCCCCAAATCATAATGGCCTAACCAGTACTAACCAGTGAGGTTGGAGAAAGACTAAACTGGGAAGGTCAGATCTATACAAAGGTCTGAAGGAGGTCAGAGCACAATCCAAATAGATGCCTGTGGGAAAGCGTTCTAGACTCAGAGAACAGCAAATGCAATGGCCCTGAGGTAGGTATGTGCTCATAGAAACCGCAAAAATATCAAGAAAAAGAACTTTAAGAAACTCACATGAGTTTTGTTCCGCATATGTTTATGTGAGAAGACTTCCACACCCTCAAAGGAACACATGGCAGAGGCAGAAGTCATTTAAGCCTGGAGTTGAGCACAACAGTCTAACTTCTAGCTAGGTTTGAGTGTACGAACACAAATGCTTCATTTAAAGACAAGGAGCTGGAGGACATCACTGGAGAGTGAGGTGTCCAAGGACCAAGGCTATCCTGCATGCTAGGTAAGCAGCTCCAGTTAGTTATAGATCCCTGTAAGTGTGGCTACTGGCAGTAAAAGGATGAAGGCAATGAACGAGCTGTGTGCACAGGTCACATAAGAGAGGCAGCTGAGGAATGAGACCTTTTCTGGGATTTCTGTAATGACTGAGACAAGCCAGCAAAGGGGTACATAGCAAAGAACAAGCCTAGTATTTTCCAAGGTTATAAGAAGAAGCAAGGCTATGAGTGTTCAGACTTGCAGCTCTCTCCACCACGTGATGGACTTGGTTTGCCCATTTCTTGACCCAGAGCTGGCCTTGCAATTAACATTGACTGCTACAAGTGACATCACACCACTTCTGAGCTTAAGCCACAAGAGGTCTTGCCAGCATCCACTCTTTCTAGGAATCCTCCCCTGCTGCCATGGGAACGATCTGGGCTGGCTTCCTGAGGAGCTGCAGGCCATGAGGACAAAGAAGAGCTGGCTTAACTGAGGCCATTTGAGATGAACCAGCCTCCAGCCGACCCAGCATTTCACTTGAGTGAGCCTAGCTTAATGAAGTAGGGCTGACTTAGATCAAGGGAACCACATTTTCAACCCATGATGGAGAAGTCAAATAAATGAAAGTTATTTTAAGCCATTTCTTTTGGGAGTAGGTCATTTGTATCAACACTTAATGAGTTATGTTTCCTTGTCTTATTCTTCTCTTGCTAATATCAGCTGCCTTCCCACATCATGTCCCCTAAACATTACTAATTTTCTTTTGAATCAGAAGTGACCTCGTGCTTTCATTGGGTCACTTTAGATGCTCAGTGTTCCGCCTCTTGCAGTATTTCTGAGTACCCTTTACAAACCTTCTCCATGTGCTAAAAGGAAATGGAAATTTTATATATATGGAGCCGATATGGGAGGTTGGATCAAGACTTGAAGTTGTTATAGTGAGCTTTGGATAAGCAACACTTCTCTTTTTCAACTAACTTTTGATTACTTTAATAGACAAATAAAAACCATATGCCCATTGTGTATAACATGCTATTTTGATAGAGAACATTTGTTTTTCCATTTCGATGGTTACTTAAGAGAAGCTAGGGAAAGACAACAGACAATAATGAGACAGACAAGAGGGAACAAAACAAGTGCATGGTAAACAGCATGAGTACAACCACTCCCATTTCCACATCTACTGCAGGCATCATTAATCAACCTCATATCCTTTCTGATGGAGCCAGACACAGTCTTTATATAATAGCCCTCAGTTCAGTCCATTCAGATCCTGAAATGCAATCTGCTGTTCAATATGCCCCAGAGTGAGCTGGAGCATTTCACAACTGTTCACGATATTCTGAACAAAGAAGTGACTCTGATTAAGAATCACGTGTGAGTAGGGTTCTCACCAACACAGGGTCTGGTTTCCCTAGCACGGGACAGTGCTTAGAAGGTAGAAGACACTACAAATAGAACTAGTTGACCCCCAACCTCTAGTACTAGCTGTTAGTTAACCATAGTTTTTACTTACAGATGAGAAAACTAAGACATTGGGAAGATAATTGACCCGATGTGACTGAAATGGTAACTGATGGACCTAGGGTGTATGCCTGGGTTATTCGGTTCACCAGTTATCTGAGGATAAGTTCATAGGCTGTTTCTACTATTCTCCCAAGAAAGAGAAAAGATGTATCAATGCAGCTGGTATATACTAGGTGTTCAATGATCTATTCTGATATCTTAGACCTCTCCGCCTTGCCTTAGTCTATGTGACTGTTTTCTTCAACACCCTTAAATGGGTATAGAGTCCTACTGTATGATGATATTTGGTGGTGACAGTCTTACTAAGTGTTTGACTGCCTGTTCAAGCAGGCAGAAGGCATGACATTCATCTCTTAATGTCCACCAACACCTGGCATCATTCCCAGCCACAGGAGAGGAATCAGTAAGTTTGAATAACTTCTAGAGAGTCACAGAGTAGAAGCTGTGAGTCTGGCTTCCTCTCCAGGGTCTGGCAGCCCATTTGCATCTCCTCTCCTTGCTTCTCTCACAGTCTGACTTCATCCCTATAGAGATGTAGAGACCAGTGCTGCCATTGCTGGCCTCCAGTGACAGCTTGCTTCCTTACTCCTCCCCTGAAGTGGAGGGTGAATTTGCTAGGCTCTGGCTGGGCTGTTTTGTGCAGTGACCAAGGGCATACATTTTGTTAGACATTCAGCCTGAATAAGGAGCTCAGGCCTTTAGTCTGTGGCTATGGTACAGAGAAAAGCTAACTGACCCAGAAGGGGATTGAACTTGTGACCTAGGCTGCAGAGTGCTGGGCTACACCCTCCCTGGTTCTGCGGAGGCAGCACCTTTGCCAACCTATTTGATGAGAATCTCATCTTACATTTTAAATCTCGTAGTCCTTCTCCTCAATGCCCTTGCGCACTGTGGAAGATGAAGAAAGCAAGATGCATGCAAGAGCAGAGAGGAAGAAAAATAAATGGCAATTTAAATTCATGCCTCTGGACGCCTAGTTCAGCCGCTGAACTCCTTGGCTCATCTCTGCATCCTCCATTCTGTGATTTATTTCAGTCGATGGCCCTCTGTGTATGTGTAAAAATCTCCATGAATGCTTTCCCCTGAGGGCAGTCAGTGCGTCCCTCTGAAGTTTAGCGCCAATGCTGATGCGTGCAAAGAGATGGAAAAAGTACATTTTCAAGTCTCCCCAAAGCTTGAAGCCAAAAAGAAGGGGAAAAAAGAAGAAGAAAGAAAAAAAGTTGTCTATTCCCCTTTTTCAGCCCTCACACTTCAAATGCTAATGCAAAGTGTGTTGTCTTGGCCTTGAATAGGTCTAAAATGCTCTGATTTGGAAGTATTTGCATTCTCTCCTGAATAGAGAGGCAGCCAGCCTAGGGGATTAGGGCTAACACATCATCTCCTCCCTCAGAAAAGGAGCTGACAGGGCTGGAGAAAAATTGAGTGTAGCCAAGACTGACTGTAAGGAGGGGGCAGCTCTTCCACACATACTCTGTCCTTTTCCACTTGGAAGGACAAGGGATACAATAAAAAAATACTCTAAGTAATAAAATAAAGGGAGGGGGCCTATACCCTACCATTTTACAACAATTTACACTTTTGCTAATCAGCACATGTGTGATTTTCTAAACCTGGAGTGGCTTTTGCATTTTTCCAAGCACATTTGGCTGGATATCATTATTGCTCCTTTTAGATTCCTATAACTCTTTAGTGGTCCTTTACTGCCAGAAAGATTTTCTCCATTAGTTGTGTATACATTTGTTCTTGTTACATTAGTATCTGTTCCTCCACAGATATATAGACCAAAGGATATAGCTGGCTTCAGTTTTTTTTTCTTAAAAAAAAATAATAAATTTGTGAAATATCAACTGAGAATGAACTTGGAAGTTGTTTTTTAGTGAGCACCTAAGTTCATGATATCTTAACTTTAGATATAATTTAACTTTAATATAATTTTTAATTGATATATACATTTTAATCTGTTTCTTCAGTGTCTATTTCTTGATCAGTAGTAAGGATTAAGCTTTCTTGCTATGCATATATCTCTTGAATAAAGTACCTGCCTGCACTCTGGATTTGTAGGCCACCCTACAAACATCCAACTCTAGTTAGCAAGAGATTCAGGCATTCATTTTCTTCTTTGAATGTTAAGATTAAATTTTCTATGATGCTAGAGAAATCTATTTTACTCCTTAGCAAAATGACCAACATGATTTTTTAAAATAATGTATAGAATTAGTACATATAGTAACAGTTTTGAAACCTCTGCCCGATGATCTTTAAAGACTAAACAGTTGCACACATACACCTGTCAATGTGTAAGCATAATCTTTTCATTCAAAACTTGAAATTTGTCAAAAAGCATTGCAATAAATTATGATTTTCTGAGTTTATATACATTGTAAACATTGTATGCTTTGTGTAACTTTTCTGTATTTGTAGAAATGTCCTAAAACATGTTTATGTTGACTTGTTATTATTACTGCAAAGGATTGATTTGAGAAGAAGAATAAAAGAAAAGTAAATAAATAAGTGGAAACCATCTCAATGTTTGATGTCCCAGGTTCCATGGTCCCTGTCCCACGTGGTCCTGCTAAATGTCTTCAAGTCCCTGGTTACTGCTGTCTACCTCTCTGGACTGACAGATCAAATGTGTGAGTATGTTTTCATTGTGTCCTTAGAATGTATAGTATTCTAGAAATGTCAAAGTATCTAACAAATAAAGCTCTCTTACTCTCAAAGAAATACAACAGAAGTCAGTAGTTGGGAGTCTAAGATTAGTTGATGATACAAACCAAAACAAGTGCAATAATCTAGCTCCAAATGCTGTCAGCCTCCAAATTGTTCTTTATTGTTTTCTATGTATGTTTACAAATTTGTTTGGCTTTTGTTTTGAGATAGAGTTATGTGGCCCAAGTTACCTTGAAGTCACTATGTAGGTAAGAACAATTTTAGGCTCGTGATGCTCTATCCGCTCCCACACAGTGCTAGGATATAGGTGTGCACTCTTGTCTGTTATGTGGTGCTAAAGAATAAACCCAGGGTATTCTTAATGCACTATATTTCTTGTCATAAAAACTTTTACAAAATAAAAATAAAAGATACAGACATTTACCAGAGTAATGTGTGCTTATTGAATATAGTAACAAAACATCTAGCATTGCATTTTCATGATTTTGTTTTTAACTCCTTCATTGCAATGTAGGAAATGGTTTTAATGTCTTGCAAACATATGAGTGTGAGAGTGTTCATCTGAATCTCAAGCCTGGTCCTTTGGCCCAGCAACACTGAGACAGAAGCATCTGCATCTGTCTGTGCATCCATGCATGGTTGAGCATCCTCTCTATAGAACAGAGAAATGCTCTATGGAAGAGCAGACATGGAATTCCCCTCTGTTCAGTTATCGTCAAGAAAGGAAGCTCTTCCCAGAAAGCCTTGCCTCTTCTGTCTGCCTGCCTTAGAAGAGATCTACCTTTATATCTATGGGTGTGCTATTGCAAGAGACTGGTCATCATTAGTCACTCTTAAAGGGTTTAGACCTTAATAGCAAAACCAACATTCCTTGCTAACCCACAAATGTCTATGAAAACCTAAAGGAAAAGAAAGTTCAAAAGAGGCACTGTCAAAGTCTGTTATTTTCGAATTTCCTTTCATATCACTTCCCACTTTGATATTCACATGGTAAACATCATATGATACAAAGGAAAATAACTAAAGATCAAAATCTTTAATAGAAGTTATATAAATTTACATTTATTTTATAATCTTGTGTCATATAACTTTCCAACAAAATAGTATAATTGAAACATAAATGATTGTCTCATTTATAATTTTTTCATCATTCTAAGCATAGATATGTGGGACTTGGGTGTTGCAGAGGGTCACCAAGATTTTTCCAGGCATTTTAGAAATGAATTCTATAGACTATTGTAACTGTTTAAAAATATTTCTGTTCACAAATAACTTCAGATATAAGTTATTCCTGTTGGTCCTTTCTTAATCTAGTTTGGAAGTGGAGGTTTTGCTGCATTTTTATGTTGCCCTAAGCCCTAAAATATGCGTCATTAAGGGTGCTTGGAAGGTTAAAATGAAAGTAACCCTGAAGACAATAAGAGCAAGAGAGAAAGTTTGGAGGAGAAAAGCATCCTAGGCAGAAGAAAGGGCATGCACAGAAGCTATGGCCTGTAAACACATCCAAAGTTTTCTGGAAACAGTACAAAAGGCTGGCTGTGGGTGTGGAAGCAGCAAGGTGACCCGCAAGGGTTTTGATTTGTAACACGGAAGAATTGTGTTGTCATTAAAGGTGGTGGAGAGACCTGTGGGTTATTTAGAGGCTTGGCCAGGGGTTTTAATGAGGACATACTTAGTTTGAAAACACAGAGTAAGGGGTTGTGACAGTGGTTTACTAAGTAAAGTGCCTGCTGTATAAGCATGAGGACTTGAGTTCAAATCCTTGGCACATACATGAAAGTCTAGGTGTGGTGGTATGTGTCTGTTACCCTAGTGTAGGAGGACTGTATTCTGTTCCATTGTAAATAATTGTCCCGCCTACTGGTTTTGTAAAAAATGCTGATTGGCCAAAGGCAGGCAGAAAGTGTGGGTGGGGCTACCAGACTAAGAAAAACTCTGGGAACATCTCAGAGCAGAGATGCCACAGGGATGCAACAGAGACCTGATGAGGAGTCAGCAGCAGACACAAAGGAAAGTAGCTAAAATGTTGCTCTGAGGAAAGGTATCAGCCCCACGGCTAAACAAGATAAGAAAGACGGGTAAGTTTAAGGGTAAAGAATTAGCAAGTTATATGTCTGGGACATTCTATGTCTGACACAGTTATACCTTTATTCACAGTGTCATGTCAACTGATATTGTCATTGTGCAGATCTTATTCAGGCAGCCATCTTTTTGACATTTCATAGGTTCAGTGTTCCCATAATGTATAGAAAACACTGTCTCACAACAGATGTCTTGATTCTCTGTCACCTATAATCTTCCTGGATTTTTATCTCCAGTGTTCCCTGAGCCTCAGATGTAGGGGTGATAAGCAATCTGTTGGCAGCTGTTCTTTGCATTTTAGCCCATCATGGATTTCTGTAATGGTCTTTATCTGTTGCAGAGAAGCTTCTTTGATGATGGAAGAGAGTTAACACTTATTTGTGATTATAAGGATTGCCATTTAGAATGCAATTGTCAATTATATTGATTTAGGAAAATGATAGTGGTAGGTTTTCCTCTAAGGTTCATGACTTCACCAGCCATGTGTAACTGACTGGGTTTGTAGTACTAGGCATGAGTTTCCTCCTATTGAGTGAGCCTTAAATCTAATTAGGCAGATGTTGGTTATCCTCAAGCTAAAGTGCCATTATTGCATCTTTAACAATATCTTTCTGTGATTGTCATTGTAGTTTAGAGGGATCTTGCTTGGCTAGAACTATTGATTCCTTTTTTTTCTTGGAAGCTTGCACAGCACCTTCAGTATGCCCATGTCTTTTGAGAGGAGGCTTTCAGGTCAGTTTCAGATTGATTCTCCAAAGCATTGTGTCAAAATGTGTAGTAACTTCAACAGCAGAGCCTTATCATTAGGTTCTGAGAGGCAAGCAAAGGTGAAGGCAGTAGCCTATATTGTTTAGGGTAGCCTTTTAGATTTGCCAAACCAACAATTCAAAAGGTTTCCCATGCCTGATAGTGGGGTCTTTGTTAGATAGTCTGTGATCCTTGGAAAAAGCATTATCATTCCAACTGCTGTAACTTCATTTAAACTATAGAAATATGAGCTTGATTCCCTTTGGCTTTTTTCAGATATCCCTAGTGTTGGTTATTTCTTCTCTTTCTGTATTGTCCTTTTCCTCTCTAGGTAAAGTCTTTTTGCATTTTCCTCTCCCCATTTCATAGCACCGTGTGTTGTTAGTCAACACAGCTTTTTTATTATTTATTTATTTTTATTATTATGAATAAAGTCGTATTTTTTATCCATGTATCTTCTTGTTCAAACTCCCTTCCCTCTTCTGCCCCTCCCAGTCACTCTCTCTTCTCCCCATCACTTTATCTCCTCCCCATCAAGGGCAGGAGGTCCCAAGGTCCCAAGGTGGCTTAGTTCAGCATTTACTCCAGGCCAATCCACTTTCCTCATCCAAACACCAAGACTGGGTCAGGTGTTCAACACAACTCTTTAAGGTGGAAATATCATCACATTATACAAATGTAGCATATGAGTAAGTGCATCTAGAGAGAAAGTATATCTATAGAGATGTGCACACACTACAAAGAGTATAACTGTTCATGTTATCAATAGGGGTGAACATTTCAATCTGAATCTCAATGATCCCAGTTTGGATGGGATCAATTTTTCTTAAGGGATGTACATGTTTAGAGATAAAGCTGATATGCCAGCAGAAATTATTCAATCTCTTCCCTTCTATGGTTTGTCCCTTCACCTTCTCAGGCTTCCTTTTTTATTCTTCTCTCCTACTTTATTTCCTTTCTTACAGAGTAGCATCCTGATGCATATCCACAGGAGCTTGGTGCAGGTTGAGAGAAGACCAAAAAGACATGGGTCAGGAGTTATACAAACAAACAGAGCAGAGTTAACCAAAAGCAACAGATGGTGGTTTTCAGGAATGCTTTTGTCGAGTTAATTTACAGTGTGAATTGTGGACCATGCCTTTGCCTCTGTAGATGTCTGTCCTTACTCACCCCTCTGCATTATATCACTGCTCCTCTATGCATAGGGTGATCTGTACCACACTGTATGCATCGTCCAGGATCTGACTATGTTTTCAGCAACTAAAAACATGCAGAATATGTATTGTTTGGAAAGAATGTCCATCAATCCAAGAAACAGATAGTTCTGCAGAACAGTGAAGTGGGTGGGGCCTAAGGATAGAACACCTATGGTCACAATTTGGCTTTGTCACTTGCCAGCTTTGTGTCCAGAGACAAGTTATTTAACCTTCCTCACCAGTACTTTGCACATCTATTAAAACAGAGGTAAGAAAAATTCTTTTTTGGATTTTTTTAGTATAAAATATGTAGCATGTACTACTGTACATGACACTGTTTCCACTTCCTGAAACACTGTTTACCCAAATCTGGGGTGCCCTCCTTTCTTTCAAGGTTTGCTTGGATGTCTTCTGTTCAAGGAGCCATGTTCTGACCCCTCTTCAACAAGTCTCAGGGCCATTCACCCTTCTCAGACCCCAACTTCCCTTGTCCTGTTTTTAACACAGCATTCATCAGTCCTCAGCTCCTGCTCTCCCACACTTTCCACCCTGTAGACATCAGTGTCTCCTTTGCTGTGAGGGAGTGTGGCATGCATGCTATGCTCTCTCAAAGAAGACTACCTCCCTCCCTCATCCACACTGCTTCCCAGGAAGAAAGTCCTCATAAAAGAATGATATTTTATTTACTAAACTGAGATAACTTTGGTTCATTCTCTCTCTCTCTCTCTCTCTCTCTCTCTCTCTCTCTCTCTCTCTCTCTCTCTCTCTCTGCTTTTATTTTTTTGAAACATAGTTTCTCTGTATAGCTCTGGCTATGCTGAAACTTTTTTTAGATCAGGCAGATCTCAAACTCACAGAGATCCTCCTGTCTCGGCTTCCTGAGTGCTGGGATTAAAGTCATGAGCCACCACTGCCCAGCCCCTTCCCCCCACACTTTCTTTTTAGTAAAAGATCTCTTTAGATGTTTAAGCTTACATTCACCCAAGAGACAAGCCCTTGCAATCTTATTTTCTTATGCATTGCTATGTTATTTGATTTAGATACGTCATCTTATCATTGTTGTGCATACTCTCTGGGGACCCTGGAATATCAAGCCATGCTCAATGCTTTGTATTCCAGTGATCTCACGGTTTTGTCTCATCAGACCTTCCCCGTCTTTACTCTGACTCTAGCTGTACAAAATAACTATTTCAAAAGGGCAAAGCCACATTGATTAAGTCAAATCAAGATAAAGAAATTGTGGTAAAGCATATTAACCAGAGAATCCAATTCATACAACTGGGATCAAAAGAAAAATCACTTATTTTTCTCAAAGATCTGTCAATGTGCCTGTATCATGCATAGTATAGCTCTCTACTTTCTTTTGCTTGACAGGCACATCTATTTTTTTTTCTATCTCTTAAACCACAGAATTTATAAGCTCTGGGCAGTTTCAGAATGCTTCAGTATTAACCATTTTTATGAGGAAGAAAAATTTCCTGGGTACAATTATTCAGTCTAGAATAAACAGGGCCCAGATTAGATCTGTTTTCTTATTCCGGAGACCAAAGGTTAGAGAGAAAAGATGTGTAGACTATGCAAATGTTTTTGTGCTTCTATGCTGCCTTCATAAAATGTGACCTCTTTCCCCTTAAGCAATGTGCTTGGTTTTGAGATATGTTAATTTAATTAGAGCTCTGCTGGTTCTTACTAAACAACAACAAAAAAATTCTGAAGAGCTTGCTCCCAGTGGCCAAATGCCATTGCGGTATTGACACTGTCAGTCATCAATATAATCAGATTAATTTATCAGTGGTTGCTGGGGTCCTGGGCTAACTAAGAGGCTGAATTATCTCTAGCCCTCAGGAACAGATGGCAAGTTCCTGTGAAAGTGAGGGATATTGCTTCCAGTCATTACTGGAAAGTTATCTTTACACCTGCCACAAACCAAAGGAAGAGATGGATAAAAAGAACAACTACATCCCTCCCACCAACCCAGTCTCAAGCAAATATCTCCCAGCCCTACAGAATCAGATTCTACACAAAGTGTAGAGGTTATCATCATTGTTGCTTACAAATCACACTGAGCTTGAAATCTCTCAAACACCGACTCTCTATATTTGCAGAAATTAAACTTAGGTTAGCTATCACTTTCCAGCCAGGTGCTTACGTAAGTCTTTCTTCTTGTTGTTATGAAGCAGCAGGTCAAAAACAGGAGGATAGAGACATGTTAGTGTCCAGGTTTACCATAGTGTTACTAAAGAGACAGAGAAGCTCCGCTTCAAAGGTAGAAATTTCCAGGGTCTATATAATGTTTCTGACTGGGAATGGGAGATTTAGCCTGAGTTCTACTTCTTATACTGAAGGGATTTGCTTTTTTGTTTGTTTTTTTGTTTGTTTGTTTGTTTTTTGTTTTTGGATGCATGTACACAAAAGCTCACATAAGATTAGATGTAGCACATGAATTACATATACTTTATCTACCTTTTTGGGTTATGAAAAGAACAATCCATTCTTTTTTTTATAACTATGGTTGTTTGAAATGTTGCAAAAATGAAAAAGTCATGACCTCTTTTCTAAAAGAACAAACGTTGGAAAAAGGACTAAGTCATAATTTTTATTAGATAATAGCCCATATTATTTAAGAGTACTTTTGGGTTGGGAAAATTTTGGGTGGATAAAGGGCTCACCATTCAAGTTTGAGGATCTGAGTGCAGATCTCCAGAACCCATAAATCCTAACAGAATTACACATCTGTAACCCCAGGACTCCACTCAGGGCTGAGAGGAAGAGACAAGTAAGCCTCTGGAAGTTCATGATAGCTATCCCTACATGTACAGTCATTAGCAAGAGACCCTGTCTCAAGAGATGGAGTGGAGGTGAGGATCTATGCCCGAGATGCTCCTCTGACCTTCAGACACTCAACATAGCAAGGCTGCGCTCAGTCTCTCTCTGTCCCCACCACATGCCATATACACAAAAGATTAAAAAAGAGGAACTTATCATTGTGGTGACTTATTTTTAAATCTCTTGCTCTCAACTAAAAATATAACTCTAGTGTACTTTTTAATTACTGGAGCCGAGATCTAGGGAGTCGACATTTTTCAAAATTCTAATTTACTGTATTATTATCACTAGAATGCCTTGTCCTTAACTTTATTCATTTAATAAGATAAAATGTACTTGAGATATAAAAGAAATTGGTCAAGGGAGGCAGACAGAGGCAATCGACCCTTCGTTTTACTGATGCCTCACTGGTCAACTGTGGGAAAATCATGTAAACTCTCTGACCTTTTCCTTCTCATATGCTAAAGGGAGAAATGATGCTGAACTATTCTTTACATAAGTTCTGTATGATGTCATGTTTTTAAAGCTCCAAGGAGGGTTCATAGTTATAAAAATGCCAAAATTAAGAGAGTCAGATTTTTTTTAATATAAAACCCAGTTATTATCATATAACAGATTGATGGAAGGTCTTGGACAAACTGATGCCTTCTGAGACCATGAAAGTGTTTAACAGTTTTAAAGGCCACATGTAAAATGGCACAAGAGAGCTTTTATGATATTAAAATTTAAAAAAGCCATTTATATATTCTCTCTATTTTTAGCAACAAACAGCACACCAGTATATTAAATCAAACGACAAAGCAAGGTCTGCAGGCTTCTGGAAGTTTTTGGTTTTTGGTTGGAGGTAGGTGTTTTTTTCTTTTATTCTAAGAAGGATAGCTCTTAATCAGAGTCCATTCTTCATGCAAAATAATCTGTAAAGACTGGCATGAAAATGTAGATTCCTAATTGAACAAAGACAATTCTTTCCAGATTGAAGTACGGTGGTTAATAGCCGTGTGCTCCAATTACCGCTAGACATTCATTTCAAATGAGAAACTGGAATTGCAGACGAGTTACCCTTAATTGGGAGAAATGGCTGAATCAGACTTTTAATACTCTACTATAATGTCACATATGTAGGCCATCTTCTTTCCTGTATCCATGGCAGTGCCCTGTTTTCATGTCCTTTGTGGACAGCAAGCTACAGTGGAAAGAGGAACAGCTCTTCCTCCAGAGTGAAAACACACAGGTACCTGTCAGAGATGCAAAACCGAATAGCCTAAAACAAAGGGATGAAAAGACACATTTATTATTGTCATGTATGTCAAAATTATAAATGCTCATGAAGTCAACATGCTATTGGTTTAAGCAAGACTGTCCCTTGACCCCGACCCTCACAATGCTTTCACTTAAGGACGATTTCAGAAGGTAGTATTGCCATGAATATATTAAACACCAAATCCAGACCAGATATGACACATTAAGGAAAAATGATTGAAAAAATATTTGAAGGCATGGAAAGTCTGTGCTTCTCAGACAGCTGATAAGAGATGGGAGAGGAGCTTCAGTATGAGGAGTTGAGCTGGGGGAGGATGTCCCTGCTTGCAGGTCCTTCCTTTTCACTTGCACGCATCCAACAATTGCCAGGTTTCCAAAAAAAACAAACAAACAAACAAACAAAAACAAACAAAACAAACAAACAAACAAACAAAACCAATGTGTTGCATTTGCTCCCCATGCCTCCTAGCTGAGCACAATGGATACTATCAACTCTGTTTTGCAACTGGACAAATGAGGTCCAGACTCTTCTTAGGGCTACAGAGAATGAGTGTGGAGTTAGGTTTGAGACTCAACCTTTATTTTAACCTTTAAGTAACTCTGTAAAATGTCACCAGAGGAATAAGAAATGACATCAGCACCATCTACCATCGCAGGCCAAAGAAAGTGTGCTGTGCTTTTGACTTTTTACACCCCTTAGCTTTCACAATTGACAAGACAGTGGCTGTTGTTGCTATTCCATGGATGTGGGAAGCAGCACTTATAGATAAAAGACTTCTCTCTGATGGCCTAACTTAGACTCCATACCCATGTTTGCTGACTCAGATCTTGTGCTTCTTCCTTCTCCCGGGAGTGATCCTGGTCTATTTCCAGCCTTCCCACTGCTGACTCAAGAGTTCAATCATTCATAAAATATCATTGCAGTGGATAAAACAAAACCAATTCCCTATGCCCTGGAGCTTATATTCTAATGCGAGAGATGCATGAACAGACCAAATAAGTAAAGATGCATTTGATGATATTTGACTTTAGTGAAGAAAATAAAGCTGGGAGAGAGTATTGCCAAGGTCAGGAAAGCTACTAGGTAGGACTCAGATCTTCTGTGAAGGCTGCATTGAAAAGGTGTTTTTCAATAAATACTTAAAGAGAAGAACTTTAGCTTCTGTGTGTGTGTGTGTGTTTCATTGACAAAGCAGCAAACAGCCCTGAGCTGGGTGATGTTCTGATTTGCTTAAAAAAAACACAAGACTCTCTGTGGCTCCTTGTGGATGGGCCTAGGGTGATGACATAAAGAAGTCAAAGAGCAATGGAGGTCAAAGTAAAGCTAAGAGCTCTGACCAAATGAAGGCTCTTTCTGAATGCAATATAGACGACGTTCCTTTTAGTAGAAGATACTCTCCTTTGACTTATGTAAGGACAGTTCTGGCAGGAATGAGGCTGTCAGTGTCTAGGACAGCCACTTAAGATACAAATAGTACTCACCACAAAAGTTAATGATAATACAAGCAAGTGACAATCCTGACGTGGGCCAGAGCAGTTGTGATGTTAAAAGACAAGACCTCAGCTAGCTCTGCTCTGTCCTTGGTCTCTGTTCTGCCAGGTTGCCAGGGTTCTTACAGATTCTGAGCAAGAAAAAGCCCTCTCAAGCCAATGCTTTAAGGGGTGGAATGAATGCAGCCATGGGTGTGCAATGTTCACGTCTCTCTGCAAAGAGAACCTGTTTCTGAGGACATAGTTGTCTGAGAGCTTCTTTGCCACACACTTGGGACAGTGCAACAGCATTCTCCCCTTGAAGCTGGGTACTTCCCAGCCTGCTTCCAGAGAGCAAATGGGTCAAGCAGAAGGCAGTAGGTCCCAGCTGCTTTGCCAGTACAGAGCCCCTCACACAGGGTATCTCCATGCCCTTGCGCTCTGATGCTCTTTCTCGTCCATCCCCTTTTTGTCTCTGTCCTCATTACAGAGGCCACAGTGGTCAAGATGGTCTGAAGGTCTCTGGTTTTACCCCTGTTTCCTCTTCGCTTCTCTTTTTTCTTGCTAATCAATCTTAAACCTCAAGTTCCATTTTGCCATCCGATTCTTAGAGGAGCCAAACTAATCCATAGAACCTGTCTCCTTAGCCTTAGGTTTTTATAGTTCTGCTTTTCTCTCTGCTGTGGTTCTTAGAACCCCAGTGGACACACTCAGTTATCTGCTTTAGCTAGCAGGAAAAAAAAAACAGCGATGAAGTAAATATAAATTGAGTTCTTGCTATGTACCTTAGAGAAGTTGCTAAATTTCTTCCAAAGCCAAACAGTTTATGTATTAGGCCATTTTGTGCTTATATAACAAAAACACGTGAGACTCTGTGATTTATAAGGAAAAACATTTGTTTTCCTCACAATCCTGAAGACTTGGAGTCTAACATTAATGTTCCTAAAGTTCCAATGTCTTTGAGGTGACTCTGTGCCTCCACAATGGCACGTGTTAATGTGTCCTCCAGAAATGAGGAGCTCTGTGTCCTTCCAAGGTGAAAGGCAGAAAGACCAGTGAGTCCACTGTTATGGGAACCTCTTTGATGGAGAATTTCATCTGGTCTAACCATGGCATATACCCAAGGGATTCTCAGTCATATGAGTACACCATAAGGACTCTTGCTCAGCTATGTTCATAGAAATATTAAATATAATAGCCAGAACTGGAAACAATCTGGATGCCCCTCAACTAAAGAATGGATAAAGAAAATGTGGTACATTTATACAATGGAGTATCACTCAGTTGTTAAAAAAACAAGGACATCATGAAATTTGCGGGCACATGGATGGAACTAGAAAATACACTGAGTGAGTGAGTGAGGAAACCTAGACACAGAAAGGCAGACATGGTATGTACACACAAGTAGATGCTAGATGTAAAGCAAAGGAGCACCAGACAACAACCCACAGCTCCAGAGAAGCTAGCTAACAAGAAGACGCTAAGAGGGGACAAATAGATTCCTCTGGGAAGGCAAAAAGGCAGTAACACTGCATTTTTCAAGTTGTTACCTGTGTTCCTGCCCTGACTTCCTACAGTAATGGACTATGACCTGGAAGTATAAGCCAAGTGAACCTCATTATCTCCTAATTTGCTTTTGATTGAGACAGTTTATCACAGCAACAGAAACGGAGAATACCTTCTAAGGCATATATATGCTCCCGGTTTATAGATAGCTCTCATCCACATGACAGAGTCAGGGCACCAGAGTTACTTTTGTCTTATGCATCCATCTTTAAATGTTTTGTTATATAAGATGAGCTGGAATCAGCACAGCCTTGACAGCAAGGCAATGTGGACCCAGGACAGAAAATACAGGCATGATAATGTATGAGGAGGTAGAAAGCAGATGGCCATTCTAAAGCCAAGGAGAAAAACTTGGGGAGGCCCACTCTGTTGTAGGGTGCTTTTCTCCAAACTGAAACAGTTCTGGAGGAAGAAGGAAGCTCAAAAGACCCACAAAGTAAACAAACTTTACATTCCCAGGAATGGAAACTTAGAAGATTCACAATGACCCTTCCCCCTTAGTGGTGAATAGCTGCCAGAGGAGGAGACTCTGACCAGTCAAATTGTGGAGAAGAGATTCTTGGGCCTGCAAAGCAGCCTGAAAATCATGCAGGCTGCTCCAGGGATGAGGCTTTCATGGGTTGGGACCTGCACTGGGTGGGATTGGTAAGTTGTCTACTTTAGGCAATCCTTAAGTAACCAAGTAAAAATGAATGGGTTTACCAAACTGGACTTGGTATAATTATTACTTTGGCCTGCTGTGGGCTCCTTATTTGGGGTGGAGAGATATGTATGCTAAGTCTCCAGTCAAAAATATCACACAGCAGCTCCCTTCACCTCACTCAGGAGGTATCAATCCTGCTGATACTTTTATTACAGAGTTGTAGCCTCAAGAATCTTACTATAATACATTGCTGTTGTGTAGACCACCTACTTTGTCCTGGCACTAGTCATTGGTTATTCTGACTTGTCTATCATCTGGCCTGTGGTTCTTTCAATGAGCTCCCTGATGTCTTTTGGGTCTTCTCCAGCTCACAAAGGTTTAGGTTGAGCAGTCAATGTGTCTCAGTCTCTCAGCACGGTGACTGGTCTATGGGAACAGGTTAGAGGACTTCCCTAAAGTCTTTCTCAGGACTCGCTCTACTGAAACAGTATGGATAGTGGTCCCACATTGCTAACTTAAATGCTTTGAGGTTCTCTTCATTCAGCCAATAGTAGGATATGAGATCTGGAGACGGAGCTTGACATGGGTGCTCAGGTCAAAGCACAGGCATGCAGATGGACAACTTTATGGAGAGAAACTTCTGGGAAGAAGCCAGTGGCATGAAAAGCTAAGACATGACAAGAAAGGGGTTTCCAACAAAACAGAATTTGAATACCACTTCTTAAACAATATTCTCTGCCCATTTGCATTTATACTAAACAAATCCTTTTCTGTCGTTCCAATCTGTTTGCATTTCTTTTCCCAGCAATGGAGTTTTAAAAGAATGATAACAGCCAGTTTTGCCAAAATCTAACCATCTCCCTTCTCCATTTACATTTTTCTTTTCTTCTTTACTCTGTCCTGAGTTCTTCATCTAGAAGGTCCTCCCCTGCACCTGTGGAGGAACTCCAGCACAGGGCTGAGGATTAAGGAGCATTTCCACACCCCATCTCCTCAGTTTACATCCAAGTTGAAAGGAAAGGTAATCCTAGCCTGATCTCTTGCTGACTCCCTTCTCTGCATCTTCCCTCTGCAGACAAGTTTAAGGTCAGCTACAACCCAGTGAGGACATTTGAAAGGGAGGCTGTGAGGGAAACATGTGTCTTGGTTGATCTTATCACTCGGTGCTGCACAATTACATGACTAATAAAAACTGGAGAACAAAAAGAAATGAAAATTTATAAACTAATGACCTGCTCTTCTCAAATGTGGCTCTTTTATTTTAGAGGAAATATACAAATTTAAAAGCAAAGATTGTATAATTAAAATATACCTGCAATTTTTTTCCTTCTTTATTTTGTATTTAACAAAAAAAACCAGTAACATAAATTTAAAATGAGGAAAAATTAACAATAACTATAAAGAGGATAAGAATCATAAGCATAGCTTATCAACGGTGGTAATGCACATAAGATTGCTACACATATATTTACTTTGTGTTCAGCTTTCCCTCTGAAATCTTTTCCCCCATTCCTGTATCTCCTTATTCAAGGTCCCTTCCCCCTCCCACTACATCTTGTCATTTTTCTTCTCCGCAACTCCCCATCCCCTCCCTGGGCAGGGAGCGGAG
>PVIH01000190.1:274039-322239 GCA_004025045.1 Sigmodon hispidus
CCCACTGACCCAATAATGCTTGGATCAGTCTCCACTCCTGGCCA
The DNA here is from genome assembly GCA_004025045.1 of Sigmodon hispidus. Taxonomy (NCBI): domain Eukaryota; kingdom Metazoa; phylum Chordata; class Mammalia; order Rodentia; family Cricetidae; genus Sigmodon; species Sigmodon hispidus. The sequence goes on from PVIH01000190.1 coordinate 274,084, forward strand.
AATCCAGTTTTGTCCCCCCTCCCTCAAGAGTGAGTCTGGTGTTCCTATAGTTGGAGTGGGGTTCGAAGGGTCAGTCCAGGGTGTTTCTGATCCCAAGCTGTTCAGTGGTTGTGGTTTGCCGCTTGGGCATGTTTGGCTTTTTTTCTTGTTTGTTTAGAGACCACTAGTGAGTGAGTACATCCCCTGCTTATCTCTCTGAGATTGTGATACCTCGCTCAGGAGGATATTCTCCAAATCCATCCATTTGCCTGTGAATTTGAGGATATCATTTTTTCTTACTGCTGAGTAGTATTCCATTGTGTAGATGGACCACAGTTTCTTAATCCATTCTTCAGTTGAGGGACATCTAGGTTGTTTCCAGGTTCTTGCTATTACAAATAATGCTGCTATGAACATTGTTGAGCTAATACCTTTGGGGTGTGAATGTGCCTCTTTAGGGTATACACCCAGAAGTGGTATTGCTGGGTCCTTGGGGAGATTGATACTCAGTTTTCTGAGAAACCTCCATATTGCATTCCAAAGTGGCTGGACAAACTTACACTCCCACCAACAATGGAGGAGTGTTCCCCTTGCTCTGCATCCTTTCCAGCAAAGGCTGTCCTCTGTGTCTTTTATCTTAGCCAATCTAACAGGTGTCAGGTGGTATCTCAAAGTTGTTTTGATTTGCATTTCTCTGATGGCTAAAGATGAAGAGCACTTTTTCAGGTGCCTTTCAGCCATTCGTAGTTCCTCTACTGAGAATTCCCTTTTTAGATCTGTATCCCATTTTTTGATAGGGTTATTCAAGGTATTGGGCTCTAACTTCTTGAGCTCTTTATATACCTTAGAGATCAGTCCTCTATCACTTGTAGGGTTGGTGAAAATCTTTTCCCATTCTGTAGGCTGGCGTTTTGTCTTATTGACAGTGTGCTTGGCTTTGCAGAAGCTTCCCAGCTTCAGGAGATCCCACTTATTGATTGTTTGTCTTAGTGTCTGTGCCACTGGTGTTATATTTAGGAAGTGGTGGCCTGTGCCAATTTGTAGAAGTGTATTTCCCACTTTCTTTTCTATCAAGTTCAAAGTGGTTGGGTTTAAGTTGAGGTCTTTGATCCACTTGGATTTGAGTTTTGTGCAGGGTGACAGGCTCGGATCTATTTGCATTTTTCTACACACTTCATATACCTGCAATTTTACTCTTGACTATTCAATTAAATACAGTGAGTAGGAAAAGACTTATGGAAAAATGTGCTGAGCTGTCTGTGGTCCTGAAAAGATGGTGACTGAAAATATAAATATTTTATTGTGTATTTTTAATATGTTGTAAATGACATATTTCACATACCCTAGGGCTAGTCTTAAATAATTTCAAATGCAGCAAACAATTTAACCTCTTATTTCTTGACTTTAACTGCTTAACAGAATAATAAACATTGCATTCTGTGTTCAGGCAAATACATTATCAAAATTACAAATTTTGATAATGTATCTCTACAAAGTAAAAATAAACACAAGAGAGAAACTTGGAGAAGAGTAGGGAAGGGAATGTAAAATAAATAAAATGTTAAGAAAATAATAAAATAGAATAAGCATAAACAGTTATAGTATTCTAATTATGATGCAGACTGTCTATCATTCTTGGTTTTAGTTAAAGTGTCTCTTTTGGGGAAGGAAAAGTATCCATGTACCTTGATAATGCTTTTATATTATCACATCATCACCTTTGTGTTTTTCTAACATGTAAGCAGAAGCCACTTTACAATTACGCAATTTCTTTTTATTATGGCTAAGACAAATCTATATTCTTGGTGCCTTCTCTATTTGAAGGCTTTTAATCATTTTATTTTTAGTTATTTTTTGTTGCTCATTGTCTTTTATAGCCCAGGCTGGCCTCAGACTTAGCCAAGGATAACCCTGAAATTCTCATCCTCTTGCCTCTACCTAGATTTTTTTTCTATTTTTCCTAAATTTAACTTTCTGTAACATGATTTCCACCAGGCAGAAGGGCCAACACCCTCTGTGAAAGCTTTTATCTTTCATATTATCAATGGCAACATTGAGACTCATTTGATTTAATAATGTATGATGAATCCATTGCAGGATCCAAATGAGACCATCCAGTTCCACAGATGGCATTGCCTTTCCTGATGACATCTTCTTGGTACTTGACAATGCATCCTGCCTTTCCTTACTTAGTGCAAAGGAATGTTTTAGTTCCTTAGGCAGGTAGCAAGCTCCTAAAGACTGAAAATTAACTTTTTTTTCAGCAGCAGCTCAGAGATGAACTTTGCAGTTGGCTAGGGCAGGTTTCAAAGCCTGCACTAAAGGACTGAAGCCTTGCTCCCTCGATAGTCAAATATAATTAACAGAAACTTCCTTTTAGAGTCATGTGTAAAAGAATCCAGCAACACACCCAGTTCATTACAGTGTTCAATAAATGCCAGCTTTTATATTGTTATATATATGTAAGATAGATGGATCTGAATCTAGAACACATCTTGAATTATTACTAAGCACATGGAAAGAGTGATTCATTAGACATTATAGACAGTACATTATATGATAATCTTAATAATAAGGTAATTTTAAATGTATTACATACACTACTAGACTCTGAAGGCAACAAATGTTTCCCTAGCTTTCAGGAAGGATTCAATGTATTTTTGTCAAACTTGGTTTAAATTCATGTTGGTTGTATCCACATACTTCTCTTTATCTTATTTTATACCTCTTGGGAATTTCTTACTTCTGTGTTATAACATTTATTCCTGAATGTACTTATATGTAGGGCGAGGTTTGCCTTTGCACAACTTGCTGGAACATTCCATTCCCGCTTATGCTAATTAGGCATCAAGTAGTGACCAATCCGATGTGCTGATGCTAATTAGGCATTGAGAAAGGACCTATCCAATGCGATCCTCAAATATGTTAATGAGCCATTATTTTGGGCCAATCACCAGCCATATGCTAATGAGTATTACTTTGAACCAATCACCAGCCATATGTTAATGAGGCATTGTGATGGGCACCAATCACGTGCCAGGCTTCCCTATATAAGCAGGCTGAATCTCAGGCTCGGGGTCTTCTTTCCATCCATTTCACAACAGAGCTGTACTCCAATAAAGTGTGATCCGAGAAGAATCGTGCATGTGGTGACTCGTCGTTCTGCAGGCCAGAAGCGGCTCGCCACACTTATAAATTGAGCTACATTATCTGTTATGGTGCTCCGGGTTTAAATAACTCTTAGCATTTCTTAGACTCTTGTGTACACTCCAAATCACTATATATTAAGATGAATTTAAGAGTATTTTTTTCTCATCTCCTGTCTCAATGATTACCATTGAATTTGACTTACAACAAATGCAAATTGCTTATTAATTCAAACTCTACCAGTACATCCCTGGGTACCTCTACTCAAATACACCAATATCATTGCCCAGTTAAGGGCATCATTACCCTTTTCATTCTAATCTCACTCTCTCCAAACCATCCTCTGCTCAGCCACCACAGCACCAACACCATCTTGGGTGCTTGCTCACACACATCATCTTGAGGGCCTCCCACACAATCTAAGTTCTGGTTCTTGTTAGTTTGCTATCTATTCTCTACTCAAAGAAACAATGTAAAGATAGAGTGAAATCAGTTTTCAAAGATATTTGTAAAACATAGTCAAATAACCACGGCTGTTTTGGGGGAAACAATAAAGGCTTACCACTGTACACAGCATTGGATGGCTTCACTGCTGGGAACCCAAAGCTAGATGGGTCTCATCTTTAGAAAGAAAGATTCCTGTTTCAGAGTGGTCAAGAGCTGTCAGATGAGTTGTTGCTCTAAAAATGGAAGAGAATGGAGCCCAACTCCCCATTTCTGGGCAGGGGGTGAATGAGCAGGCAGGAATCATGAAATAAGACTAATAAAACTAATCAAGAATACAAATGAGCACTGCTAATAAAAATTCTCCATGGCAAACAGAACACCTGCAGAGATGAGGCCCCTGTTATCACCCTGTTCTCAAGGGCACAGTAAAGCCTCACCTTTGATCATCATTAGTTTTCCAACACCTCTTCTAACATCTCACCCCAAAGCCGTGCTTGCCAAAGAAGTGTGGGTTACTGGAACTAAACAGACCTTGTGAACGTGTCCTTTGCTCTGCCAGCCATGTTCCCCTGAGCATCTGTGACTTTACTTTCAGGGCACAGCTGTCTCTCCCTGATGTCTTCTTTATGCACTTGACAGAGCCCATATTGGTTTTCCCACTGCACATTTACACATGCCCATTAACTGCCACAAATCCCCTGGTCATTGCCTTCCTACAAGGTTGAAAACTTTTTAAGGGCAGTGACCATTCCTCTTATCTCTGAAATCCTGGACCTGAGATCATGGCTGACCCATGGAACAACCTCTAATATAAGCAATGATTTAACACAGTTGTTCTCAACCCTCCAAATGCCATGACATTTTCATAAGGTTCCTCATGTTGTGGTGACTCCCAATCATCAAATTATTTTGTGGCTACTTCATACGACATGTAATTTTACTATTGTTATGAATGGTAATGTAAATATCTGATATGCCACCCTTCAGAGTGCTTGTGACTCACAGGTTGAAAACTGCTGATTTAATGATTATATAGTGAATCTCAAATTTTTTTCTGCTTTTTCACACCCCATTCTCCCTTTAAAAAAAAAAAAAAAAAAAAGCCTTTTGCTCTCTTTAGAGAAGCTCACACTCTCCTTCCATGTCCCATGCAAGTCCAACATGACTGTATTTTAACCCTGAACAGAGGAACACGGTGTTACCTAACAGCACGATTTACAGCAATGTTGGTGATGGTGCCCAAATGTCCCTAGATGATAATGAATGATGAATACCCACTGAAGGAAGGGAGAAGAGGTAGATGATAATGCTTTAAGTCTAGAGAACACTAGATTGTGCCAGCTGAGCTACAGACAGGGCATAGTAAAGCCTGGGGTCTGGGTACCCTCTCGTCTTCTTCATTAAGCAGCTTTCTATCTGAATGGCTGCTTCCTTGCCTGAACTATTTTGGTACATCTATTATTGGCTCCCATTTAGCGTCTGTTTATTTAAATCTGCTTTCAACTGGAACATAATTCTCTTGATTATTGGTTGATGCTGCGACACAGTAGGAATACAGATAATTGTCACTGTGCACATTCTGCTGGAAATGTAAAATTATTATCTTTAGAGCTGTTGAGTAGGGTGTTTGAGCATGAATGTTATACAGCTTGGGCACGTGGAATTTGTAGAGTGCTAATTTGTTGGCTGTCTCGCCTTCTCCACTGGCTGTCATCTGAGCTTCCCCAGGAACCCAGGCAGACACCCAACTCCCTGGAGCATCCACTATTCACTCCCCTGATGGGGAGAGAGGGCCATTTCCAAGCACTCAGCATATTGGGGCTTCTTTGTGGTTATCAGAGACCAAAGGGGCTGCGGATGCAAATCTCAGCCTTGCCCCTCATGCGCCCAGAGCTTCCTTGCTTTTCTGGGATGGCCTTACCCAAGCACAAAGATCAAAGTGGGCGGAGCAGCTGCATGACTCACGTCTCAAGCAGCAAAGACGTGGCTGGAGTGTAGGAGGTGGCCGAGGTCTCCCCATTTTCCACTCCCCCAATTCCTACCCCCTTTCTCTTTTCCCACCCCCACCCCCCCTAGTCCGCTTCTCCTCACCTGCTCTGATCTACCCCCCTTCGCCTCCCAGCCTCTGCACACCTACTTCCAGCTGTCAGCTCCCCACCCCAAACTAGCTGCCTCTTCATTTACAAGCAGCATCACTAATTGCTTTTTAGGGTCCCTTTTCTGCTCTCTGTTCAAAATTCACTGGGCGTTCCCAGCCCCTTTTATGCTACTTTTTCTCAATCTTTTCAACCTCTTTTACAAACTTAGCACTTTCTGTGCCTCTTTTAGTCTTTGCGAGAAGAAAGAGACTTGAGAGGGTTTTTTTTTTTTTGGCAGTAAAGCGCCTTCTCCAGCACCCCCTCCCCCGCTCCCTCCCTCCCCCTGTCTCCACCCCCACTCTCGCACAGCACACGCATTGGCCCTCCTACCACTGAATGGGGCTTTGTGCAGGGAATTTCCGGAACATAGCCCAGTGCCCAGGCCCCTGTGTGAGCAGAGGAGGGGCCCAGCCTGCAAGGAGACCCTTAAGCCCACCCCATTACCACGGTCACTGTTTGCCCCGGATTCTCTAAAAGGCCTATTGTTGCCCGTTGCCAGGTGTTCCTTAGCAACGCTTGAGCCAAGCTGCCTACCCTATTTAGGCCCAAAACTTTTCAATGGCCTCCAAAACCCGTGCTTGTCAGTGCTGTAGACCGCTCCTCAAACAGCCTCAGAAGGGAGGGAGAAACCAAACCATCCCCCAGCCGTCTGCTTTTCAAATATCTGTGTTTGAGGCTGCTTTGGGGCTTCTTGTCTTTTGCCTAGGATCAACGGGCCAAACAATCGCAATTAAAATTTTTCTCCTGCAATGCTGTCTCCCGTTTTTTTCTCCAACCTCAACCCCCACCAAGTCACAGACCCCCCTCTAACTTAATATTCAGCTGGGACTGGGTTTCGTCATATTCTGCAAGAGCCTCATGACTTTTCTTCTTAAACCATTTCCAAGGAAATTGCTTTATTGCTTTAGGACAGTTGGGTGGGCTTGTGTGCCCGAGTTTGACCCTTCCTCAGCTCTGGCCAGAATGAAGGTAATAGAATCATGGAGTCTGTGTTCCAGGAGGAATCTTAATGATGGTCCCAGATGAGGGTCTGGAAGTCCAGATCCGGGAATAAGCCTGGCACGGCTCACCTAGTGATTTACAAACAGATGGGGGGGTTCTGGACCCAACATCCCTGACCCCTAAGCTTAAGCCTTTCCCCACTTCACCCCGATGAAGTAATAAGAGGAGTGGACTGTAAGAGGGAGAAAGAAAAAAGAAAAAAAAATAAGCAAACAAAACAAAAAAAACAAAAAAACGGTGTGCTTTACAAATCAATCACAGAAGAAAAGAAGGTTTTGGCTCCCCAGGTATTAGAAGCACTGAGAAGCATCTCACTTTCTTACCCAGACTCTGGGGACAAAAGTGTGTCTTCCAAGATACCTGTTAGCGGTTTGAATATGAACTGTCCCTCCAGACTTGTTCCCAAGGTGGTGGTACTGTCTGGGGGAGTTCTGAAGACTTGAGGGTGTGTGGTCTTGCTGGAGAAAGCTCGGTGCTAGAAGTGGCAAGTTTGCAGGTCGGACCTAGCGTCAGCCTGCTGTGCTTCCCCGATGCCCCTGCCACCGGGATGCTCTGCCCAAGTAGGAGAGACTGAGAAAACAGAAGCCAAGCCTCTGAGACAGGGAGACAAAGTAAGCCTTCCCTTTCTTGGGCTGCAAATGTAACTGCTATCCACTGAAGTCTGCTTTTCTCCCCCTCCCCCTTTTTTTTTTCTTCTGAAAGTTCCAGGCATCTCTCCAGATGCTGAATTAAATGGAGCTAGAAGTTAAGAGCCGGAAGGGAGCTCGACCCAGTGCTTAGCTACAGATCTCAGCATCTGCCTCCATCAGTTGCTGGATGAAGGTTCTATAATGACAATTAGGATGGTCATTCATTTGATTATAGGGGAAGGACAGTTTAGGCACCCTCTCCACTATTTCTTGAAGTCCAGCCACAGATGGGATGGGGGGTGAGGCTGGGGAAAACTAGGGGGGGGAGGACAAGTAGTGGTGGGTATGGGGAAAATAAAAAAATAATAAATTTTAGAAAAGTTAAGAGCCATTCAGCTGCAGTGCCCTTCTATGATTTGATAGGAAAGAGATATTTTAGGCACAGCCACATAGCATGCAGAATAAAATAGCCTGTCCAGGATCAATTGGTCCTGTATATCTTGGTCTCGTTCCCTTAACACAGTTCATTGCATTCACATATACCTTTTGTCGTCCCTTGAACACAAGTTTCTTTCAGTTTTGGGACCTTGCTCTGCTCCCTACCTTGGCAACTCTGCCCCTAAGGTCTTTGTGAGACTGGACCCATCCCCTCCTTTGGGTCCACCCCACTGTACAGCTTTTATTTGTCTCTTGCTCTTCTAAAATTTCTATAATATTTGGTATTACAAATGTTTATGATTTGTTATTATTTATGAACTATGACTTATATCCCTATTCTTCACTCTCATAAAATATTATTATGTACAGATTTTGTAACTGGATTATCATATTCCAACCTGAAACATAAATTTTCTGAAAGTGAGAGCTGTGCCTCATTTATCACTACAGTTCCAGAGTCTAGTATTGCGCCTCTAACTCATAAGAGCCTCACTGAATATTTGGTGAATAAGTAAATGAATGAATTGTGATAGAGAGGAAAAAGCAAAATTCAAATTCTTATACCCAATGTGATATCTTTCTTTCCATGGAAGCGTAAAGAGAAGAAAAAGGATCTGGACCTGTAGTAATGTGTTTGTTTTATTGTTTTGTTTTTTTTGGGGGGAGGGGCTGGTTTTATTGTTTACCTTTTTTTTTTTTTTGGAGGTGTGGACAGGATCTCCATATATAACCAGGTTAACTTTGAACTTGTGATTTTGCAGCCTGTATTGCCCAAATGCTGAAATCAAAGGCATACACCCCATCATACTCAGCTGTTCTAATGTTTTTTTTAAATTCCTCAACCTTCAAAATTGTTGTTACTTCTCTTTCTAAGGGAACCTTTGCCATTCACATGTCCTCCAAATCATCCCCTTAAAATTGTCACAGGTTCTGTCTTAAAGTGTGTTGTCCTCTGAGGGACTGCTAATCATGACAGTCTCCAAGATTTCTTCCCATTTCAAGGATAAAATTTTGTGCCCTTGGCAGTAGTATTACTTCTGTTCATAATGCATGTTATAGCAAAGACAGTCTAAAGTCTACCTATTTCTAGGTGTAACTTCACCTGTGCTGTTCTCCGTTCAGCATCCTCCAGTTCTTTGGGAGAACACAGCTGTCCTATCATCATGGTCCTGGAACGACTGTAACAGAGTATCTCATGTTGCCTTTAGATGGCAGACAGATGACATTTCCACAACTGTTTGTCACTGAGCCCAGGGACAGTGTGACTCAAAGGTGTTTCTGTTTCTTCTTCAGTGCAACAGAAAGTACTATGTGATGAGACAAGCTGAAAGCTACAGCCTTTTGTAGGCAAGGAACCCAAGGACAAAAATAAATGAATGTTAAAGTTGAAGGGCCCCAAGGGTCATGAAGGATGCTGTTACTGATATCACAGTGAGCTGAGAAGTTAGAACTAGATGACTACGGGGGTCTTGATAAGGGAGGTCAAAGGTTATGTTCCTGAATATCACCTGGATTTAGGCGTAGGAGTCAAACCGGGAGTTCAGAGTTCATTAAGAAAGAATTCAATACTGCAGAGCAAACAAGTCAGCAGCTTGCCCATCACACCTGGACAATTGCTTCATCTGCTGAGTTGCTACCTTTGCTAACTTTGTAGGTCAATGGTAAGGTAAACCTAGTGAAGGTGAATGACAGTGAGCAGAGCCATTTCTGAAGTATGTACCCTTGGATGGTACAAGTTCTTCTTCTACAGATTTCTTGATCTGAGCCTGAGTTGACAGCTCCATCACTAATTCGCTTGCTGTGCAAGTGTGAGGAACCAGAGTTGATCCCTGGCACACACCTGAAAAGCATGACCTATTAGTGCATGCTTACAATCTCAGTGCTGGGAAACTGATCCAGGTGACTCTCGGGGCTCCCCGGGCAGCCAGCCCTACAAAAACCAGGGCACAATGAGAGATCCTGTCTAAAAAAGCAAGACGAGTGATCTACTTTCTTCTGTCAATATAGTGCTTGAAGTCTTACCTGGAATAATAAGACTAAAGAATAAAACAAAGGAGAAACCAATAGGAAAAGATGTCAAAGTATCTCTATTTGCAGATGATATGACTCTCTATGTAAGAGATCCCAAAGACTCAAAACCTCATAGGCTTGAGATAGACTTTCTCACTTCAAGCTTCCAAATAATAGCAGAGTTATATTTTGTAGTAATTTGCCATAGCAACAATACTAACCTAACACAATCTGTAGCTTCTAAAGGTGCCAATTGTGCATACCTATCTCCTGAATGCTACACCTGCCCTGTAACTGATGACATGAACACCTCCATCCTGAAGTTTCCAAGTTCATCTTTGGTCAGTGCCTTCCTCATCCTTGTTTCTGTTGTTATGGTGATAGTATCACCATCTACCTGAAAGAGGTACATCAAGGAACTTGAAGAATCCTTTGTTCCTTTCATTCATTGTTTCCTATGAAGTATGAATCTATCATGGTCTCTATGTTTACCTACTGTATTGATTACCCTTGTTCAATTCTTTGTCTCTGAGATACAGAGGACTCAATAGGCCCATCACTGTCTGTTTCCCAACCAATCATAGTCAATGCCAACATGGTTATCTTGGACAGCTGAGCTTTCCTCTTATGACCCAGTGTACACCAGCACGCCCACAAAGTAAAGTCCAGCTCTTTAAAATGTTCAAATACCTTTAGCATTTTGCTCCACAGTGTTAATCTCGTCTCTTATCACTCATTTGCCATAAAACACACATGCAACACACACAAACACACATGTAGTCAGAAGGTTTTGGCTGAGTCTACCCCAGAGGTCCAGACCCACAGTCCTGCAGTCACTTAGTCCCCAAAAAATCACACAAAGGCTTATATTAATTACATGCTGCTTGGCCTATGGCTCAGCAAAGTACTTGCTAGCTCTTACAACTAAACTCAGTTCATTTCTACTAATGTGTGTTTTGCTACATGGCTCTTGCTCTCTCAATAGCATCTTATATTGTCTCTCTGACTCGGCTCTCTTTTGTTTTTTCTCTGCTTGGATTTCCTACCTGCCTCTAAGCTGCCTTGCCATAGGCCAAAACATATCCTTTATTACCCAATGGTAACAAAGCATATTCACAGAGAAACATACAGAGAGACATAATATACACACATGGATATATATACACATAACTACAATCACAAGACATTACACAAAATTCTTTACTCCAGAGCTTCTTTAGTCTTAGCATACAAGTGTCTTCTAATCCTTCATTGTCCAATGTCAATATGACATTGCCCCAACCTTTCTGTGTCCCCACCCAGAATAAGGATTTTATTCTGTGGTTCTATACATATTACCCATGCTCATGTGCAGTATTAGTCAGCTTTACTGTGGTCTTTCAGTCTGCCGCTGAAAGGTGAGCTCCCTCCCAATGCCACTGTGGCTTGTTTCATCTCTTTCTACTTGAACACCTGAATTCCAGTTTGTTGAACTTGGATCTGCTGCTGTGAGAGGCCCTGGGGAAGAAATTGGATCAGCAGTGGCCTTGTTTATTGTTTTTTGCAGACATGAAGGGGTATAATTTAGAAATAATGGGTGAAATAAAGGAACTAACTTTCTTCGCATGTGTGTATAACAATGCACTTTCCAGCTCCATGGTAAGGCAAGTTATCAGATGCTGAGATAAATATTTGAGTCCTTACAGGTTTGGGGTTTATTGACATGGAATTCATATTTTTTTCTTCAGAGGTTTGTTTTCATATTTAATAAAATCCATTAGTTACCTATAAAACATTAAACAGAATAAATAGGCATTGCTGTAATTTTCACTGATAAAATGTTCTCAAAGGCAAAAAGCTACAAGGTTGATGCTACTCAGAAATTTTCCATACATTTTAGGTCCTCAGACCTGCCTCATCCAGCCTCTTCTGTGAATTCTGAAGTATTATAGAACATCAGTTCAACATAAGAGAAAATGACTAAGCTGAAAATTTGAAGTAGCAAAATACTTCCTGGAGTGCACAGGACAAGCATTCACATTATGAGGAGGAGGAAATGCAGGACGGAGTAGCTGTTTCTAGTGTTAAATAGTTGTTAGTTGGTCAGTCAGTTAGGTACTGAGGTTTCATCACTTTAACCAAAGTCTCCGACAGAAGCAACTTAGAGAAGAATGAATTGCTTTTGGCTTGGGGTTTCAGAGGTGCACTGTCCATGCCCCAGCACTAGGGCAGGTCATGCTGTCAGTCAGCACACGTGCTAAAGGGGCATCTTCCCTCTGTGTCAGATGGGAAACAAAAAGAGAGAAATAGACCCAGGACTAGGCATATGCTTAAAAACATGCTTCCAGTAACCTCGTTCCTCTACCAAGGTCCCACTTCCTAGAGTTTTCAGAACCTTCCAAAATAATATCACCAGCTAAAAACTAAGCATCCAATACATGACTGGGTGACATTTTATATCCAACCCACCGCAATGTCTAAAATGAAATCTTAGAATGTATCGTTTAAAAAATGGCTTCACACACCATAAATAATATTTCAAATAATATAAATAAATTTTCAAATAAATTATTATTGAATTATGAAAGCAAAGATTTTGCTAGGCAGTGGTGGTGCACACCTTTAATCCCAGCACCAAGGGGGCAGAGGCAGGCAGATTTCTGTGAGTTTGAGGCCAGCATGGTCTACAGAGCAAGATCAAGGAACAGCCAGAGATTTACCGAGAAACCCTATCTCAAAAAACAAAACAAAGAAACAAGTGAAAGCATTAGCTATCTCAGCTGGTAATGTGCTTATTGTGTACTGAGGTCTATGCCCAGCATCCATGTAAAAAGTGTGACATGGTGGTGTACACTTGTCATCCCAGAAACAGAGAGACAGAGATAGTGGATCACTGTAGCTAGCTGGTCTCCAGGTCCCAGTGACCCTATTAGAAGACAAGGACAGCGTATATGGCTACTGAGAAAAGACATGCGCAAATGACCTCTGACCCCATGTATGCAACAAGCATACACACAGGAGCATTCATATACACAAAGTGCAAGATTTACTCTGTGTATGTGTGTGTGTGTGTGTGTACATGTGTGCATTGTATCCTGTAAAAATCATATCACATTTGGTTTTTCTTTTCTAACATTGTAATGCCCTCTGATGACTCCTCAACTACGGTTAAGGGCAGATGTTATCACTCCTATAGCTTTGTGCTGAACTTCGGTGGGAGTCTGAAGAAACAGGACAATTAGAGTAATAGTTGCTTGTCTCGAATCTGTATCTCCATGTTGTCCCCCAACAAATCCATAGCAGACTGAAAATAACTACGAATGCAGGACATGTGTGAGAATACTAGAAACCTAAGAGAAAAACTTGTATTTTCCAACTAGCTTTAGAAAGATGGAGTATGGAGTTTAGAATTTGATGGGCTATTGGAGTTTATTATTCCAAGCTTACAAGAACTAATTGCTAAATGTTTCTAAATTTTATGAGTCAATTCCTTTAATACAGCCATAATGAAAAAAATCATTAAATAAAGTTACAACAAAATTAGCAAATTTTTAAGTAACAAATATGCAGAATTCATCATTCCCTGTTAGACTATGTTTTGTTATTATCTATGTTGTTGAGGGTATTGAATCTGCATGATGGGAATGTTATGTAATGATATACTACCATTCATTGCATCCCAGTTTTGCTTGGTGATGCCATGCTTGTTTAAAATCTGCTATGGGAGGAGGATTGTCTTCTGTGCAACGTGATAAGTGATACAGCTTAAGATGCTTCCTTTTGCTAACAAAGACACAACTGAATAAATTCTGGCATGTCAGAAATAAGTTCTGATTCTATGGCTGCAGGAATATTTACCAGAGCTATGTTTGAGGCGGAACAAAGACTGCAGTGTGCAAAACCTGGATGACATACTTTAGACATATGATATCACTTGAAAATCTTCATATAAGCCTGATAAAATAAGTTTATAAACAGAAAAAGTGAGAATCCAGAATAAAGAATACCAAGTCATTCTGCCATAGTGCTTTTAATGACAAGGGTAGTCAAAAAGAAATGATAGCTTTCAACCCATAATGATTTTAATTTAAATGAGCAGTCAGAGCATGTGAAGAGAAAAGAATCTCCTGGTTACAGAATGCTAATTTTAAACTATCTAAATCAAAGAAAATGTATTGGCTCCTAGAACTATAAAAGGCCAGAGGTGTGCATTTAGCTTATGGTTCTGTGTAACACCTCTACTACTGGCTTCAGCTTCTCTGACCTTACCCTCATACCTGCGGCAGCTTTGAGCCTCTCTGTGTTTACAGCTGCATTCAGAGGGAAAGTTGCCATTGCTTTAACCTGTGTGATAACTCCTCAAAGAAAAGTTTCTGTCCTGGTTTGAATAACAAAGGGCCCCCTAGGCTTATATATTTGGTATTTAGTATCCCCAGTTGGTGGAACTATTTGGAAAGGATCAGTAGGTGTGGCCTTATAGAAGGATGGTGGGCTTTGATGTTCAAAATACTCCACTGATTCCCAGTATCTCTCTCTGTCTGCATCCTGGTTGTGGATCAAGATGTGAACTCTCACCTCCTTCCTCACTCTGCCATCATGAATTCTAACCTCTCAAGCCTAATTAAATGCTTTCTTTTATAAGTTGGCTTTGGTCATGGTGTTTTGTCATAGCAATAAAAAGGTAACTAAGCTATTATTCTTTACTTCTAAGTTAAGGCTGACTTAAAAGTCCACAGTTAAGATATTCTCTTAGGCCATAGATCACCATGTACAAAATGTCTAAACTACTAGTCAGCTACCCATGCTCATCCCTAGAGGGTAAGACAAGTATACTCTAAAATCATAAACTCTTGAAATAGAAAAATAATTTTAATGTAAACAAGGTTCTTGTTTTCTTTATTTTGATTACTATTAGTTGTTTATATTTGCTCTATTCTTTAAAATAATCACCAAAATATAAATAAATAAATAAATAGAGAGAAATAAATAAATTTCTAGAATTGGAACATAAGGCATGAAGGGGAAGTGATTCAAACAAAATGAAAAACTAAAGAGATAAACTCTGTAAATGTTCAAATGTCATTCTAGACTCCAACTCTGCTTGTCTGGCTAAAAACTAGAAATCTGAGATCAAGGCAACCAGAGGCCACAGGACCTAGCATCAGAGAAAAGACAACTCCACTAAGAGAGAATCACAGAGATGTGTAGTGGGTATCCCTATAGAGAGCTCAGTAGAATGTTGAGCAGTGCACAGTTGTGAGGAACCTCCCTAACACTTTGGAAAGAATAGGAGCAAACAATGTTCTTGTCATATAGTGCCAATAAGTATGCATAATCTCAAAATAATCAAAAGCAAGGCACGGGAATCTAACACAGCATTATATATACATATATATATAAAATGTATATATAATGTGTGTGTATTGATTACTCTAATATATATTACTAAATATGTATGTTATATACATATATGTTAGAGTAATTAATCCTAGATCAGAGAATTATTGGGTTTCTAAAATAAGCACCCACCCCCCAAAACAAACTCCTAAAGTAATTTAACTGTATTTTAGGTCAGAGCTCAAGAATATTTGTAAGAATGCAGGAATATTTTGGGCTTAACAATAGGTTAAGCTCAAGTTTTTTTTTTTTTTAATATTCGAGCAAAAATTATCAGGCAGGCATGCACAGAAGCAAAGCAATAACATAAAAAATCAACTGTTCAAATTGACCCAAAAATATTTATATAGTTATAAGCACAGTTATATCCAAGTTGTACATGTTAAAGCGAGACATAAGAAAAATTTAAGCTTAATTAAACCTACAGAGATAAAAATTTAAATGCCTCAGGTGGAATGAAAAGACTAATCATAAAAAAGACTAGACATAACTTATATATTGAGGATTACTGAATATGAATTCATAACAATTAAAAAATCATAAGTGGAAAAATAAGGGGAAAGGACCAGACAACATGAAGCAGACACCAGCAAACTATGTAATAACACATGAAACCTCAGATATGCAAAGTTGTAGGTGGGAAGGTGAGGACCTACCTACTGAAAGTGTTTAATGAAATAGTATTAAAAATGTTCAGATTTAAAGAAAATTATGCATTTATAAATTCAAGAATTTCAGCAAATCTCCAAGTAGGAAATGTGAAGAAAATTACATAATAGCAACATTATTATTAACATATTTAAAACAAAGAATGAGAATAAAATCTAAAAATCAAACAGAAAAAAGATATAATGCATGCAGAGAGCAAACATAAGACAAAATACAAGTGAGAAAATAAGAGAAACATTCTTATAGGACTGAGAGAGGGTGAGGTAGGGAAGGAAAGAATGGGAGATGTACAAGGAAAAAGGGAGAGAGAGAAGAAAAGGAAGAAAGGAAAGAAGGAAGGAAGGCGGGAAGGAACAAAGGAAGGAGGGGAGGAGCAAAGGAGGGAGGGAAAGAAGGAGAGAGAAGGAGGGAGGGGAGAAAGGAAGGAGGGTAGGAGGGTAGCCACTGCCATCTTGAAGTCTTATTCTTGGCAAAAATAAATTTGAAAACAAGATGAAATAAAGACTTTTGCAGACATAGAAAAACTCAAAGCTCATAATCAGAAAAAGAACACAGAAGGGAGCATTATAAGTAGACAAAAACAAGCAAATAAGTATTTTGATCTACCTAAGAAATTAATAGCATCAAAATTAAGCATATGAGAAAGAAATGTGTGCCCAGGTAGAAAGGGTATCTTACTCACAGCCTTCTTTACCCCAGGGATCAATCCACGTAGAGTCTGTATAATGTCCAGCTCTTAGCAGCTGCAGCATATGCAAAGTACTTTGGCATATCAGCCCCCAGAGGTGTGCTCATTATGACACTCTTTTTCTTTGTTGTTGCTGCTGCTGAGACAGCATGCTCCTTTGCATGCCACTTTTGCCTTGAACTTGAGATCATTCTGCCTCCAAGTGATATTTGCTTGAATTCTTCAAAATGCTGAGTTATACTCATGAAATATGCATTTCTTTGTGGGGTTCTCTTATCTAGAATGGGTCACATATCCCTAGAATGGCTCCTTCTAGCCCACCTCTGTCTGTTTGGGACTTGACCCTTTGTGTGGTCCAGGATCCCCCTTGCTCTTTTCTGGTGCTCCTTTTTTTTTTCTTTCTAGCTGTTCTCCTTTCCTTTGTAACTCCTACCAACCCATAGAATAGCTCTCTGCCAGAGATTACAAAGCTATCACACTTGCCTTCAACTCAGGGACCCATAAATTTCACATTTGGCTAGAACCCAGAGAAGACAACAAGTAACCAAAGAACAGAACACCCACCCAATAAAGATGAGACCATATATCTAAACCAAGAAATAACTCTTAATGTCTGTATCCCAATGCCAAAATACAAACATGGACAAGCAAGACACCATGCCTCCCTCAGAAGCCAGTAACCCTATTGACTGTGTTAGGCTCTTGGAAAAACAATTTAGCTGGAGCAAAACACAAGAATTTAAAAACACCAATTACAAATAAATTCAAGATCCTTAAAGAGGATATGAACTAAAGCCTTAATGAAGACCATGAGAACACAAACAATTTAACAAAATGATCAAAATAATTGAAGATATAAAGGTAGAATTTATTTAAAAAATACAATCATTGAAGAAAATCCAATATGAAATAAAACTAGAAATAAAAAACTAAAAAAAAAAAAAACCAACAAAATAGTCTCAGATATAAGCCTCGAAAGCAGATAAAAAGGCTTGAAAGAAAGAATTTTAAGTCTTTACGATAAGGTAGAAGAAAAATATAGCTCAGTTAAAAAAGTGTTAAGTCTAAAAAATGAAATTGAGCATAAGAAATGGTGAAACACTATGAAAAGACCAAACTTATGACTAGTTATAGAGGGAGGAGAAGAAACCCAAGTCGAAGACACAAAAAAATATTTTTCAGCAAAGTCATAGAAGAAAATTTCCCCAACTGAATGAAAGAGATGCCTATCAATGTACAAAAGGCATAGAGAATATCATATAGATCCATAAAGGCAGGTGCAGTATAACACCTTACTTTTAATGTAGACTCTGAAAGCCAGAAGCACTTGGATGAACATTCTTCACCTAAGAGACAACAACTATCAGCCAGAGTACTATGTCTACAAAACTACCAGCCACAATCTGCAGAGATAAAAACAAATCTAAGAAATTTCTGTTCATCAATCCAAGCTCTACAGAAGGAACTGGAGGGAAAACTTCAGTCTCAAGACCACATTAGCTATACCCAAGAGAACATAAGGAATAAGTAATCCCAGAACAGTTATTCAAAGGAGGAGGAGAAACATACCACAACAAGCAAAATATCAGGAATTGATAAACACTATGCATTGATAGCTCTCGATATCAATAGTCTTTAGTGTCCAAGAAAATGACATAGACTAACAGACTGGGTTTATCTTTCTGAGCATCAGAGAAACACTCCTCACTATGAAGAGCAGGCTTCACATTAGGGTGGAAGGATGAATAAAGGTGTTACAAGAAGATATAAATTTATCTGTATTAACACAGAGAGAGAGAGAGAGAGAGAGAGAGAGAGAGAGAGAGAGAGAGAGAGATAGATATCAGTTTTTGCCTGGGCTAGAAAAGAAACTGAGGGACCGAGGGAAATAAAAGAATCACAAAAGAACACCCTCTAAACTTTCTGGAGTAATGTGTTCATTATCTTGATTGTGGTTATGAGAACAGCTGCATATGTTTGTGTCACACTTAGTGAATGATGCACATTAGCCTATGCAATACAGAGTATGATAATTATTTCTCAAAATTGTTTCTTAAAAGAAGCTACTAGAAAAAGAAAGGTGAAGTTGAATCTTCAGTAGCTTATAAACAACAGCCCAGGAGACTGGATTTTCTCCAAAGTGTTGCTGATGCTGCTGGATCCAATATTACAAACCTATTTTATTCTATAATCTATTTGCATGACAACTTGAAAGACATCAATGTTAGCTATTGTGATAATAATTTTGTATAATGAAACATCCCCAAATTAACATTTGATTTTGGTCATTCATCATCAGGTCATCTAGATGTTTAATGACTGACTGAGTGTAGTTAGGCTTAGTTCTAAATATGTCCATTTGTACTTCATAGAACTTTTAAAGTCCATGAATAATCAGAAGGCAATACATTCTCTTGTGTTAGAAAGTAGCCAAGTCTTGTAGATTCACTGGCCACCGCAACTGATCAGACCAACTCCTAAAGAACTACTCTGCATCCTCCACTGTCCTCTGAGGGTTTTGTTAAAAGTGCAGTTGCTTTGGAAGACTGCCCCCCCTTCCCCTGCCCTTGTAAACACAGAATTTGTAATTTCTATAAAAACCACCCATGTGTGCCTTATCCAAATGCTCTCTTCTCTCTCATTGCCTCACCTCAGGCTGTTGAGACATTTATTCATGGGGCAGAGAGGGACTATTCCTGGCTCACTCCATGTGGTTGAGCCAACATGGCTCCTGTGAGATGCACCTGGTACAGAGGCACGCCCCTGGGTGTGGCTGCGTAAACTTATGGGGCACTGGACGCATTCGGAGGAACGCCCTAAACATGACTACGTAAAGCCGTGCATACCTTGTCTTAAAAAGAGGCATCATGTTTTGGTCTCTCTCTTCTTATCTCTTTCTGTCCTGCTTTTGTTTCTGTACCCACCTGGGAATTCTCTTAAATAAACCCTTGTGTAGCCTTGGTAGTGTGTATATGTGTATATGCTACACTGACTCAAGTTCCCACCCATTTCCCACTTGTTAAGACTGTTAATCGAATGTGGAATTGTTTAGTGAAGTCTGTATTATGCAATCTCCAGCTACACAACTGGGATCATAATAGGTAGCAACCAAGGAGAGGTGGAAACAAATTATGAGAGAAGGAGATGGTTGAGTGAGAGGAGCAACAAAGAGGGGAAAAAAAGTCCTTGATAGAGGAAGCCAATGTGGGGCAGGAAAGAGACCAGATACTAGGGGAACCTCCAAGAACCCACAAGATGTCTCTGGCTAGGAATCCAAGCAATAGTGGAGAGGGTGTCTAAACAGGACTTCACTTATGATCAAATAAATGACCACCCTAAGTGTCATTATAGAATCTTCATCCAGCAGTGAATAGAGGCAGAAGCAGAGAGGAGCTAAGCACAGGTCGAGCCCCAGGTCCAGCTGAAGAGAGAGAGGAGAGTGTATATGAGCAGAGGGAACCAGATTATGAGGAAGAATCCCACAGAGATAGCTGGCTGGAGCTTTGGGGAGCTCACTGAATCAAAAACAGCCACTGGGAATCATCAGGAAAAGGCAGTAACCCGCCCCCTCCCAAGGTAGATAACTGTCAAATGGCATGGACAGTATGTGGAGCCTCTTAGAGTAGAATCAGACTATGTTCCTGGGCATGAACTGTCTTGAAGCCCATTTCCTACAGAGGAACACTTAATCCAGCCTTAATATTGGGATGATGAACTCAGACCTACCTCAAATGGATACACCAGACTGAACTGACCCACCTTGGAACTCCTTGCCCTCCTTGGGAAATGGATGGGTAGATGGGGCTGGGGGAAACTGAGGGAAGACTGGGAGGGGTTGGGAGGAGTGAAGGAAGGGGGAGCAGGGGGATACATAGAAAAAAAGACCTTTTTAAAATAAAAAGTATATATCACAAAAAGAAATACAAGTAGCAATGTCAAATTGAGCAATAAGATTAAATGTTTGTTTGCAGTATGTCTGAAGATGCCCCATTAAACAAAATGGAGAGCTTATCCCTAGATTGAGAAGGAGAGATGCACATGTGGCCTCTGATGAGAGAGCTAGAAAGTCACATGACAATAACAGTAGACACAAAGGGTGAAGATGCAGCTACCAAAAGCTGTCCAAGTGAAACGAAAGGCATGCCCTTGCAGGAAGTTTAAGTTCGCAGAACTGGATAAAGGACTAGCACTTCTGTAAGATGGGCTCAAATAGACTAGGTGATGGAGGTGCAGGCGACAGATGTAAAGATGAAAGTGTGGTGACGAGTGTCAGCAGCCAGAACATAAGACAATATCCAGGCTTCTATAGTTAGCTTTAAAAAAAAAAAACAAAAAAAAACCCTGACTTCTATTGATCAGCATCAGCATTTTCTAAACTCAGGGAAGGTTCTGATGAGACATTTAAGCTGTTTCAGTGAGTATTACTGTCAAGCCGAGTGAGGCTGGAGTTGGAAGTGACTCATTACAGAGGCTAAACTTAGAAAGAATTTGTTTGTGGGGTTCTCAAAGTTATCTTCTGCTATAGTTTTGATCTTCAGTGTCATCTATTTTTTAAAGTTGTGCTTTTCAACCTATGATGCTATGGAGATGGTATCACATGTTGTATGTAACTGCTGGAAAGAAGTTGGGTCGTCAAATGCATCCCATTACAGGTACATTGGAATCTTAGCTCTATCCTATCTCTCTTGTTTCCAGACCCCATGAGATGAACTGGCCTCCTCTATGAGATGCACTCACAGTGACCTATTGTGCTGCCACAGGCACCAAGCAACAGACTTAAGCAGCCATCAACTGAAATCTCCAAATCTGTGAGCAAAATGTGCCTCTCCTTCTCTTTAAAGCTGATTAACCCCACGTATTTGTCTCAGGACGGGAAAGCTGACTCCCATACCACCTTTTTGTACTTGGTCTTGTTTTCTTGGTTTCTCTCTACTAAACAATTTCCCCATCTCTCCAACACATTTTATTTATTCTCAAGTTTAAAGAGTTAGTTTTTGATGCTTGCTGTCATAAAATGAGACGGTGTAGCTTACATTGCTTCTTGGGATAGCTCAGAAGGCTGAGATTCCTTGATCAAGTGTCTGGAGAGTCAATAGATGCATTAGTAAACCATCCCCTACAGTGCTCCCTCTATCACAATCCATCAGTTCACGAGCTCACTCCCAGTCTATTTTCTTCTCCTCAACTTCTCTGTGGGCAGGCCTTTCAGCTTCCAAGTTCTCCTTCCTGTTGTCTTATGCTTCCTGGTTTCCTCAGCCAGACTGCTCTTTTTTTTCGCCCCAATCAATTGTCTGGGCACCGTGATCACTTTAAATCTCATAACTCTCTTGCTGGTCAGACATTTTGTCAGCTGTTTTGTTTTGGCTTTAGAGATAAAATATCATTTTGTAGCTCAGGCTATACATGAACTCATTCTGATTCAAATGCTAGTATTATAGTAGCATGCTATCATTTATAGCTGGGAATATCAATAGAGTCTGATCATACTGCTTATACTATAGGTAACTCCCTCTGCCAGGAGAGTAATCTTGGGATGAGAGAGACAACTGTGTTCAAATATATGCAGTAGAAAATAGTGACTGCCCTCAGAAGGAACTAGAGTTAGAGAAAGAATTCTGAGCCCAGCACACATTCTAACCTTTGCTGAGCAGATAACAGCCAGGTTGGAATATGGAGAAGACAGAGGACTAGAAACAGAAACACGAAGCTAGAATGAGGAACTCTTTGAGGTCCAGGTAGAAGTAGCCAGGCAAGTGTCTTCTAGGCTTGTAAAAATGCAGTGGATGCTCTGATAGACATTTGTCATGACTCAGGCTGATAAACTGGAACAGGTGTAGGAAAATCACCCAGCTAATAAGTTATAACCACCACAGTGTTGGCTGCACAGGTCTCAGTCTCTGAAAATAAGCAGAGCTAATGGAGGCCTTGTCAGAGACCCTGGCACCTCACATAGACTAAAGGGGCTGATAGTCTCCTATCTTCTCCCAGGGGAGCAGCTGAGACTTCTGTGGAAGGAAAATTTTCAGCTAAGAGAGAGTAGCTTGGCTTTGTTGAGCTGTGAAGAGGTATGAGTTGAGGTCAATAGTCAAGCCAGAGTGATGCTCTATCAGAAAAAGGCAGAGAAATTGCCCTGGCTTCAGAAAGCATGTGATTCTGTAGTACCAAAAATAAAGTGCAATTTTAACAATTTGTGTTAATTAAAATATTTCTCTTTAAGAGATGCTTTTAAAAAATCTAATTACAAATCATCTTGTAAAACTCACTGATGGCCAGATACTGAGCTAAATGTGGCATAGAAATAATTCTATTGAATCTTTGTAAAAATCCTTTGACGTGGAGGGTATTAATAGCTTCTTCTTGCAAATAAGAAAATTCAAGCTTTGAACGCTGATAGAGCCAACACTCTACCTTAAGCCTGCCTAGCTCCATATAGTCCTCACTACATTCCACTTCATCTTTCTAAGTATTCATAAAAAGCAGTGAGAGATGCAGTTTTTAATTCCATTTCAAAGAATAGGGACTTCAACCAATTTAAGACACTATCCTAGGTCACCTCACTCAACAGAAAATGATGCCAAACAAGCTCATCCTTTGGTGATGCAGAAACCATGCAGCAAGGCATAAGGATAAAAAAATGTCCAAAATCAGGTAGGATTGCATTCAAATACTTACTGATAAATGCAGTAGAGCAATTTGTCAGGATCTCAAGGCTGTGAAGTGAGATTTGATACCTATATAAAAAGGGAATTTTAAAGATTGAGAAAAATCTACATACCTATTTCTTAAGTGTTTTCTTACTTCCTTTTATTAACAAAGTCCCCTTTCTTACCATCTCCCACTGACCCCTTTCTCTTCCCAACAAGTTGCTCCTCCTACTTGCGCATCTTTTCATTTTTGTCAACTACTGATCTTCATTAGGGTTCCTTGGAAAAGTGCACATGGAATATTTACTGGGGCACAGATAACTTGTTGGTGATTTTATCACTGAGGAAAATAATATCTCTCCCAGACGTTATTAACTGCCAGTTGTTCAGGGAGAGGTGGGGCTTCATAAGTCATCATCCATTTATAATAAAATATTGTCAGGAACGTAAATGTTTTCTTTAAAAGCACAGACAAAACTTTCAAGCCTTTGGAACACTTACTGAAAGAGAGAAGACACAAATACGATACAAAAGACGCCACTAAAATCAATAGGTTCCTTAAGAAATATTTTTTAGAATTATACATTGATAATTTGGAAAAATTGAGAAGAAAGAGATAAATTTCTAGACACAGATGACCTACTGGAATTGAAGAGTGGGCTCATACACCTAAATAAATGGACAAGGAGAAATGTAATGAAAGCTGTAACTGAAAAGAAGCCCCCCAACAGGGAAACGTCAAGGGGCAGGCAGGAGAATTAACATTACTGCTCCTCAATAAAATCCCATCATATAGAATTTACAAATTTGCAACTTACAAAGCTGGTATTACCAATTGATAGAAAAACCTGATGTAAACACAACAGGAAAAAAAAAACCTTACAAGCAAATATCATCAATAAGATGTTTACAAATTTAATTCAACAATAGCAAAAGACACCACAACAAAAACACAAATCAGAGCAAGAATGAAACCAGCCAAAGGGCTAAAAGACAGAGCCTCAAAAACTCTATAATAAAAATAATAAAAATTGGGGAAAGAAATTGAAGGTGCTGGACGATATTTGTGCATAAAGTAATATTACTAAAATGGCTGCGGGGCCAGCAGTGGTAGACAGAGTTAATGCAATCCCACTTAACTGACTTTCTTCACAGAAGTTTTAAAAAAAAAGTCCTCCAACTAAACAAGCCAGTATTGAGCAAAAAAAGAGCAATGCTAGAGGTATTATTAGACTTGATCTCAAATTATACTACACGTTATTTTAAATTATAGTACATAGTAACAAAAGCAGAATAGTGTTGGAGTAAAAAAACAAAAAGACATGTAGACCAATGGAATAAAAAGACTCAGAAATAAAACCAAATGCTCACAGCCATTTCTTGACAAAAAGAAACAAAACAAAAAACCAACCAAGCAACCAAAAAAAAAAAGCCTCTTCAGCAAACAATTCTTGCTGCAAATCTAGATTTACACTTGCAAAAAAGTTGAAACTAGATTCTTATATCTCATTGTACAAAAAAGATAACTCACAATGGACCCAAGTCTGAAACCTCTAAAGAGAAACACTGTAGGTACTGGCACATGTAAATAAGACTCCAATGGCTCAGAAAATGAGAGTGACAATTAGCATATAGGACTCCATTTAGTTTTTAAAAACAGCATGTTAACGACCTTATAAATACAATGAAGACAGTGTCTATAGAATGAAAGAAGACCTTTGCCAGCCATTTATCTCTCAAGGGGCTAGTATCCTGTATATATAAAGGACTCAAAGAACTGAACAACAAAGGAACTGGAAATCCAGTCAATAAATAGAGAAAAGGTCTAAATAAACACTTCTCAAAATATATATAAATAGTAACCACATGTAAAAGTTTTACTCAACATCTGTAGTCATCATAAAAAATCAAAACTGTTGAGCTTCTGTCTCACTCTGGTCAGAATGGCCATTTAAAAATAACAAGTGCTGAGAGAGTGTATAAAGAAAAGAAACCCTTAAGTATATTATTAGGAGGGGAAAACTTTATTTTTATAAGGACCCCAAACTGTAAGTTTCCCATGATCCCGATATGCCACTCCTGATATATCCTGGAATATAATAAAAGAAAACAAAGTCAACATGTAAAGAAGACACTTATGTGACCATGTTTAATGCAGTGCCATTCACAATAGCCCTTATATAGAATCAGCTTAGGCTCCCATCAATAAGAACAGACCAAAAAAAAGGATAAGCTGTACATATACAATAGTGAGGATTTTTCAGCCATAAAGAATAAAAACATGACATTTTCAGAAAGATAGATGTAATTAGAGGCCACAATATTAAATGAAAAGACAGTCACAGAAAGATAAATATTGTATGTCTCATCTCATATATTCTGTCTTCTGTAAGTATTCCTAAGAATCCTAAAGGATGCCATATATAAGATGTTATAGCAGCACCACAAATAAAAATCAGAGGCAGAAAAGATCTGCTAGGTTGCTGGCTAGTCCACCCTTCTCATTGCTCTGGGATGGGGGGAGGTATTAAAAGGAAAGTGTCCTAAAGTAATAATGAGACTTCTAGAGAAGAGCAGGGTGACTATATGGGAGAATGGAGGATAAGAGAGGGCAATTGGGAGTGCAAGTATGGATGGAATGTCATAGCAAACTCCTTTAGTATCAACAATTGTAAACATTAACAATTATGAGCAAAAATATTATTTTTACTCTTTAAAAAGCCTGTTAAAAGAGAACACAGAGATATTCATACCCAGACAGAGGAATTCAAAGAACCATTTTTAATATTGTTCAATAAGATTACAGAGAGACAGCCTAAGGCTTTCAAAAAGCCAACAATAGTATATTCAGTAACTTTAAAGTAATCACAAAATGGTAAAGATTGTTCCGAAGCTAGTTGGACTTTGGTACAAATGCTAGATTTAAGGAGATTCAAGGAAGACATCATTGCTTATGGAATGCACACACCATTTGTAAAACAAATGTTAAATTCTTGATCAACCTGTAACCGAATTATCCCTAAAGACTGGCCAGATATGGGTACTGCTATTTTGGAGGCAATGATGCTTTGACAGTAGAAGACATGGTGGAAGGAGAAGGCTAAAACAATAGAACAAAGAAGCAGAGATAGAGGCATAGAAATCTCCCAAGAACAACTTCTTGGGGAGGGAGATAATGTCAATGTAGAAAGGCAATCTTTATACAATGATCACACCCTAGATTTATGCTGAACGGCAATCTTGAATGCATGAGATAAAATTGAAGAAATAGAAAAGAAAATTGAATCCTTTACAAAAGTGATTCAAGGTCCAAAAGAAACTTTACAGGTTTTTTGCAAAGATTAACTGCAGCAGTAAACAGAATGGACCTAGATTCAAAAGCTAGGCAAATAATAATTGAATGTCTGGCTTTTGAAAATGTTAACTCACAATGTTAAAGAATAATTAGACCATTAAAGACAAGGTCAGCACCCTTGGAGGATTGGATTCACAATACAATTAATTTAAAATCTTATAATTGTGATAATAATTGGGTAGAAAAGATTATTTCTAGAGGTTTAAGGAAAAAATCAAATTATCAAATGTTGCAATTGTGGAAGTCAAAGTCACATAAACAGAAACTGTATACAAGGCATTCTCAGAAACAATATCTTTGTTAGGATTGGTCTCAAGACAATGCCCCTTTCTTCTATACTATGCAGAAGTTGTGGCAGAGGCAGGCATTGGACCAATGAGTGTAGGTCAACAGGGACAGAAAAGGTAACTTTTTGCCTTTGGGAAACATCCTGAAGGGGCTTTCTCAGGCCAGCCACATTGAAGTCTTATCCTGCCATTAAGGAAGGAATGCCTTCCCAGAGCAATTAAAGAGCCTAAGGCCTATTCTAAAAAAACATACTGATGTAGAGAATAAGAAAATCTATAGAAAAGAAAACAAAAAAAAATCAGGAAAACTCATAAGGTGAATATTTTGGCAAACTTCTATAAATGAACAAAGGCTAAATTAAAAATATAAATAAATGATGTTGTCATTGAAGGTTTGGTAACAATTTCACCAGAATTTTGGCATCTAAACTGACCCTGACAGGAGGTAGATATTCAGCTTTTTGGAAATTGAGATGTTATCCCTGGTAAAACATAATACAAGATGGCTAGAAGGACAGAGAGGAAAATTAAAGCCAAATTCAAAATTGCTATGAATTTATGTGGACAAGACTTACTACAACAATGGAATGCTCAGATTAACATTTCTCAAATAACAGAAATTAACCATAAAGTAGCATATCTTTCTGGGAAAACTATTAGAAGATATTCTGAGAAATAGTCACCAAACATTCAGGTTGTACAAAAACAAAGTACAACAGCTGCTGATATTTTAAAGACACCGCTGTACTACCTTCAAAATGGTTAACAGATAAGCCTTTGTGGGTTCTGCAATAGCCTTTAACAAAAGAGAAATTGCAGGCCTTAGAATAGCTGGTATAAGAGCAGTCAAGTACTCAGCATATTAGAGAATCAACCAGCCAGTGGAATTCTCCTGTATTTGTTATTAAAAATAAATCTGGAAAGTGGAGAATGATAATACATCTAAGAGCAATAAACAAGTTGACCCAGCCAATTGGCTTTCTACAGTATAGGTCCTATAAGCCAGCAATTTCACCTTTCAGTGTCAATCCTAAAGATAAACCATAGGTATATGGCTAAGCACACAAGGAGGGGTTGATATGAATAGGTGTCAGCAATGTTTCTTGGAGCCACAATGGCTATCTATAGAAACTAGATACAATTTTTGAAATTTTCTGTAGCTGTTTTCATTAAGTTTGATCTGTTTATATTACTCTAATACAGTGTTTCTTAACCTTCCTAATGCTGCCACACTTTAATACAGTTCCTCATGTTGTGGTGATCCCAGCCATAATATTGTTGCTACTTCTTAACTGTAATTTTGCTACTGCTATGAATCATAATATGAACATTTGATATGCAGGATATTTGATATGTCATCAAAGAGTTGTTTGATGCACAAAGTGGTCTCTTCCCACAGGTTGAGAACTACTGCCCTAAGACACATGCTTAAAATATTGTTCAGTTTTTTAAAGAATAGATTTAGACCAGCATGTAAATGTGGCATCACATATACTTTTTTAGTTTGTACATACATACATACATGTTCAGTTTTTGAAAGAGGAATCTAGACTAATTGTATTATTTAGACTTTTTATTAATTCTTTGAGAACTTTATGCTATGTGTTTTGATCACATTTGTTTGACCTCCCCAAACTCTTTGCCTATCATGATAATCCTCAGGTCCATCCATTTGCCCTGCAAATATATGCATTGCAACTTATTTTTTAACTATTTGTTTATGTTTGTGTTAAGTGCTTGCACAAATCATTTTTGATGGGCCTGCCGCATATGCTGAAGATGCATTTGAATGAGCAACTGGGGAGGACCTGTGTTTAGCAGCCCATGTTTCTCTGCTCTGGCATCAGCTTAGCATCTCAGGACCCTCTGAATGCGCCTGGGTTCCCTTGTGTGTGCTGTGCAGATCTTGTCTCTGCCCTCGCTGACATTTTCTTAGCATGAATTATAAGACTGCTTCTTTGGTCACAATCATGTCCTAGAAAGGTTATGGTAGGACTGACCTTCTTAGATTAGATCAACTTTGGCTGTATAGAAGAAAACACAAAAACTTTGAAAACCCTGGCTGCATAGACTGTACCCTAGACCAAAAAAATCAGAAACTTTAAAAATGAGACCAGGTGTCAATTTCCAGGGTGCCTACAGTAAACTGGTGAACTTGAACGCCATGCTGCTACATGATACTTTTTTTACTAGCTTGCTGAGTAACTGAAAGCCAGTTCGTCTCAAAGCACATGACATTACCCATGGACCCAGATCACTAGGGCCTTTGATCTAGCCAAAATGTTTCCCTTCAGACAGATGCTAAGGTGATGGTCTTCCTCTGATTACTGCCCCAAGCCTTACCATGGTTTGGCTGCATCTTTCTAATAGATTCCATATCTTTCTTTTACATAGTTCGTGTACAGAGAATCTGCTGCACCTCTATTTTTTGTTGATTATTTCATTTCTCTAGAATAGAAACTTTCTGAACACAGGGGATGTTGCTGCCTTTGCTAAGTGTCCTCAGAGCCTAAAAGGATGCCACACAGGAGATGGGGCAGCCGCACACAAATACAGGCAGAAGAGACCTGCTTGATTGTTTGCTGCTCCAACCTTCGGTGCTCTGAGGACAACATAGTCTGGAGAGGAGAAGAAGCCAATCGGCTGGTGGTGAACTGGAACTAGACCCTCCCTGACCACCCTACACCAGGTATGCAGCCTTTCACCTTCCTAAACAGACCTCCTATCCTAAATGCCCCAAAACTGTTACAAATAGCCTTGAAGCACAATCTTTGTTTCAAATATTCACTTTGCTTTTAGAGGATATTATCTACACTAGATATTGGTGAATCCATTTTTAGATTTGAGCTATAGAATCGAAGCCTCACAGACCACATGGAAAGATTGCATTTTAAACCAGTTTTTCTTTTTTTAATGATTTGGGGGTTTTATTATTATTTTGTTTTGTTTTGTTTTCCCTAATCTGGGTTGAAATAAAGAAGCTGCGAGATCTAGGCTTTGAATTGTGTAAATGAGCCCACTGCCTCCGCACTTTTCAGCAAGATAAGACCCAAATGGCATTTGCAGAAGAGCCTGGCCATCTCTATCTCTCTAGCAATCCGGCTCCTATGCAGGCCCCTTGGTAACAGCCTGGCAAATCCGCAGAAGGAATGCAACTATACGGTTTGTGTGTGGACTGCCGAGTTAGTATGGCTTCCAAATTGCTTAGCAGGTCATTAATCATGGGCCAAGATAGGCCATCACCGCGGCCCAGAGTGAAAGCACTCTGCATAATGCCAGTGAAATCATGTTTAACATGCAGCTTTTGGCGGCACAGATATGGAGGGGGAGAGGGAAGGGAAAAAATCATTCCCCTTTTAGGAAAGAAAACTTCTACTTATCTTTGATTTGCATTCAGCCCTCCCTCAATGGTCCTTAAGCCTGTTATTTAATTCATTTTGGTGCCAGGGTTCATCACAAAGCAAAAACTCTAAGCGAGACCTATGCAGTCTGTGACCTCCAAACCGCCCGTCTTTTCTTGTCAGTTCTATGTCATTTGTGCAGTTGAACTCCACCAATTTGAAATGCTGACCCCTTCCATAGACAACCGTATTCTCCTTCAATGAAAGAAAAGCCCTGGGCCGACAAACCACTCAAGCGGGAGATGGCAAGAAAAGAGAAAAGTGGTTGACTCGTAAATCAATTTTCACAGCCCACCCAAAACCCACACACACATTGAATTTGTATAAAATTTTTAAAAATTGCTGAATGGGTTGATGAAGAAGAGGCCTCCAAGAACAAACAAAAAAATATGAATCGGAGTCAAAAAGAACGGAAGTAGGAACTCTCACCCTCAGTGAGCTAGAACAGTGTGGAGGCCCCTCTTTTTTTACACCTGGGCTCTCTGAGGTTGTTTGAAAAGAGAAGCTGAAAATAAAATGCAGAATAAAGTCCCATGTCACTGCCAAAAACAACAAAAGAAAAGGATTTACAGGGAATTGGAAAAATAGGACGTGAATCATCCAGCCTAAGAGCTGAAACTACAAGGCTTGGGGTGTGTATAGAGCCCAGGTCATAGGTAAGTGTTGTGTGTGCCTTGAGCACATGAACAAGTATCTCCCGTTGACAGGCTTTAGCTCTGCCTGCTTAGAATGTAGAAATGATCTTAACCAGAAATCTATAGATTTGTGTAACCATTTTTAATACCGCCATCACTCCTCAATTGTAGAGATGTTCCAGTGCATTGGCAATAATCAGTCATATACACTGCCATTTCATCAACATCTACACGTATTAGAGGAATAAAAAGAAAATCACCTGTGTTTCTGCACTAGACACTGAAAACATAAAATACAGTCCTTTCTCTAAATGTCTAACAACTTAGTGTGTGAACAAAATATGCATCTGCCTCTTATAGGGAAAAAAAAATCATGAAAATAGTTTTTCCATAGACACATGGATATGGTTTCCTTAAGCTTTTCATTTCACATCCCCTTTATTCTCCCTTCCTGGATGGTTTCGACTAAGAAGAGAATTCTCAACAGAGTTTGCACTTGCTATAGACTATTCTTTTTATTCCCTAGACCTCCTGGCTCTAAAGAGTTAAAAAGAATAGTTCTCTTCTTGTGCTGTGAAATTGAGTTTCCCCATTATGAGGCACACTCTAATGAACTCTTTTATTTCAGTTACTTTCAAGATTCATGAAACATTGTTAGACAATTAATGAGGATTCACAAACTGTTATAGCTGAGTGAGATAAAGCACTGTGGAGTTTCAGGCTTCTTTTCTTAAGGGGTATTGTTCTCCAAGCTACAAAATGTTCATTGTAACTCCTGGTGGCCAGTATAAAAAATTTCTCTCTCTCTCTCTCTTTCTCTCTCTCCTCTCTTTCTCTCAGACTATCAAATAAAAGTGATGATAGAAGTTTGTCTGAATTTGAAACACAGTTCAAAGTTGCTTTGCTTTGACCATTTCTCCTAGAGCAAAAAAAGAAGGAAGAACTATAAATAAATTAGGCAATATCATAAAAGGAGAAACAAAAAACAACACATGTATGCACCAGGGGGACATGATTAACTTGTTTAAATAAAATCAAGGAAGACACCAAATCAACAAAGAAAAGGCCTTCTTAGTCACTCATTAGAATGAGAATTCTTTGAGCTTGGCTACCATGTTTACCCAATCACCATTAGTCTGGCCTTATCTAGCATGGGTCTCAGGTGCGTGCTCAAAGTTTTGTAAACATTCATAGACTAAGTAAAGAAGAAACTATCATGGCCAATGAGGAAACTAGAGAAGTGTCTAAAGCAACAGTTCTAGTGATATATGGTCCCACTTTGGTTGCACTCCTGTAGTCTGTATATAATTTTCAAAGCACTCTGGAAGTCACAGTGTGGCAAGGAGAACGACAAGAATAAGGGCAATAAGTAAGAGGTAGAAGTCCTGGGAGAAATGATAACATCCCAAACAAAAATAGAAGTAGTATGCTTCAGGATGCAGGAGCTGAATGTAAGTGACCTAAAAGTGTCTGGAAAAAGAGAAATAAATGATATTCAAACAATACATTTGTTTGACTATAAATTATATGCTAATGACATTTTCTTCAAATTCCAGATACCTTCACTGATAAATATCTCTGAATATAAAACCTAATGTCTGTAATCTTTAATCTAAGTAAAAGTATAATAAATAACTTGAATATTTTCTGTGGTTTCTAAAGTTTCGGGACATCAGACAAAAGCCTTTGAACTTAATGATGTTTACTAGAAAAATGGATGGAGAAAATAACAAACAACTTGAGTTTCTGGATGTTACATGGATGGCAATGCACAACAAGATTTGGAAAGCAAATTAGTCATGTTCTTGGCTACTGATGAGAATTGGATTAAGACCTTTAGAAACCCTAAGAATGAGAAAATAGAAAGACCTGTTAGTATTTATTGCTTAGGTTTTGACTGGCCAGCATCTGAATAACCTTCCTGAGATATAAGCAAAGATCAGGTACCCATCTTTCCTGCCTACCTTACAGCTACACTTTAACCATCAATGATATTTAACCCTGCCTGGATATGGACATGGTGGCAAATGGGATAGTGAAGCAAGATGAGGAGACCCCCATGGCTACTGTGATAGCTGCAGGGCTATGGCCATCATGGACAATGAAGCAGGAATGAGGAAACTCCATTACTGCTGTGATGATGTGCAAGGCTAAGGCAACCATACACATTCTGGATGGTGACACCATTAGCACCATTAGCCTAGTCCTGGGGATCAAGTTCTGGCAAACCTTGTTAACCCAGTCTGACTAGTCTAAGCAACAGACATTTTGGGTTGCCTTGTGCTTCGTTTTTAAGGCCTATATTCCATCTTTGGTTTTAATATTTTCAGTAATTCTGTAAAGTAGCTAAAGTTTTTTTTTTTTATTTAAAAACCAGAGTGTCTCCTTTTTATGACTAATATTTAAGTCTACTTTTCTTTATTTGTACATCAGTTCTCTTTCACCAATAATCCTTATACCTTTTTTTGACAGCTTTGTAAAGTGTGTTTATACATCCTCTCAACTGGTGGGGAAAAAATGGGGCTATATGAGGTTAAGCAATATCTTCAGGTCAACACTAGGTTTCTTTGATAAAAATAGAAAATGCTATTCTCTTCTGCCAAGCAGGCAGAAGTCTTTTTATTACCATCATGCTCATTGGTTCACTTATGAATTAAACAAATCACTCTCCTCAAAACCAGCAAGAGAATAGGGCTCTGCTAATCCTTACCAGCATCTCATCATTTTTTCTGGCCTCTTTTATTCCTGTCCAGGTGGCTTTATTTTTCATTTGAAAATGTCATCACCACGTCATTAACAATGTGCTGTTACCTGACAGTAGGAAGGCCGTCCCCAGGCCATATGGCTGAGTTGAATCTACATGGTCACGGTGTAATCCCGTTGAAATGGCTTCCCTTTGCAATCAAAACCGAATTTCACACTCTACCAAGATGGGGACAGCTCTTGTCTTCCCAGGAGTAATATAGATCTCCCCAGGCAGCCAAGGCCAATGGAAATGGCTTTCTTCTCCAGGCTAGCAGCATGTGGGGGGCAGGGTTAGGAGGTCAACTTGAATGGGAAGAGGCTGGGGGGCAGAAGGGGCACTGGGGGAATCAGAATCCAAAGCAATTCTTTCCATTCAGCCCCTATGGATGACGATCAGGAAGGGTCACCCTAAGTAACTTGGAGAAATAAATGTATGAAGTGTATATATAACCTTTTGGGATACGTGGCTTTTCTAAGTTACTCAAAGCTGTCATTGCTAGAATTATTTGATAGATTCTCCCCACAGACAAAGGTTGTAATGAATAGCTCACCATGAACTGATTTCTATCAAAGCCATCTAGTTGCTTCTCCCATTAATTCTGATTCATCCCATTCTAGCTACCTGTGTGAGAATCACTAATATGAGTAAATATGACCCAAACTCAATGTTTCTAGTGAATAAGATAAGCTGAATAAGAAAATGGGATAACTCTTTTTTCTTGTTTATCATATTTGCTGTAGTGGTTTGATATTTATTGAATGTTAAAACTTTTGTGTCACATAAGGACATTCTCACACAAGTCATACTGTACATTGAGCATATTTGCTTTTTTTAATAAACAAACCCAATTGGCAATATCATTTGCTTGTTCAGAGGTTGGCAATATGCAATGATTTGCATGGAAGTTGATACTCACACTGCTGAAGAAATAATAATTGATTCAACCTTCCTAAATTCTATGGGAGAAAATAAATCTAATTTTCTTTGACAATGCAGTTTTTATTCTACAAATTTGTCCTGAGGACAGAATCATGTACATCTAAAATTATATATAATATATATGATATTATAAAAGTTCCTATTGGTTCATGCATTGGACACAGCAAATGAGAAAAAGGAAGAAGGCTTTGCAAAAATAGATAAAGGGGCTAAAACATTCAATCACCATTTAAAGTTATATTATAGAAAACAAAAGATCTTCTATATATGACCCCTGGAATTTGAATTTCTGTCTTGCCATACCAACTGTGAAGGATGGAGTCAGCATGGTATTTTTCAACTACTGTATTCTGGAGGTTTGGAACAGAAGCTGGGAAAGTATTTGTGGATGTAATAATGAAATCAATGATCCTTTATATTAAAAAAATAATAGATACAATGTTACCATATGCAATATTTAATCAGATGTTGGCTGTTTTCATCAAGGAATGATTATGTCTTCTTTGTGCTTATGGTTCATTATATATCACAGATATGTTCCCATGTTGGTAAGCATCTACATCATTATTTTAATAGTTGGAATGTGGGGTCTGTAAGATGGCTCAATAGGAAAAGATTTTTGCAGCTGAGCCCGAGAACCAGAGTTTGAGCTCCAGGCTCATGGTGGAAGGAAAGAATGCTCCTGCAAGGTGTCCTCTTACCTCACATTGTGGCACGTGTAGGTCAACATATACCCACAAAATAAATGTAATAAAAATTTTGGAATTACCACCCATCATCAGAGAAGCCTCCTTCTGTAGCCAGTGGGAACAAATAGAGAAACTCACAGCCATCAATGAGATGTCTCCATTAAATCCCTACCCTCAGAGCTCAGGGAACCTTGCAGAAGAGAAGCCAGAAAAAAGTGTAATAGCCAGAAGAGAAGGAGGAGACCAAGACAACAAGAGCCTTTACATTCACATGCACAAAGTCCTATGAACTCACAGAGACTGAAGCAGCATGCACAGGTCTTGCAAGGGTCTGCACCAGGTCCTCTGCATTCATATTATGGCTTCCAGTTCAATGCTCTTTGGGGTTTCTGGGTGTGTCAATGAGTTAGTCTTTGATTCTTTTGCCTTCTCTTGGGCTCTTTTCCTTCTGTTGGTTTGTTTTGTCCAACTTTGAAATGATAGTTTTATCTTATAATATTTTAACATTTTATAGTTTAAAAAATGAACGAATGATGAGTGAATGAATGAATAAATTAATGAAAAGATAGACATGGGGTAAAGGTTAACAACTGAATTGTGACTTAAACTTGTTGAGAGAGAGAAAATTTATTTACTTCAAAAGAATGACACTAGATACATCAACCACTCCAGGATAAGCCTCAGATTCAGGAGTAGTTGACAAATGTACAATGGATTCCACAGGGTGTGTGGTGTGTGTGTGTGTGTGTGTGTGTGTGTGTGTGTATGTGTGTGTTGGTTTTGGTTTGTTTGTTTGAGGTGGATGTTTATTTTTGTTTGCTTGGTTTGGGAGAAGGTTTGTTGTTGTATTGGGGTTTTATTTGTTTGTTTTTGTTTTTTTTTAAAGGGGCTGGATAAATGGCTCAGTGGTTAAGAGCACTGACTCCTCTTCTAGAGGACTGAAGTTCAATTCCCAGCACCCACATGGCAGCTCACAACTGTCTGTAATCACAGTTCTAGGGGACCTTATACTCATGGCAAAACACCAATGCAAAAAAACAAAACAAAACAAAACCCTAAAAGTGGTGTGTAGGGATGGAAGTAGCTGCTGGAAGGAGTTAGAAAAGGGGAAGAATATTATCAAAATATATTTAAGCTTAAAAAATGTTTTACATAGTAAAAGTAAGCTAGAAAAGAAGATATTATCAAATGTTTTAAATAATAAAAACTATAGTAATAACGGTTCTTTAGAATTAGGTATAATTTTGAGAGCATGCAAATAGTTATGTGACCCAATATCTTAAAATTTCAACTAGCTTCATATATTTAGCATTATAAAAAAATAATCTGCAAAAGTACTGTCTGCTGTTGTGTAGTTTGGTCTGCGTGTAAGGACCTATCCCTAAGCTGAATTACCTTGCCCAGCCTTTACACAGGGGGAGGAGCTTGGTCCTTCCTCAACTTGATTTGCCATGCTGTGTTCAAGCCCCTGGGAGGCTTGCCCCTTTCTGAATGTAGATGAAGGAGGATAGAGGGGAGGAGGGCGGGGAGAGGGAGAGGAGAGAGAGGAAACACTGGACAGTATGTAAAATAAAGGAAAAATGTTAATAAGAAAGTATGTATTTATCAACAACAAGAGCAAAAAAAAAAAACAACAACAACAAAAAAACACTGTCTGCTGTCTGTGTTTTAAACTTGTGTGATTTTTTTTCCCCTCCTAAGTAAGTATCCAGAATTATATCAGAACTAGCAGATTTGTTGTCATTTTTAAACTAACTCTGGTAACAAATGAGCTACTCAAGGGGCAGATTCTCAGACTTAGATGTCACCCAGTAAATGTTATGCACCTAGTGAAACAAGGTGACATTGCTGAGGGTATGGAAATGGGCATAAGTCACACACCTTCTCATTTACTTCAGCAGGAGTAAGTGGTTTAGAAAAGTCTGGTGTTTCTCCTGCTTCCAAGTGATACATTCTTCAGAAAGCGGGCATTACTCCTGGAAAAGGAGGTCTGAGGAAAGTCTAACTGGCCCAGCTTCGTCTTCCCAGGGCTAACACATTTGATTTGGCTATTGTGGCTTTTCATAGCTTTTGAATGAAAAGAACTCACTGCTCCTTTGCATGGCTCATGATTGGTATCGTTCTGCAAACTCTCTGGTATCCACCTGAGCTGTCCTAGGTAAGATGTTTGTGTGGGAGAAGCCAGGGTCTTCCTCATCAGGTCCGTCTGTATTTTAGACATTTCTATAATCTGAGAGCATTCAGACAACCTGTTTTCATAAAATACCTTCTTGTTTTGTCCTGTCTTTCTGTTATTTCAGTTCATGAGATGATGGTTGGTGAATCTAAAAGGCAAAAGTGGGAGAAAAAAGGAAGAGAAAAGAAAAAAATGTGAAATAGAACAAGATGTCTGAAAACTAAAACATCACATAGTGAATTGATGGAAAACTGAAAAGGCCGAACTGCTTTGACTCTATTAAAAGTGTCTGGGATTATATGGGAGCTTTTCTTACCTTCTTCCATTTTAATTGATGGTTGTAAACTGAAACAAAGGATCAGGAGGTAGAATTCGAATCAGATTTTGATGTCAACCCTGGAGTTCAGGGACCAAATCTAAAAGGTCTTTTGCTAGTGTCAGATTCGATGAGGATAATGCTTATCTCCTAAAGCTCTATGTGTGGTTTTCTGAATGCTTCCTCCTCATGCCTGTGGAGGACATCTGTAATCAGACAATTCTAAAATGGGAAGAGGGTACAGATTCTGAGAGGAAGCAAGATTAGTACCTGATTTGAATGCCCAGAGCTTATTTTCTCTGTCCAAAATACTCCTTTATGGGGTTTCAATTTTCTCTTCCATTAAAAGGGTTGACAATGATCCACCTGCCCCACTATGGAAAAGTAAGTAACAAACAAAAGCCAGTGCTGATAACTGATCCTCATTTTGGAAGCACTCAGGAGTCTCCATAATCCTCTAAGCACAGTCTCTGCTTTAACTTGAACAGCATTGGCGGTGTGGACAGCATGAACCCCAGCACCCACGGTAACATTCTCTGTAACTCAGGTATAGGTTCACATGCATGTTCTATAGATGTTGTTGAATGCAAGCATGGAGAATGCTTTCTTGGTACATAAACATAAAAGTTGGACTCCTAGTTCATTTTCAACTGACTTTTTTGCACGCCTAGGACAATCTCATGTGAAGTACACATTTTATTTTATGCTGGTTTCACCGTGGTCCTAGCATGTAGCTATTATTATCTCCACTTTGCAAATAAGGATTTATCTAGATAACTGATAACTCCTGGAATCCTAACTGGATCTCTTGATTCAAAATCAAGTGTCTTCTAGAACAAAATAATAGTGAAAGAAAATCACGATAGTCTTCTAGTGTTCCTCCTTCCCTCCCTCCTTCTCTCCCTCCCTCCCTCCCTCACCTTTCTTCCACCTTTTCTTCCTTTTTTCTTCTCTCCCTTCCTTTCTTCCTTCCTTCCCTCTTTTCTTCCTTTCACAAGCTCATGACTGTTAAGGATCCCGTGTCAAATCTTATTCTAAATGAGAGGCTATTCATAGTACATTGTATTAATTTCCTCATTGCTGTGATAAACACCTGATGGAAATAAGGGAAGAGAGATTTCCCTCTGCTCACAGTTTCATGGATAGTAGTCAGTCACAGCAAGGGGGACATGCTAACAGGGCTAACTTTTCTCCATAGCAGAAGGAGCAGCAGGACTGCAAACAAGAAATATAGCTAGATCAGAAGTAAGACTGACTTACTTAAGTAAGGTCTGGCCCTTAAAGTTGCTAAAACCTCCATGTCTCAAAGACTTTACAACCTCCCCAAACAGCATCACCCATTGGAATTCCCAGTATCCAAACACACAGTTCCCATGGTGGAGGAATTTACAGTCAAACCTGATACCTGGTGCTGTACAGAAGGTGGTTAACAGCCTGCTGATGTATAGGTAATGTCTTCAGAAGCACATGTGCATCATATTGTTCCCTGCAGATTACAGTGGGAAGTCTATAGAATCTGGAGTCAGAAAAACCAGAGTTCAAAGTCTGTCTTTGTCACTACCCACAGATGTGTGGCCATGGACAAGTCATATTGCCTCTCTGACACACTGTTTTTCACCTATAAGGTAACTATAATCTATGCCACATGCTAGAATAATACTATCTTGAGGGACTACTTCAATCATAAACAAGATGCCTGGATAATACAGCCATCACCAGACAAGGTGGTTCACATATTTAATCCTAGCATTAGGAGGCAGAAGCAGACAGATCTTTGTGAGTTCAAGGCCAGCTTGCTCTATATAAAGAGTTCCAGGACAGCCATAAACTATGTAAAGAGCTCTTGTCTCAAGAGGGTAAAAATGATCAAAACAAAAGAAAAAGAATATTGTCATGCAGGCATATTTTAACCTTTTCCTCATAAAACAAACAAGCAAAAAGGTGCTACCCCGAAGCCTTGGTGGACAAAAGCTGCCTTCTTGCTGAACTATCTGCTCTGACCTCTCCAAGGTACCTTGAGCAGAAAGTGAAAACACCAAGACTCTTAAAAAAAACTACACTCCTGTGGACCCAGCTCCTTTGGCTTGCAAATCCTTGCTCCTTTGGCTGGTGACTTCAAGGGGTGGAGAGCCAATTCGCCATGGCGGTTTGTGTGTGCAGTGTGCCTGACAGGCCGGGAGAGGAAGGCGTTAATGTTTTTTGACAGGCGACTTCTAATTGTGGGAGCTTTTCTTCTGGGGCTTTCTGTGAAATTCTGACTTAAGCGAGCAGAAGCGCTTGGGCATTGAGTAGGGCTTGCCCTACACTGAGCTGGAGAGCTGGAGAGCTGGGGAGCTGGGGGTGGGGGTTGGCTCAGGATTATTCATGAAGACTTTTCAGCTGGTTTTGTCTTTTAACTAACCTTTGAGTTTGATCAGAGGACTGGCCGGCCTCTCTTTTGCCAAAGGCTCTGCTGGCACCTGGACAATGAAGACAGACTGTTTTTCTAGTAATGAAAGATAGCGGAGGCAGACCTAGCTGTGTGGACTCTGAGGGGAGGGGGCACGTCGCCTTTACTCCTGTCTGTATCTTCTGGATAGGGGAACTTGTTGACAGAATTCTCAACTCCCCAACACTGAGCCCACCCTTCTGTCTGCTGCCTCTCCACCCTCAACATCTCTATCTCCGCCAGTACACACAGTGGGCTGATTTTCCCCTTGGAGTCTCAGGGCCATGGTTTTCTGCATCAATCTTCCTTGGCTCCCCTCCCCCCCCCATTCCTTCCAATGGGCCTTATTGGATGAAGTAGCTTCATTGTAGAAATGTTTGATTTTACTGTTCATACTTTATATCGGAAATGGTGTGTGTGTGTGTGTGTGTGTGTGTGTGAATGGAGAATGGAAGAAAAAGGAAGTGAGCGGGGTCGTCGAAAATATAAGGGCAGAGGGCTTTGGTCCTGGGACCGAACTCTGTGGGGTCTGGAATTGGGGCAAGGTCTCGCTGCAGGAACAAGGGTGAGGAAGGTGCTCACTAAGTACCCTTGCTTCTGGCAGGTGGGAAGCTTTTGTCTCCTGCACTCACATCCGGTGCTGGACAGCCAAGAGACTCAGGTCCCAAACCTCTATGCCGCACTTAACAGAAAGTGACTCACTTAAAGAAGCGTGGGTAGGTGGCTTTCCCCCAGCTCATCCCCAAAATAGCCTTGATAGCCACAGCATCAAAGGCCTCTTTGTGAGCGGCTGGCCGCCTGCAGAGGGGCGCGCGCTGCCAGAGGTTCTGGACTCAGCAACCTCTGGCTCTCAATCTCGCTGCCTTCTTCATTTCTCCCTCTCCCCCTCCTCTCCCTCCCTCCCATCTTTCTCTGTCTCTCCCTCCTCTCCTCCAGTCTCCCCTTTTCCTTCCCCTCTCCATATTGTCTCCCTTCCTCCAATTCCTTTGATCTGAGTTCACCTTCTACATATTTCTCCTTTTCACGCCTCACTTGCGAGCTGGTCCCCAATCTGCTCTCCCTTTACCTGCCCCCCCCCCACACCTCCTTTGCATACTCTCTCCGGATCAGGTAGCCCCACAAGTCCCCAGCGCAAGCAGCTGACAGCGGACGCATGCCTGCAGCCAATCAACTCCCGGATGCGCTGCAGCTTGAATAAATCATTAAGCCCGACACGCGCTCAGGGCTAGCGCAGCACACTGCAACTTGCTTCCTGCCATTAACCTACACACCCTCTTTTGTAACAACCTAATCTTGCATACAAAGGAAGAACGCATATAACTTGGACCAGCGCTAGAGCCAAGCCTTTCTCACACAAAGCGAGGAAAGAACGTTAATATCTGCAAATCCATTTATGTCTCTCCTTTTGCCCCTGTAACCTAAAATTTCTAGAACTCTGAAAAGTCATTTCTCCGACTAAGAGTGGAAGGAGCTGCAGAGACTTCAAAGCAGTTAGAAAAGGAAAATGCACAGGCTTTCATGTATGAGAGAAATATCCTTAGCGTCTTGTTTTAGTTTTTATTAAGTTGAATGATACATTTCCTAGAATGTATCTCTTGACGATTCAGGTAATGATAATGAAGCCCCAGAAATGTTGACTAAATGTCATCATTGCCCATCCATCCCCTTTCAAGCGAGGATATGGATGACTTCATCTGTCTCAGTCTTTGCTTACCTTATCTGTAAGTCCCAGCACCATCTCTGTACTAGACTCAAAAAGTTTATTGGGGAAGGAGCCAGTTGAGAGACAGCTCTGAGGCCTTTTCATTTGGTTTCCATCCCCAAATGCTA
Source organism: Sigmodon hispidus (assembly GCA_004025045.1). NCBI lineage: Eukaryota > Metazoa > Chordata > Mammalia > Rodentia > Cricetidae > Sigmodon > Sigmodon hispidus. Next base: position 316,053 of record PVIH01000190.1, read on the forward strand.
TTATTATACTCTACATCATGAAACATACAACTAACTTCTTTTTCAAATTCACAGGTAAGTCATTGCTCATCCAAAAGATGGAATGATTTTCTAAAGCTAGAGCTAAAGAGAGTTCATGTCAACCTTCGAAAGTCTCTTACTTGAAAACCCTAAAAAATCTTGCACAAAGCAATTCATCCATTAGATCTTGAGGCAGGATGGTTAAGAAGCAGTCAGGATCAGCAGAAGATAATAGATAAGTCATTCCTTAAAGAGACAAATGAGAAGAGTTCCTGATCAGGAAGAAATACATCTGGATGAAGGCAAGTGAGCCCAGAGAGCATCTGGATAGCCAAGAGCAGTAATGAAGAATTGTTACTGAGTATCAGCAAAAGCTGTACCTGAAGCAGAAACATGTTGACAAGCTGACAAGCTGTGGCCTTAGACCGAGGAGCAAACACTTCCAGAGAAAGTGAATGAGAGACTAGGGATACTCTAACCCACCTCCCATCCTACTCTGTGGCCTTCTCATGCCTCTCCCTGGCCAAACCCAGCAGGAAAGCCACAGAGCTCTGGTGCTGGGTTCTATGTCAGCTTGCTGAGACAGGGGCAGAAAACAAAACAAAAACAAAATCAAACAAACCAAAAACTCCAGAGAAACCTGGGTGTCAAAGGTGGCAGATGTGGCATATGAGTGGAACACTGCAGACCACCCAGATTCTCATCTCCAAGTGTCAGGCACCAAGGAGGTGATAATGAACAAGACATGCATGGTTTCTGTTCTTATGCACAGAGCTCACTACTGCATACATGGCAAGCCACAGCAATCACAGTAAGAAGCAAAAATATAGAATTTTTATATTCATGACTAAATCCTAGAAAGAAAAAGAAAGGTAAATGGTAGAAAGTGACTGACAGGTGGAGAGATGGGGTAATCTAGGAAAATGTCTGGGAGATGTGATGTAAGCTAGACTTTCTAAGAAAGTTGCCTTTGACCTGCTTTGACTCTCAGAAATCATTCTGTGTGGGTTGTTGGTACAAATCCAGTGTGGACTGTGACTTAGACACATTGATTAGTGTTCATGATAACTAGATGGGAAGAAACACACAGGACTATTTACACAGGGCCTGTAATGTCCATCATAAGGACATTTACTAGATCCCTTTAATGTACTTGCTGAGGATTCCAGGTTGTTCCTACCCAGTGCTCATGCATTCTTGAGATGATAGAGTGGAGATGTATGACCAGCTCCTTACTTTACTTTGAAATTGTAGGTAGAAGACAGCATATATATGTATACACACATATATACATATATATGTGTATATATGCACACACATATTCATTGTCTGATGGGTCTACTTGGATAGTTCTCCGTGCATGGGTCCCTCCTACTCCCAAAGTTGAAAGATCTGATTTGGAAGGTGAGGCATGTGATGCCCAGCAGCTATCCTAGGCTGAAGAGTAGCTGTGCAACCAACTCCTTTCCCTCCTCCCTCCCTCCCTCCCTCTCTTCCTTCCTTCCTTCTTCTCCCACTCCAACACACTCCTTAGATCCCCCACCCCCACTTTTAGGCCAATTTTGAATCTTAACTAGTAGTCTTGGTCTCTAATGCTGTTTATGGAATATGTAAGATCCCTCAGTCAATACTGCAAACCAAGTCTTCCCCAGAGTGCACCCTGGGGAAGGCTTAAAACGGGGCGGAGGGTGCAGGATTGCTGGCCGCTAGGGTCTACATTTTGTACTTCGTTGACAGCCCTAAGCCCGCCTAGCAGCCAATAGGCAGTGGTGATTTATGGAGCTGACTAATGCTGGCTGAATGCGGCCTGTCAGAGTGCTGTGAATGGCTTCCCTTCGCTGCACAGGCCCCGGCTTTGTGTTGCTAAGCGATTAGAGCAGATGAAATGAGATTTTGCCCATTTCTAGCTTCGGCAAAATTGTGTGTGTGTGTGTGTGTGTGTGTGTGGTGTGAATTTTTGGAGTTTGCCTTTACATTGTGGCAAACAACCGGCTAACTTTGTCCAGAGTTTAACCGAGATTCGATATTTCTCATTCAGAAGCGAGTAAAAGAACACCTGTCCTTACAGGCAAAAGAAGGAGAAAAATCCCCTTTGTAGGAGTTGAAACATTATCCTAATGTTATATTCATAGCCATAAATGACTTGCAACACTTTCTTTGCATACCTTAGGCAGCTAAATCAAATGGAAAGGGAATGAGGGGGCGGGGGAGGGGGCTAGCTCTGGTCTTCCAAATAATATAAAAACAAAGCCAGTACCACAGAAGCTTTGCTTCCCCCCCCAAGTAAGCTCTAAATTGGCCCACTGCTGGCAGAAAGTCCGATTATTTATGGCGATGGGGAATTTACTGATTTTTTTCCCCTTAATTACGCCCATCTCTATGAAAGGGACTGAAGCCTCCATGTGCATTCTATAGAGGGTCATTTAGCAAAATGACATCAGACGCTGTGGCATGCTCCACGCATAGCGGCTTTTAAAAATGGTTATTCTGTGCCACTAAATGGTATAGATATACCAACACAGACTAGATTTTTAACTCTGGAAGACGTGCTGGCTCCCTGCTCTTTGTTGGGTTTTGTAAGATGCATTTTGCGCCTGGTTTTCCGCTTGGCTGGAGACATGCAAACTGAATCTGCAAGTGATGCAGGCAGTGAGCAAGGAGCCTGCTAGAGGTCCAGTAGGATTCTAAGCACGTCCTTGGTAACTGACAAGAAGCAAGCCAGCCAAAACCCCACCAATTTCTTTTTGAATCTTGGTAATTGGGTACTTTTACACGCTGCTCACGCTATGGGGATAGAGTCACAGGCTTAGATAGGCCAGAGTCTCAAAGCGACCACACATTTGTACTACATTTACATATTCAAGACTAATTCCTTCTGTGAGGAGTTTGTATCATAAGGGTTTTTTTTTTAAAAAAAAAAAAAAAACTTCAATTCGGGATAGAAAGTGTATATGTGGGGGGGATATGTACATATTGGGGAGAAAGTATGTTCCTTAAAATGAGAGCAGAGGAGTTCACTCCACCTCTGGTATTTGTTGGTGGAGAGGGAGACCCATTCCAAGTCCTAACTTTTAGCACTAACCTTCCAAGCACCCACGCCTAGCACCCAGCTTTTCATTTCCCCACAGTGATAAAACCTCAAATGGGCTGAGAGTGGGAAAGGGGGGGAGGGGGAGCATCCCTTTCCAGGTCATTGTTTGGGAGATTTTTTTTTTTAATTAATGCATAGTATGTGGTAGGATGATGCAACTATGAATTGCCATCTATTTCCCTGGAAGTTGTATATATGCACACTGAAGAAAAAAGAAGACCTCACACACAACCATAACAAAGTCAGCACTGTGGGGTGGAGTGGGGCTGGCTGAGCCACTTATCTGTGTTCCACAACTGAGCACCCCTGATACCCTCCCGCCCTTCAGCTCACTCTTCTTCCCACCCTCCCTTTGGGTGTTTCCATAGCGTAGCCAGGATAATCAAAGCCAAAGAAGAAGACAGAGGCAGCTAGGCATTTTCTCTCTCTTTCTCTTTTATAAAAAAAGGAAAAAAGTTTTATTACAAAACTAGTTTGTATAAAACAGGGTTATACATGTTTTGTAAGTTTGTAATAAAACAGTGAAGAAAAAAAAAAAAAAAGGCAGTGGTAGAAATTTCCAAAAGGCAACCCATGGAAACCGACTGGCTGCCACTTTGCGTTTGGACAGTAGCTGCATAAACTTTGTTCTGCTTGAACAGTTTTTAATAACATCATTAATACATTAACAACATTTCTATGAAATAAGACACATTGGTGCTGACGTCATTCTGGCGGCATGTAGATCTCACCTATGAGAAAGGTTTTCTTACAAAAACCACATGGGGGAAATGGTAGTTGTAAAATGAACTACACATCTAAAGTATGCAGAGGTAATCGCATTACATGTTAAAGTATCAAGATATACACATTTTAAACCATTTGTACAAAACTTCTATAAATTTCTCTCTCTCTTTCTTATGTACAAAAATATCTTAATATATCCCCAAACTGGTTAGGATAGATACAAATAGATTTTTTTCTTATAATAAAAAAATTCACAAAGATTGGAAGCATTCTATGATGAAAACAGAAGCAACAGGGAGAATTGGGTTTTGGGGAGGAGGCCACCAGGGTAGGGAAAGGGTGTCCAAGGACTGAGTATGGTATAGCATAGTTGTTTCGCTGCAGACAGATGCCCACAGCTCGCTGGGATGGAGCTTGCTAAGAAAAGATATCAACCCATGTCCAGAGGGCTAAGACTTGGTTTAGACAGAGGGCTGGGAGGCGAAGGCACTGACAAGTACTTTCGACCCTGCCTGTTAGTGGTTGGCTGCGAGTTACTATAGGTGTGTGTGGCTCTCTTGCTTTAGGAAATGAACCCACTGCTTTTGCACACCAGCTGCGACTTGGGCTCAGGTTCAGGTACCAGTCACTCTTCTCCTATCTGAGAATGATTGGAGTGCAAAGATAGTACTCGGAGCCCAACCCTGTTAGCTGAGATCATTGTGTCTTAGTCATTTGCCCCTGGAGGTTGGCCTTCTGGTCTGGTTTGTTTGTTTTCTTTCTTGTTTTCTTCCTCCCTCTCAATGTCCTTGTCGGAAACACTAAAGACTGCTGTCACCCTGTAACAGAAACAAGAGAGGTTAGTGTGAATTTGGAGGGTAGCTGTAGAGGATAACAGGTAAAACATCCCTTTTGACTCAGTACCCAGGGTCTTTGCACTTCACCTCTACCCTGCATTCCTGGGAAACTTGGGCAAAGTCACTTTCAGGGTTCAACACTGACGCTAACAAACTAGGATTTGAAAAGCACAGACTAACAGCAACGCACCCCGCACCCCCCCCCCCGCGTTACTGGAGACAGCTTCTAGCCTCCATAGACCCTCAAAAAAGGAAAAGGGATCCAGGCAAGAAAGTCTCTGCCCAACCCTAAATGAAACGTACCTAGTTCCAAAGTCCATTCTCAGGAAGGTCTCAGGGCTCCTCAGAACCAGTTGGTGAAGTCCAGCAGCTCCTGTTCCTCTGGGCTGAGAGGGTCGTAGGATCCCTCGTCGGAGGAGTAGGATGAGACCGGAGAACCCGCCATAGAGTTCATGTCGTTGGAGTAGTTGGGGGAGATGGTGGGCGACAGGACTCCTGCCTGGAAGGCGGCGCTCACGGCGTCGTGCTCATCCAGCAGCTGTTGCAGAGCGCGGATGTACTCAACCGCCGAGCGCAGCGTCTCCACCTTGCTCATTTTCTTGTTGGCCGCGCCATTGGGAACGTGCTCCCGGAGGGTGGCAAAGCCCAGGTTGACCAACTTGACCCGGTTGCGCTCGCGCTCGTTACGGCGCGCCACAGCGGCTGGCTGCTGCTGCGGCAGGCTGTAGCCAAACCCGCTGAAGTTGAGCCGACGTTTGCAGCGCATCAGTTCGGGAGAGGATGAGCGCTGGCGCTTGACCTGCTTGGCCACTGACTTGTGACCGCCCCCTGAGGGCTGGCCGTCGGCCACTGGGCTCAGCTGCGGAGCCTGCTGTGGCTGCGGCTGCGGCTGCTGCTGCTGCGGCTGCTGCACGCTCTGCGCTGCGGCTGCTGCCGCCGCCGCAGCTGCCGCGGCGGTAGCAAAGAAGCAAGCTGCGGGAGGCAGGAAGGGCTGCGGGGGCTGCTGCTGCTGGCTGGCTCCGCTCTCCATCTTGCCAGTGCTCTCCATGACTGGCCAAGGAGTCGCGGGAAAGAGCGAGAGGGGTACGCGGGGTGCGCGGAGAGTTAGGAGGAAGCGGGACTAGGAGGCACGATCAAAAGGGGCAAAGAAAAGGAGAGAAAGGAGGAACGGACCCGGGAGGAAAGTTAAAAGAGAAGAAACGCGCAGAAGGCAGAAGAGTTCTCCAGCTGCGGTGGAGGAAGGTGCCTAGGCGATCGTCTTCCCTCTGCACCGCCTCCTCCCTCCCCTCCTCCCGCTGCGGTTGGCTTCGGGAGCCTCGCGTGGCGCTCGCGTGTGCGGCCGCCGCCGGCGCCTTCTCCGTATTAAAAGAAAAAGGGAAAGCTGCAGCAAAAGTCAGTGCTGAGCGCGCTCTGCTGGGTCGCGCCGCTCCGGTGCTGTGCTCTCCTGTGCCCGATCTCCCCGATTCCAGCCTGGGTTGAGCCTGGTTCTGAGATTATTTGGCTAACCTCCTTTCTTTCTAACTCCTCTTTCGCC
>PVIH01000190.1:322339-359390 GCA_004025045.1 Sigmodon hispidus
CCCGCGCCCGCTCCTTGCAAACTCTCCATTCAGCCGGGTTTGTTGTTGCAGTGCGTGCGCCTGGCGCGTGCCGGACTCCCGGCTGAATAAACAGGCTGCGCGCTCGGGGCGGTGGCTCTGGGCGCCAGGGGGTGACTCTAGAAATGGGGACCTTCTTCTTAAAAAGGTTAGATATCTCTGGGACTTGGGGTACCTAGGTGGAAAGTATCTTTGAACACTACTGAGAACTTGAAAGAAAATGCACAATGCACGGAAGGATTTAACCAGGAAAAAGTAGCAAATGGACCTTATGAAGGTGATGGGGGATAGGGTTTTTGGTTTTTTCCCTTTACTTCTCTCCACAGTTATTTTGGATGAATTTTTTGACGACTCTAAAAAAAATAAAAATAAAACAGATTTGCAAATAGGTTTAGAAAGATGGCATGGGAAAGACGTTGCAAACAGTGAATGAAGTACTAGTCGCTGTAGGAAATTTGAATTCTAGTTCCTTGAGTCCACTCACTAGATTGTGGCACTAGATAGATTCTACCCTCTCTGAGCATCTTTTCTTCTGTAGCCTTGTAAGGCTGTATTAAATGGGCACTGTTGTCCTATCCAGTTTCAAGAATGGGATGTGCTGGACACAACTCGGCAGGTGTGGAGAGGATAAAGGACATGAACTAGTACTTAACAGTTCTCTAAGAAGCTGAGGTAGGACAATCATAAGTTGGGGGCTAGCGTTAACTATATAGTGAGACACCCTTGCCTTAAAAACGGTGTGTGTGTGTGTCTGTCGTGCACCCAGGTGGGCAGTGGTGTGGGATGTGTATACAGAGAAGCTCTCCGGGTTATCTAATTCTGGCCTTCTGTAACACCGGCCACTCCTCAGAAGATACTTTCTAGACTGACTGGGAAAGGAAAGTGTTCTGGGATATACCAAATTCTCTGGATGGGGAAGATGTGCACAGCGTGAAATGGAGGATGACCGAGTTTGGGCAACGGAAAGGTTCCCTCCTTGTCCGACTCTGCCGCCTCGGAGACCTTGGCGCAGCCTTCATCCAGCCCCAGGCGTGTGCCTGGCGGGCCGGTGGCAGGCGACTGGGAGCAGAGCCCGCTGGGGCCGTGTGCTGGCACTGGGAGAGAGGGGGAGGCGCCTGCAGCAGTCTCCTGGCTGCTGGGACAGTGCCTACCCAGGCGCCCTTCCTGGACCCTAGGCCTGGCGCTCTCTGTTCCAACCAAGTCCAGTTTAGAAACGCCAAGGGCTGCAGGCAAAGGTTTGGAAACTGCTCTGGTACACCCTGGGCTGTTTTCTAGTTGGGTCTCCATAGGCAGAAAAAAGCAGAGGGCAATCCTGTGGTGGATTTATCCAGAAGTCCTCAGGTCCAGAGCAAAGTCTGGAGTGCAGTAATGATTTTGGTGAAGTACCAGAATAATGACTTCTAGTTATCGTGACCATTATTACCTTAATTATTATTGGAGCCATTTTTCTCACTGCATAGCCAAAGATGGCCTTGGCAATCTTGGCAATCTGGATACCTTAGATTTCCCAAGAATGAGATTATGAGCACTGGTCACAACTGCCAGCCAGGATAATTGCTTCTCGTGCTTCTCGTTGGCCTTTGCTTTGATTCCTGCCTGGAGTTCCTGCCCCACCTGTCATTCATGATAAACTACAACTATAAAATGAAATAAACCTTTTCCTTTACAAGTTGTCTTAGGTCATGGTCTTTATCATAGTGTTAGGAATCCATCTAAAGCATGTATCAGTACCAGCTACAATGTTGTGACAGACCTTTCCGTACTGTTTTGGGAGGATTTAGGGAAGACTTTGGAACTTTGAGCTTGAAGAGCAGTTGAGCATTTATAGCTTAATACACTGTTGTGGGAACTTCAAAGATAGAGATGCTGAAGGAGATGCAGATGATGGGGAGTTGGTTGTAAAAGTTTATGGAGAAGCAAAGATGATTCAATACTGTGGTGCTGGTCAGTTGGGGGCTGAAATATCAGCAATGATTAAGAGGCCAGAAACACTAAAGAGAATTTTTGCTTTGCTGGGGCAATCAATGCTGGTCATCTAAAGCTGGAGCTTAAAAATCAGCTGAAGCTAAGAAAAGATCAGTATCATTGAGGAAGAATCATTTGGGAAGTGTTACCTCAGAGACAGCACATGGACTAGAGGGAGACAGGGCTCCATACTATGTTAGCAACTGAAGATGGTAATGTGAAAGTCACCCAGGTTGTACTGGTTTTGTACAGGTTGTACATGGAGGAGTCTTGGAGAGCAGTTGAGACTTGGCACTGTTTGGCATGGTTGCAGTTTCTGAAGAGAAGTCCCTGGAGAAGGAGCAGCTTCACTTACAGGAGACATCTGTAGCATAAAGTTTCTGGCCTGGGCTTTCCTGCTTGCAGCCCCACTGCCATTGAGCCCCAAATAATCACACAAAGCTTACATTAATTTCATGCTGATTGATCTATGGCTCAGTCACATAACTTGCTAACTATTCACTCTTAAACTAATCAATGATTCATATCTTGTTTAGCCATGCAGCTTGGTACCTCTTCTCAGAACAGCATTTCAACTTTTTTCCTTTGCTGGTATCTCTGCAGTTGTCTCTTCCTCTTCCCAGATTTTCCTTAATCTGATAGTCCTGCCCACACTTCCTGTCTGACTTCTGGCCAATCAGCATTTTATTAAACCAGTAGGAGGGACAAATATTTACAACATACCAGAACATAATCCTACAACAGACATCGGCATATTGAAGATATCAGTAACATGAGATTACTGTCAAGGATAGCAACAGCTGTGGAGTGGAATCCACCTGAGCATATGGGACAGGTTTTATGAGTTATGTATGGCTGAGCCAGAGATATGGGGCTGCTCAGGCTCTTTGGAGGCTAAAAAAGTTATGAGTGAGTCCTAGATGTTGGACACTAAGCTGCTTTTCAATACTGAAGTTTGGCTTTGCTCTGATTTAATTATGATGACAGTATTCTGGTTCTTCTCTCTTGGAGTATTTAACATATTTTTTATTTTACAGGAACTCACAGTTCATAGACTTTAAAGTTTTAAAGAGATGTTTGAGAAAGAGCAAATACCACAGAACAAACTCTGAAAACATACATATAAGTAGCACTATACAGACTGAGCAGGTTAAGGATATATATGTATGCATATATATTTGTATGCAATAATAATAAATGAAAAAGAGTCTACAAATTTGAATGAGAAACAGGGAAGGGTATGTAGAAGGGCTTACAAGGAGAAAAAAGAGGGGGAAAATGTTATTAAAATTGTAATCTCCAAAATAAAAAAATTAAAAGTTATTTAAAAAAAAAAAACAAAACCTTGGACTTTTAAAAATTTGAAAAATTTAAGCCTGGGACTTTTAAAGGTACGCTATGCTTATGTTGTGATATTAGTGGGATATCTTGGGAATGAACAAGAAAGGAAAGGTTTAATAAATGATGTACTTGTGTGATCAGCTGACAGCTGGTCAATTGTACTGGTTGGTTTTGTTAACTTGAAAATGTAGGCATATTGGAGAAGGGGACTCTTAGTTGAGAAAATACCACAATCAGATTGCATGTACACAAGCCTATAGGGCATTTTATTGGTTAATTATTTATGTAGAGGGTCCCAGGCCATTGTAAGTGGTGCAACCCTGGGAGGATGGTCCTGGGTGGAAAAAAAAAAAAAAAAAAAAAAGCCATGTGCGCAAATCAGTAAGCAGAATAGAAGTCCTCCATGGCCTCCTCTTCAATTCCTGCCTTGACTTCCTTCAGCAGACTGTGAATCAGGATATGTAAGCCAAAAGAACCATTTCCTCCTTAAGTTTCTTTGGCCATAGTGTTTTATTACAGCAATAGAAACCCTAATCAACACAGAGGAGGCTGCGATCCCACAATTTCCTTCAGGCCTCTGGAAACCTTGAAAGCTCCCAGGAGGCCTTACCTCCTAAAGATGCTACCAACACCTCATAACATCACCTGAAGAAAAAATATTTAATTCACAAAGGCCTAGGGAATATTTAAGAGCCAGTCTAATGTGGAGCAGCTCTTGGCTTCCTGGAGACTCCTTGTGATAATTGTTCTAAGTACTGGAAATTCAATATTATATCTCTCCTGGCACTTACTGTTAAATAATCCCTTTTATTATTGACCAGTGATGATGCTGGTGAGTCAGAGTGGTAGAGATAAGAACTATATTTAAGAACACTAGCAATCTTGAGGATATGAAGTGCTGATCTTTCTTGAAAGGGGCTGCAGCTGGAACACTGGCCCACATTCCATATCAGCTTTCTGTGGCTCCCTTGCCACCCAGTGGGTTGACTCTGAACAAGTCCCCGGGGTTTTAGTTGACCACCTGGTCAACCTGACCACTTGAACAAAGTCCTATTTATCTGGACATGAGAGAATGAGATACTTCATATAAGAAGAACTGCATGCCTTTATTCCAAACTCATCAACAACTCCTTGGCCCGTGTGTCAAATCTGTTATGAGAACGAAGGCAGGAGTTGTTCATGAGTTTGCTTTGTAAAGAGCCCCACGGGTATCAGAAGCTGAGCTTTCATCCTTCCAAATGGAAGTACACAATGCATACTCTGTCCTGTGATGGGGAAGGGCAACATATTGACCCATGTTTGGTATCACCCAGACAGAACACAGACATTCTGGGAAAAGGGGATGATTTGCCTTATCTTTACATACAGTAGGGAACTTAATTTCTACATGTTCCTATAACATCCTTGAGGTAGACCATACTTTAGATGGGTCCTTATCTATATTCAGAGCTCCTGTAGGGGGAGAAGGCTTTTCTAGTGAGCCACAGGAACTGCTTCCTAGATAACCTGAGACTTGATCCTTTAGTCTTTTGGAACCTTAATTTTCACAAACAGTGGAAGGTCAGATAGGTAATACTTTTATTCGCCTACAACTCAGAATCCTGTGGCTTCTCTGTGAAAATGGAGTATGCTTCATATCTTTGAAAATTTTCCATTTATGCCATATTTTAGGGGTGGGACATTCAATACTAAAGACTAAACTAGAGTTTCTTTCTTTTATTTTAATTTTGCTTTTGTTTTTCAAGACAAGGTTGCTCTGTGTAGACCTGGCTGTCCTGAAACTCACTCTGTAGAATTCGAACTCAGAGATCCACCTGCCTCTGCCTCCTGAGTGCCAGGATTGAAGATGTGTATGTCTACTCTAGGATTCCCATGGAGCAGTGTCTTAATAATGTGTGGATAGTGGATCTTAAATGAGGCACAAAGAATAAAAAAATTCAGTTAAGTCTTTGACTCTGATTTTAGTGCAGTCTTCAATTTGGAGGTATTTTGAATCTCAGAACTTCAGGTGCCCTGAGAAAAAAAAAAGGGGGAGGGTGAAAATAGAATCAGCTGCAGACCCAGTTGCTGCCAACCACATCACAGAGCTTCATGCCTGGAGGGTAAGCTGTCCTAAGCTCATACTAGATATTATCCTAAGGGAAGATACTGTCTTACTGGTGTGTGTGTGTGTGTGTGTGTGTGTGTGTGTGTGTGTGTGTGTGTCCTTATGAGGCATGCTCTTTCCAGTGACCCTCAGGAAGATGGAGGGCACAATCTTCACTTGTGCACTTTGGCCACAACAGCCTGGCTTGCACCTGCATAGAGAACTCCAGACTTCTAATGAATCTATTCACTTTTTCAATGTCTTAAAAAGAAAAAAAGTTGGAAAACAAAACAAAACAAAGCAAGCACAAAGTATGTTTTATTGTGGCTTTTTGGATAAGGAGGAAAGGTGTGGAGTGGGGGTAGGAGGGTAATTTGCAGTCACCCTCCAAGGAGCTTTTGAAGTTCTCCAAATAAGGAGAACTAATGCTAAGTCTTTATTTTATTTTTTTCTAAAGCCCCATTTACATTATGATTAAATACCTTCCTTGGATAAGCATAAAGAAAGTCGTTAATCTATATAGCTCTCCAAAGAATCAATACATTCTAAACTTTTGTAGGATTTGTTACACTCTATTTTGTTGTTACAGTAGGCTGGCCCAGCTCCGTCTAGGCACATGGTTCCTCTTCCCTCCCCCTCAGCACCTCCTCCAAGAATGAAAACAAAGCAAAGGTCTTTCACCATAAACAAAACCAGCTGATTCTTCACAGAGAACCCCTGAATAGCTTGAGAAGGAAAAAAAAAAACTTACAATAAATGGTGCATTTTTTTCTCTGCTGGGTATAGTATTCAAGGATCAGGGCAGTATTCAAACAGAGGTCCATTTTTTTGCTCAGCAAGAGAGTTTAGAAAAGAAGCGTGGAGTCCATTCAGAGCTTTCCCCTCACAATCACGGGGCTCTGTGAAACCTTATCTTCCATGCCTTGTCAGAGTGTTTCTGGGGACCAATTAGCGCTTTGTTGCACGGCTTCTTTGCTGAATCTTTGAGCAGCAGGAAAAAGCGCTCTTGAGTCTCCCCTTATTTTGACCATTTCAGTCATTACTCAGTGTAATAATTAATATGACAACTGGACGCTCCAGTTTGTATAGAAACACCTCAGCGACAGGAGCGAGTTTGCGGTGGGTGGTAATGAGCTGCACATCGGCCCCAGAAGCCACACACACAAAAAGGGAATAAATGGCCACAGAGAAAGAGAAGGCATAAAGATAAAATAGTTGGCACAACGCACAGGGACATAAAACAGCCTGGAATGGAGAGAGGGAGGAGGGACCTGGACAATAAGAAAGGGAGGGGTAAACACCCTACAGAGGTTAACTTATTTTGAAACTGTTTTGTGAACAGAACCGTGGACATGAGTGGCCAGATTTCAGCCCATTGCCCCCACCCCGCCCCCGCCCTTTTATGGACCATCTTGGAAGAGGGGTAGGGGATAGGAGCTGCTAAAATCTTTAGATTGTTCCCAGACTCCTAGAAAGTCCATCCACTGGTTACCAAACTCAAATCCCAGCAGCCCCTCGCTTGGTGTTCAGCAAAAGCCTGGTTCCTTTGGCAGGGCCAGGGATACCCTACCTTCTTCAGGGAAGAATTTTGGGGAGAAGATACTGCAGACTTCCAGAAACTGCATCAACTCTGGGCAGTCTACCGCTGCAGGGCTCCACAGCGAGGAGGTGGCTCCAGGGCAGCAGGGCAGCCACTGCACCCCAGTCTTGTGCTAGGTGCCCCTGGGCTGCGACCCCTATGGGACAGTATAATAAATAATTAGAACGTTTAGGTCTGTTGGCTACAGCTCATGCTAATGAGGCAGATAAGAACTCACACTAAGCCTAAGTGACAGTTTGCGTGTAAGACAAACACAAACAAAAGCTCCCCAAACTTAAACCCTGTTCTTTTCATCCCAACTTCTTTCTGTAATTTCTGCCCTCAAACTTTTACTTCTGATTTCTTTCACACACCTTCCCTCCATCAGCCACACACTCAGTATTCCTTCCACACACAGGGGTCTCCTTGTGAACACTGCCTCAGAACTCTGAAAGTTCACTCCCAGCCGCCCTGTCCAGCCGATAGTCACGTGGTGTTTTTCTTTGTATGGAACACAAGCTAGCTCACTTCCTGGGGGGGCGACTTGAAAGCTCAGGAAACTCAGAGCTTCTTTATGCCTCGGTTGCTGTCCAGGCTCCAAGGGCAAGGGGAGTGTCCAGGTGTGTGAAAAACTGGGGTACCAGGACCCTAGGAGTTCCTGAACTGTTCCTACCCACTCCCTCAGAAAGCAGGGGGAGTTTACCAGAGTGTCTGAGGTCTGTCGTGTGTCCCCATTGTGTGGCCACTCATCCTGTGTCCATCAGCACTCCCCAAGCCCATACTCAGCCTGACTCCTTGCGGTGCAGTCTGGGAATACTGTGCCTTATATCAGGCAGCAGATTGGGGATCTGAATACTGACAATGGACACCAAGCAGAAAGTTTACTGGTAACTGGTTTCAGAGAAAGCAGAAGTCAGGCCAGTCACTGAGAGAGACATCTTGCCTGCCTGGTTCAGCCATTCTTCCACAGGCCCATTTGTAGCATAAGCAAGGGCTAGCAGCCAGCAGGATTTTCAGGGATTTTTTGTTTTTGTTTTTGTTTGTTTGTTTTTGTATGAGTGGAGTGGTGTGAGGTTAGGGGAACAAGGGTCAGGGAGTAATTTTTAACATGGATGTTCCTTGACATGAAACATGGAACAGTAACAAAGACAGATATAAAGACTTACTATTTATAAAATCCTGACAGGAGTGCCAACACATAGAAACCCACAGATGTGTGTTAAATATAACACTCACACTGAAATATGTAGTAAGAGGACACACTAGTGTTGATAGATGCTAGAAAATACTGTGAATTCTAAAAGAGATTTAGGCTGATATGCCCACTGATCCATCACATAACGGGCAAATTTGAGAGGGGGAGACAAGTCACATTTGCTGCTTCCTGTGAAGTTGGAGATGGAATAGTCCATTAAGACACAGCAGGACAACAAAGAACTGTTTGCTTCATCCAGATTCCACCCTCTCCACATACCTGAATACTGTGCAGGCAGATATAAATTCCAGGAAGAAAGAGTGTGCTGCAAACACATCCGTAAGTCACCCAGAGTTCTTTCCAAAGCAGATATTTCACACGGTAGAAAGTACAAGCTGGATCACGCAACACTCCAGTGACTATCATTCCCTCTTTGAATCTATATCTATATATACATACTTGTCTTTCCTCTAACCTTAAAGGGTAAAAGATGTTATCCTCAGCCTGCATTATGTAGGGGTAATGCTGATGCCCAAATTATGGGCCCTGCTAGCCAGAAAGCAACCCTTACCATCCCAGAGACAAATGGTTTGTGCTAGGTACTAGGGTAAACTTTGGGTTTTTGGTCCATCTTGATTAACATGCAACGGAATGAAACACCTCTGTTCCCCACAACTTCACTGGGGAAACAGGACGTTCATCTGTGACTGATGGAATAGTTGCTTATCTGAGATTTGGGGATTTGGTAACAGCCTTGTTTTTTGTTGCGGGATGTGTGTGTCGCTTGCCACCTGCTGGTTATTTGTCGAACTGCAGAAGGAACTGTGTGTGTGGGAAATTCGCAATGGGATTCAATCCACATTGCTTCAATTCTGTATTGCTCTAGGTAATTCAGGTGCGTGTCTCCGACAATCATGACAGCCACAGTAATGATGTCTGAGGTGTTATCTCTGTGTGTGGTGCAGGTGTGCGAGCTTGTGTCTGGAAGCCAGAGGATGTGAGTAAACACATTCCTCCTCTGTCAGCCCCCCCCCCCTTATTTTTAGACACAGTGTCTCTCACTGAACCAGTAACTCATCCATTTTGAGCTGCAAGAAGTTAGTCTGTTGAGCTGCCTCCCCAAACACTTGAGGTACGTTGTTTAACAATTCGGGTTCTGCAGCGTCATCTCATGCCCACTCAAACAACACCAGGGACCTTGTTCATCAAGAAGCTGTTTCCTATGCCAAGGATGGGAAACTACCTCACCCCAAGCACGCCAAGTGCTAGGCAGTGAAGAGTGAACCTTTATTGGTAAGCAATGTGTATTTGTCCTGTAAAGTCAGGTACCCTGGAGGTTTTGAGGGAGGAGAAATGGGCAAGTTAACACATATGTGCTTGTCCTGCTGGGCCTAGCCAGTGGTCACACAAATGGCCTGCCCAGTGCCAGGGATTTCTTGCCTTTAGTTCCAGTCCACAGGGTCTCCCATTGGAGGCTATTTTGTGGTCTCATTGTGACATCATCCTCAGGCTCCTCCTTATCCACGTTTCTGCTCCATTTCTCTCCAACCTCAACTACTTGTTTTGCATTTGGTTGCTTTGAAACTCAGTTCAGAAAGCTTGATTGATTACCACATAGGTCTATGTCCACTAACCTATTGCCTTATCTTCCATTCTGAGAATTTCTCTTTCTCTTATTATTTATTTATTTTTATTATGTAAACAATTTTCAAATTTAAATATATTTTGATCATATTCTTCCCCTCCTCCATCTCCTTCTAGATCCTCACTCCTCTATGTCTACCCAACTTTAAATTCTTTCTCAAAAAAAAACAACAGAATCCCCTCAAGCCAAGAAAACAAACCACCCCAATCTAAAACCCACCAAACTGTAAGCAAATGAAAACACACAAACTTCTGGAGTCTATTTATGTTGGACAATTATTCCTGAAAATGGATCCTGTTCTGGAGTGGTTAATGTGCAGTGTCACTCTTTCGGAGAAAACTGGTTTTCTCTCCCCCATCAGCTATAAATGACAGTTCAGGTATAAATAACTTCTTCTCTGGTGCTAGATTTTCATTCATTCATTTGCTTAAAAATATAACAAAATATCGTAAGATTAAAAAACCCATCACTTCAGAATTGGACAAGACAAACGGACAGACAGAAAAGAGACCAAGAGAAGAAACAAGATTGAACATTTGTCCAGGAATCCCTTAAAACACTAAACTAGATGCCAGCATATAAATGCAGAGGACCTGATGCAGACCGACACACCACACATTGCTAGCTGCTTCAGTCTCTGTGAGCTCGTACAGCTTTGCACATGTTTCTTTAAAGTTCCCTTTCAAGGTTCTCCTGATGTCCTCAGTGCCCTTGAGCTCTTACTTTTTTTCTGGCTTCTCTTCTGCAGGGTACCCTGAACTCTTAGTGGAGCAATTTGTATCCAACCAATAACTGATTTGACTTAAGGCCCACTCCACAAGATATAACCTATACCTGACATTGATATAGATCGCCCCAGGACCTGTGGGAAAACCAAAATGTACTGACCTAAAAAGAAAAAAAAATTGTAGTGATAAAATGACTCCTAATAATATTCTGCTATACTTGTAGATCAGTTCCTTGTTCAGTCATCACCAGAGAATCTTCCTCCTGCAGTAGATGGGGACACACTCCACAGAGAATGAAAAACCTTAGATGACACAGCCTTAACCTAACTGGGATATCTCCATCAAATCTCTCTTTTCCTTAATCCTGTGCTTAAGACTGCATCATTGATTTAATATCTTTATTAAATTACAGTTATACTCATAAAACAAACAAAAAAGCATTTTCATCTGAAAAGAAAGCCTACTCATCCCTTGACTTTATGACTAGCTTCTTCCCATTTATTTCTCACTGCTGCTGATGTTTACCCTATAGCAAAGGTCCTAATTTTGATGGTTAAATATATGTGTCAACTTGACTGGACCAGCTACCCAGCTAAATGTTTTTAACCACTATGTCTCTAAGGGTGTTTCTGGATGACTTTAACATGTGAATTGTAGATTGAGTATGACATTATTTTTCCTATGTTGGTACCTTATTCACTCTGATAACGACTTCAGTAGATTAAGGAAGAACCCCATCTCTGCCCAGCTGTTTCTCGCTTGTCATCTCTCGCCTCCAGATTTGTGCTGCAGGAATCTTTCTGAAATAATACTCCAACATCAGTGAAAATAGAAGATACAAATGCAGTTGCCATGCATTGAAGTCAAGATAGTTCCTGAAAGGCCTTGGTCCTAGGTCAGGTTCACATTCTCATTTCATACTCTAAAATCACAAAGTGAGGTGAACAAGCAAATGAAATTTTACGGAAGTGTACATCACAGTCAGCCTTTGTTTTTAAAGGCACGTATTATAGTTGACAGGTGTAAGCTTTTGTGGTCAGGTTGCTAAGGGCAACGACTCATTGTTTCTGCAATTTCTCAAGGTCTTTTTGTGCTAGGTAATAGTGAATTCATGCTTAGAAATGAACAGTACAGCAATGCTTTTGGTAAATCACTTAATTATTATCTAATAGTTCTTTTCTACATTATTCTACTTTGTTTTTTCCTAGGCCTTCAGATTGTAGAACTTGAGGCTGAGGCTCAGTGAAGTAATCCCCAATATATAATGCCTATCAATCTATTTTTCATCTATTTATTGCTCTATCATCTATCCATTCATCTATTCAACTGTTTTTCTAATCTGATGGCTGATTCTCAGGAGCACTCAAGACTGATACATTTGTCAATGACTTTATTTTGCCCAAAGCATCAGATGATTCAAGCCCTTGACTGGCACAATGCATTAAGCACTGCTGGCCTGTGATGTTTAGTCTAACTTATCAACATAAATGTATCTGACATCAATTAAAAGGCAAGACTTTGGGCACTCCTATGACAGATTTTTTTTTCTTTTTTACTTTATCATATTTAAACATTTTCTTTTTTTGATTTTTATTTTTTAAATTTATTTCTTTAAAAAGATTGTTTTTTTCCATGTAGCCCCCTGCTCACCCATCTTCCCTACTCCCAATCCCTCCCAATCTGCCTTCAGCCTCCCTCCACCCCATTCTCCAATCCCCTCCCGGAAAAGGCAGGAAGTCCCAAGGTGGGTCACCTCAGCATGGTGCATCCACTCCAGGCAGGTCCAATTTCCTCATCCCAGTATCAAGATTGGGTTAGGCACTCCTCTGCAGGGAATGGGCTCCAAGGTACCAGCCCATTGACAGGAGCACAGTCTGATCCCACCCCTCGAGGCTCTACATACTGCCCTGCCAATCCACAGTTGCCTACCCTTGGAGGGCCTAGCTCTTTGTCCTGATTCAGTGAGCTCCCAGAGCTCCAGCCAGCCAACTCTGTGGGACTTCCCCTCATAATCCCGATCCCCTTGCTCATACAAATTCTTCCCTGCCCCAGCACTTCAGCTGGAAGGGGAGCTTGGCCCAGTGCTCATCCATGGATCTCTGCCTCCACCTCCATTCATTGTTGAGTGTAGGTTCTGTGATGACACTTAGGGTGGTTATTAGTTTGATTATAGGGGAAGTCCTGTTTAGGCACCCCCTCCATTATTGGTTGGGGACCTAGCCAGAGATATCCTGTGGGTTCTTGGGGTGTTTCCTTAGCACTCGGTCTCTTTCCAACCCCACATTGGCTTCCTCTATCAAAATATCCATCTCTTTTTTTCTCCCTCTTTGTTGCTCCTCTCACTCAACCATCTCCTTTTCTCATGATTTGTTCCCACCTCTCCTGATTGCTGCCTGTTATGATCCCAATTTGCTAATGAGATCTTCTCTATTTTCTTTTCCTAGGGGAATCCCTGGATGTATCTCTGAAGTTCCTTCTGAACTGAAGTTTTTCAGAGGTTGTAATTTGCAGCTTGGGTATTCTTTGCTTTTTTGTCTAAAATTCATTTATGAGTAAGTAAGTCCCCTGCTTATCTTTCTGGGCTTGTGATATCCTCACTCAGGAGAATATTGTCCAAATCCATCCATTTGCCTGCAAATTTTAGGATGTCATTCTTTTTTACTACTGAGTAGTACTCTATTGTGCAGATGTATCACAGTTTGTTAATCCATTCTTTAGTGGAGGAACATCTAGATTGCTTCCAGGTTCTTGCTATAACAAATAATGCTGCTATGAACATAGTTGAGCATGTCTTTGGGGTATGAATGTGCATCCTTTGGGCATATGCCCAATAGTGGTATTGCTGGATCCTTGAGGAGACTACTTCCCAGTTTTCTGAGGAACCGCCATACTGCATTCCAGAGTGGCTGTACCAGTTTACATTTCCACCAACAATGGAGGAGTGCTCCCCTTACTCTGCATTTTTTCCAGCGTAGGTTATCATCTGTGTTTTTGATCTAAGCCATTTTGACAGGTGTAAGGTGGTATCTCAAAGTTCTTTTCATTTGCACTTCTCCTATGGCTAAAGTTGTTGAACTATTTTTTAAGTGCCTCTTAGCCATTTGTAATTCTTCTGTTGAGAATTCCCTTTTTAGCTCTGAACCCCATTTTTAAATTAGGTTATTTAGGTTTGGGGGCTTTAGTTTCTCGAGTTCTCTATATATTTTAGAGATCAGTCCTCTATCAGATGTAGGGTTGGTGAAGGTCTTTTCCCATTCTGTAGGATGTCGTTTTGTCTTATTGACTGTGTCCTTTGCCTTACATAAGCTTTGCAGTTTCAGAAGGTCCCATTTATTGATTGTTGTTCTTAGATTTTGTACTACTGGTGTTATTTCTTTTCTTCAAGTGCAGTGTAGCTTATGTTGAGGTCTTTGATCTACTTGAATTGAGTTTTGTGCAGGATGATAGGTTTGGATCTATTTGCGTTCTTCTACATACTCCCATTCAGTTATGCCAACACCATTTGTTAAAAATACTGTTTTCATTGAATATTTTTGGCCTTTTTTTTCAAAAAACAGGTGTTCATAGGTGTGTGGGTTAAGGTCAGGGTCTTTGATTTGATTCCATTGATCCACAAGTCTGTTTTTATGCCAGTACCAGGCTGTTTTCTATTACTGTAGCTCTATAGTATAGCTTGAAGTCAGGGATGGTGATGCCACCTGAAGTTCTTTTGTTGAGCAGGATTTTTTTTTTCAATCCTGGCTTTCCTGTTTTTCCATATGAAGTTGAATATTGTTCTTTCAAGATCTGTAAAAAATTGTGTTGGAATTTTGATGCAGATTGCACTGAATCTGTAAATTGCTTTTGGTAGGATTGCCATTTTTACTATGTTGATCCTACTTTCCACAAGCATGGGAGATCTTTCCATTTTCTGATATCCTATTCAATTTCTTTCATCAGTGATATAAACAGGTCTGCTACTTCTTTGGTTAGAGTTACACCAAGATATTTAATGTTATTTGTAACTGTTATAAAGGGCGATATTTCCTTTATTTCTTTTTCAGGCCTTTTATCCTTAGTATATAGGAAGCTATTGATTTTTTTAGTTAATCTTGTACCCTGCTACATTGCTGAAGGTGTTTATCAGCTGTAGGAGTTCCCTAGTAGAGTTTTGGGGGTTACTTGTGTACACAATTATATCATCTGCAAATAGAGATAGTTTGACATCTTCTTTTCTAATTTGTATCCCTTTAATCTCCTTTTGTTCTCTTATTGCTTTAGCTAAAACATTGAGAAATATATTAAATAGATAAGGAAAGAGGGCACAGCCTTGTTTTGTTCCTGATTTTAATGGGATTGCTTTGAGCTTTTGTCCATTTAGGCTGCCGGCTTGTTGTATATAGATTTTATTATATTTAGGTATTTTCCCTGTATTCCTGATCTCTCCAGGAATTTTATTGTAAAGGAGTGTTAGATTTTGTCAAAGGCTTTTTCTGCATCTAATGAGATGATCATGTGTTCTTTTCTTTCAGTTTGTTTATATAATGGATGACATTCACAGGTTTTCATATGCTGAACCATCCCTGCATTTCTGGGATGAAGCCTACTTGATCATGGGAGATGACTTTTTTGATATGTTATTGGATTCGGTTTGCCAGAATTTTATTGAGTATTTTTGCATCAATGTTCATGAGGGAAGTTGGTCTGTAATTCTCTTTGTTGTGTCTTTGAGTGGCTTGGGTATCAGGGTTATTGTGACTTTATAAAAAGAGTTTAGCCATATTCCTTCAGTTTCTACTGTATGGAACAGTTTGAGGAATATTGGTATTAGTTCTTTTTTTTAATGTCTGGTAGAATTCTGCACTGAAACCATCTGGTCCTGGGCTTTTTTGGGGGGGTGGGGAGGGATACTTTTAATGACAGCTTCAATTTCTTTTGGGGTTATAGGTCTGTTTAGATCTTTTATCTGATCTTGATTTAATTTTGGTAAGTGGTACCTGTCCAGAAAGATGTCCATTTTAGGTTTTCCATTTTAGTGGAGTATAGCTTTTCAAAGTATGAGCTGATAATTCTCTGGATTTCCTGAGTGTCTGTTGTTATGTCTCCCCTTTCATCTCTGATTCTGTTAATTTGGATGCTCTTTCTTTCTCTCTCTGCCTTTTGGTTAGTTTGGATAAGGGTTTATCTATCTTGTTGACTTTCACAAAGAACCAACTCTTAGATTCATTAATTCTTTGTATTGTTCTCTTTGTTTCTATTGTATTGATTTCAGCCCTAAGTTAATTATATCTTGCCATCTATTACTCCCAGGTAAGTTTGCTTCTAATTGTTCTAAAGCCTTTGGCTGTGTTGTTAGGTCTCTTGTGTGAGATTTTTGTTTTTGTTTTTGTTTTTCATATAGGCATCTAGTGCTATGAATTTTCCTCTTAACACTGCTTTCATTGTTTCCTATAAGTTTGGGTATGTTTTGGATTTGTTTTCATTAAATTCTAGGAAGTCTTTGATTTCTTTGTTAACTTACTCCTTGATCCAGAGGTGGTTCAATTGAGAAATGTTCAGTTTTCATGAATTTGTAGGCTTCCTGTGATTTTTATTGTTATTGAACTCTAATTTTAGACCATGGTGGTCTGATATGACACAAAGTGTTATTCTTATTTTTTGAATCTATTCATATTTGCTTTATGACTGAGCATGTGGTCAATTTTAGAGAAAATTTCATGGAGTGCTAAGAAATATGTATATTCCCTTGTGCTTGAGTGAAGGCTTCTGTATATATCTGTTTGTTGTAAGATGTTTCTGGCCTGTCTGGCCTGTGGTTCAGACCCACAGACCTGCAGTCCCACAGAGTTACATAGATGCTTATATTATTTTTACACTGATTGGCCTAGGGCCCAGGCATGTAACTTGCTAACTCATTAGTCTTAAACTAGCCCATGATTGTTTTTCCATCATGTGGCTCAATAACTTTTCTCAGAGCAACATTTCAGCTTTTTTCCTCTGCATCTGCTGCCATCTCATAGTTGTGTCTTTGTTGCATCTCTGTGGCATCTCTTTGGTGGCCCTGCCCTGCTCTGAGATGTTCCCAAAGTTTTTTAAAGTCTGGTAGCCCCACCCACACTTCCTGTCTGCCTCTGGCCAATCAGCTTTTTATTAAACCCATAGGCAGGACAATTATTTACAAAGTAACACATAATTCCACTATAGCTATAAGTCCATTTGGGTCATAACATCTGTTAGATCCCTTATTTTTCTGTTGAGTCTTTGTCTAGTTGACATATCCAAGGGTGAAAGTGGGGTATTGAAGTCTTTCACTATTAGTGTGTGGCATTTGATGTGAGATTTAAACTTTAGAAGTGTTTCTCTTACATACGTAGGTGCCCTTGTGTTGAGGGCATAAATATTCAGAATTGAGACTTCATCTTGGTGGATTTTTCCTGAGATGAATAAGTAATGTCTGTCCCAGTCTCTTTTGATGGATTTTAATTTGAAGTCTATTTTGTTAGATATTAGGATGATTATACCAGCTTGTTTCTTGGGATCATTTGATTAGAAAAATTTTTCCCAACCCTTTACTCTGAGCCTGTGTCTGTCTTGGAAGTTGAAGTGTGTTTCTTGTATGCAGCAGAAGGATGGCTTCTGTTCTTGTATCCATCATGTTAGTGTGTGTCTTTTTATAGGTGAATTGAGTCCATTGACATTAAGGGATATTAATGACCAATGATTGTTATTTCCTGTTATTTTTGGTGGTATCATTTGTGTATTTTCCTTCTTTGGGTTTTTCTTCTGTGAGATTATTGATTGTTTGTGGTTTCATGAGTGTATCTGGTTTCCTTAAGTTGGAGTTTTTTCTCTAGGGCTTTTTATAGGGCTGAAATTATGGATAGGTATTGTTTAAATCTGTTTTTGTAGCGAAATATCTTGTTTACCTCATCTATTTGATTGATAGTTTTGCTTGGTATAGTAGTCTAGCTTGGCAGCCATGCTCTTTTAGTGTCTGTATAACTTCTGACCAGGACCTTCTTGCTTTCATTGTTTCCATTGAATACTCTGGTGCTATTCTGATGGGTCTGCCTTTATAGGTAATTTGGCCTTTTCCCTCTGCTGCTCTTAGTATGTTTTTCTTTGTACTGTAGGTTTAGTGGCTTGATTATTATGTGGCAAGCAGACTTTTTGGAGAGATGTAATCTATTTGGTGTTCTATATGCTTCTTGTATCTTTGTAGGTATTTCCTTTTTTAGGTTGAGAAAGTTTTCTTCTATGATTTTGTTGCATACATTATCTGTGTCTTTGAGCTGCTATTCTTCTCCTTCTTCTATTCCTATTATTCTCAGGTTTGGTCTTTTCATGGTGTCCCAAATTTCCTGGACATTTTGTGTTATGACTTTTTTGGTTTTAGTGTTTTCTTTGACTGATGTTACTATTTCCACTATTGAATCTTCTACTCTAGAGATTCTCTCTTCCATCTTTTTAATTCTGTTGGTTATGTTTGCATCTGTAGTTCCGGTTTATTTCTTCACATTTTCTGTTTACAGCTTTGCCTCTGTTTGTGTTTTATTTATTGCTTCTATTTCAAATTTTAATTTCTGGAATGTTTCACCTGTTAGTTTTCTTTTTCTTGGCTTTCTTTATTTTCTTTCAGGAATTGTTCATCGCTTTCAATTTTTGGTTTGTATTGTCTTCTATTTCTTTAAGGGATTTTCTTATATCTTCTTTTAAGGCTTCTATAACCTTCATAAAGTTGTTTTTAATCTATAATCTTCATAAAGTTGTTTTTAAGGTTGTTTCCTCTTCATTGCTATGCTCAGGTATTGGTGCTGTAGAACCACCAACTTCTTTTGGTGGTGACGTGCTGTTCTTTATATTGTTATATGTATTCTTGTAACTGCCATCCATCCATTGCTTTTTTTTTGTTCCCTCTTAATCAGCTCTTATTTGGTTCTTAGTCAGTTGTGGGTCTGGGGGCTGTGTGTCTCTAGCTGTTGCAGGGGTCACTCTTAGTTGGCTCTTAGTTGACTCTTAGTCAGCTCTGAACCGGGGTGCTATGGGATCTCCAGATATCCATGTGTGATGATGCAGTTTGTGTTTGAGCTGGGGCTTGGCAGTGGGATATCTCTTCTGCTGTGCTGCTAGGATTGCTTTCGAGGAGCTCTCCCAGCTTTCTTTGGTTTAGGGCAGCACTGGGTGTGGGTAGGGAATCAGGGGCTGTGTCCCAGGCTTCAGAGACTAGGGTCTCCACTTGGCCTAGGGATTGGGGTGCTCTTAGTCAACTCTGGAGCAAGGTCCTGCTGCTATGGGATCTCCAGATGTTGGTGTCCTATCAGAGAGTTTGGTGGATCCGACTTTTTGAAGGGAGAAGAATCTGCCCTAAATCTTGGTGTCATTTTCCAGTGGCAGCCTAGATAAAAGGAGAGAGAGGAATTTTTGTTTTTGTTCTTACTAAGTTCACTTATGTTATGCTACATACCTTTGCTGACATTAGGTTCTATGGGCTTCCAACATGGATTGAGGACCAGCAACCCTCCAGAATCCCTCTATTCTTTCAGTAGAGTCCTGGGCTTCCTAGGACCCTGCTTTGTGGATTGAGATGCTACCATATTGTTGGCTTCTCTAGTGTAAAATATCCATTGTCTGACTCTCCAAAGCATGCAGTGTAGTCTAACAGATGCCTCCTTAATATCTATTCTAATAAATTCCCCTTTAATACCTATTCATTCTACCCATTCTGTTCCTCTAAGGACATGATTCTTAATAAGGATATTTATATAAGGATACATAGTATCTCATATCCTCTTAAATTATCTTCCTTAGGATGCCATGCTTCTTATCCCCTTATCACAAGAGAAAAATAAAAGTGTGTCTATATTTTTTATGCTTTATTATTAAGAATACTCCTGGAAAAGAAATTCTGGCCAAGAATTGAAGAAAAGTGGATGTTGTAGAACAGAAGATTTCTCAAGACTGTCAAATCAGATGACTGATGGGCTGGATGCCCCAGGAGCTTTTTACACCAGAGGGCCCAGCTTCACTTAATTGTTCATAAAATGATGTAATCACGTTTACTAAAGACACATGGGATGATGCAATTATGTTCACTAAAGTCGCATGGAATGTATCTTTGTCCAAGCTTACATTCTGGCTCTTAGAGTCTTCAGCCCCTGGATATGAGAAATGTAATAGGCAAGAAGAGATGTTCAGTAGCATATTGTGCTTATTAGAACCTCACAAGCATGGATAGTAATAAAATATAGTGAAGCATTAGTGAGTAATGGGTTGGCTGTCATGTTTTTAATATACATACTTTATTCAATTGTGAGTTTATGTGATTTATTTTTAAGTTACAATTATATTTAGCATCAGGGTTACCAAATTCTTATAAAATTGTTCTTGAAAGCTTGGACAAGCTTTCCCTATTCTGCCACTGATTATAGTGCACCAGCTGCATGAACTTACCTTGTCCATCTAACCTCAGATCACACATTTTTCTCCTGTTCCAGGCATAAGTAGCTTAGGTATACTCCTGCATATTCCTAAGAAGTGTCACATTTAATTTTAATCTAAACATTTATACAGATATTCCTTCTACTAGAAACCCCCTTTGTTCCCAAATCTGAGAGTCTGTAACCTTCTCCTGACTCAGTTCTCAATGGAAAGTCTCCCCTTGATTTCACCAGTTGTTTAAAATAGCTCTTCTTACAACTTTATTTCTTCTTAGCCATACTCAATTTTGGGTTTACTTTGCTCTTTTTGTTTTCCTTTCTGGTCATTGTGTTTACTGTCCATGTTCCTACTAAAATGTAAAATCAATGGGAACAGTAACCTTGAAAGTCCTGATCACCACTGCCTAGAACAGTACCCGGCAAATATGTATCCAACAAATATTTGCTGAGTACGTGAGTGAACAAATGACCATATCCAGTGATCTCACTCTGATGTTGCCGAGATGCTAACAAGATGGTCCCAGAGGCTGTACTTCATCGTGCATAGTTTCTTTTCATTTAATATACCTTTAATCAAAGGCACTTGTTTTACTAATTGATTTTATTATAAGCCAGTGTAATGCCTAGAATTCCTGGAATAGCCAGCTCTAAATATTATTCTGATAAAAAGCATGACTTCATATCTTAATCACATTTAGTATATGCAGGCATTAGTAATGACTTTCAAGTTTCTGGGCTGTTTATGTGGGGAAGAAGAATAAGAAGAAAGGTGTGATAAAAATGAAATTCTGCAGAAGGTGACTGCAGGGTGGGAACTTCCTAAGTTTTGAAGTGTGACATTGACGTATGTCCTTTAAATTCTACTGAGGAAAGAGCAGTTCTGACGATAAGTCTATCTTGGCATTCTTTTTTCGTATCTCATCTTGTTAAGATTAGATGTGACTGTGAGAGAAGCTTCAAAACAATGGGTCTAAACAAAATAACAATTAATTTTTCTTTTCTACAAAATGCCAGGCTAGCGTGCTCCTAGATGTCAACTACCATGCCTTCTCTCTTGACCACACTCTTTCTCTCTGTTGAAAAGAATAGACAGATGACATTTTTAAATTGGCCCCATAATCTAACATGGTGGCTCCTGCCCCAATATGATTTCCTTGGAACTCTCAAGGAACAAAAATGGAAGGAGAAGGGTATGCTTCCTAAAACACACTTCCTTGTAGTTACACAGATTTCCCCCTTGGATTTCTTGGGTCACACATTTGATTTGTAGCTACACTTACCTTCAAGGAATTCTGAGAAATGCATGTTTTATTTTACAAGAATTTCAGCCATAGCCCAGGCTATGGTGTTGATGTGTATAATGAAGAAGGACACAGTCTCTTTCCTCCTCTCAGTTGGCCTTGAGGTTCCTGAGCTTCAGCTGATGGTAAAAGTGCACTTTGCCATGCGTTCATAAAGTGGGCCAGTAGGAAACAGTAAGAACAAATGAAGTCAATTAATTCTTGAAAATGTAAGAGAAGATAGAGCTTCCATTGCTCCTCCTCATCAATTTGGAATGCCTTCAGGTAGGACCCAAGCCAAGGGTGTCCTGAGATAAGGCACTCTGATGGTAGCAAAGAATTGATGGCAAATACTCAGTGTTCTTTCTCAAAAACAGACATGATTTTTAACCCCAGAATAAAGCAAGGGTTTTGTTTTCTTTCATTCTTTCTTTCTTTGGGAGAAAGGGGAGGAAGACATTAACATCATGGATCATCTTTGGAGTTGGAGATGCTTTCTGCTCTTGTTATACCGACTTAGAAATGCCCTCGGACTCAGGGCCTTATATAATACTGCATATAAAATACTTAGAAAATACTGCATCAGAGAAATATTTAGAGTCCAGATTTTTTTATTTTTACAGAAAAATTTAGAGGATGGTGCACTGTCCCACTATAAAATTTAGAAATTCCCACTCCCTAATGTTCCTGTGGTCAGATAGGTCATAGGTCCCAGGGAAGAACCCAGTACTATTATTCTGCTAAGTAGATACAGTCTTAAAATAGCCCCTGTCCATTGCAGCATTATTTGTAATAGCAAGAACCTGGAAACAACCTAGATGCCCCTCAACTGAAGAATGGATTAACAAACTGTGGTACATCTACACAATGGAATACTACTCAGCACTAAGAAAAAAATGATATTCTAAAATGTACAGGCAAATGGATGGATTTGCAGAATATCCTCCTGAGCAAGGTATCACAAACCCAGAAAGATAAGCAGGGGATGTACTCAATCATTAGTGGACTCTAAACAAAAAAACAAAAGCAAGGCATGTCCAAGCTGCAAACCACAACCACTGAACAGCTTGGGATCTGAAACACCTTGGATCCCACTCCCTCTAGAGGAACACTTGACTCAGTCTTGATGTTGGGGTGAGGAAACTGGATCTGCCAGGAGTGGATGCTGAACTGAGCAATATTGGAACCTTGGAACCTCATGCCCTTGCTGGGGAGGAGATGGGAAGATATGGAGAAGAGAGAGTGACTGGAGGGTATGGGAGGGGGAAGGGACCTTGAATAAGGATATATACGGATAGAAAATGTGACCTTATTCACAATAAAAAAAAGTGTAACAAAACAAACATCCCCCAATGACTTATTGCTCCACTCATAGATCAGAGTGTCTTTCATCCCAGAACAAAGAAGTTTCTCCTTTTAGTAGATGGCAACTGACACAGACCCCCAAATAGTCATGGTACAGAGGCTAGGAGATGATTGTGTGCTTAGCCCTAAACGGGATGTCCATATCAAACCCCTCACTCCAAGACTCATGGATCTTTATAAAAGATGGAGATGAAGGACTGTAAAATCCAGAGATGCTGGATGAAGACTAACTGGGCAGCAGACACACTGATGATGGGAAATGAAAAGGTATCTCAGAGTTGGGTGGGAAGGGATGGGAGCATAAAGAAGGTGGCTGCTGGAGGGGTTACAGCTGGTGAATGTGTTCAAAATACGTAGTAGGAAATTCTCAAACATTTGTTAAATAGTTTTAAGAAAGAAAACCTCCAGTACCATGTTGCAATTGTGGAGTTTCTTTTGTGCCTCAATGAAACTAAACATGAAAGTGGATGCTGGCTAAAGACAAAACCTTGGCCTTTATCCTGCCCTGTGAATTTTTTAAAGTTCTTTTTATTTTACAATAAACTAAAAATAAATTATATTTATGGAAGCAAGGCTACAGTTCAATGATAGCATGTACAAGATCCTAAATTCAATCCCTGACACCAAAATATTATATATAGAGAAGTATTGCTTAAAATAAAAGATATCAATTTAAACTCACAATGCATTAAAAATGATGAGAATTGTCAATTAATATTCCTTTAACCAAATACAGTTGATTTACTAATTGATTATATTATTAGGTAACTTAATGTCTAATCTAAATTTGTCTAAGAATTTCAATAATTTTTAAGTCCTCCTTTTTATTGAGGAAGAATTTAAAAGTTATTGAATTCTTATGGATGGTGGGTGTTTTCTGGGCCTGGGCTATCACCAAGAGTCAGGTCTAGGTCCGAGGCCCTGAAGCAGCCGAGGGGGGTCTGTGTTGATGCCTGTGGCTCTGTCGTCGCTGAGGGCCATGCAGAGGCTTGTAGTCTTATCTAATGTTAGTATTTGAATGTCACACTGCTGAAGGGGTCATGTCAATGGGTGGCCTGCACCATCACCTGGGATCAAGGTGATATCCTTGCTCAGGCTGCTGCTGAGGCTCATGTCTGGGTCTGTGGTCTTACCATAGTTACAGTCTGTGTTGATATCCCTGGTTCATGTTGCCACCAAGGTCACATGGATGCCCAGGGTCTCTGCTGCAACCTGTGAACATATTGATGTCTGAGGACTGTGCTGATGGTGGGGCCAAGGCAATTTGAGTGGCCAGTGTTGTCATCTGGGGCTATGGTATTGTCCAGATCAGGGTTGCTATTGAGGAACTTGTCTTGGTCTATGATCCTGCTGCAGCTGGGGTTTGTGATGATGTCCCTGTATTAGCACAGGAATCATTGTCTTGTGCTGTGCTGAGCAAGCCCCACACTTCACTGACCCTGGGAGAGCTGGCCCTGACCTTCCCTGGATATTGCAGCAGGGAAGCGGTTCTCCCTCTCCACTCCCCTAGGCTCCCAATCCCACCCTGCATTCAGGAAAGATGGACCCACTCCTCAACACAAGCATGTGTTGATCAGCACTAGTGCAGATCCTGTTGTTAGGGAGCACAACTGAACCAACACTGGGGGTATGAGATCAGAACAGGTGACTGCCCCCCATATGTCCCCTTGTGAGTGGAGCTGGGTCTGATGGTGTGGATGACCTAGATCTGAGGACCTGAGAGCAAGAGAACTGACCCTACATTGAGTGAGCAAGCCAAGGCAGTGCTGGAGAGCTTGCCCAGGTAGTAACAATTGAGAAAAGCTGGTGGGCTGACCAACCCAGCTTCCGACTTCCCAGGCTTAGAACCTCGGATGGCTGTGGGTTGGTGCACCCCAGCATCTGCCTTATCTATGAACCATTGGAGCATGTGAGGGGTATGAAACTATAAACTCCAAACAGCAGGATCTCCATGACACAGGACAAAAACAGGACATCCAAGAGAAGCCCAGCAAGAGCCCTTTGTTGATGAGTGGAAGAACTCAGAGGCCTCAAGCTAACTCAATGACTTATGACAATGAGCACTTATGAGTAAAGATGGACCAATGTGACTATGTGACTATGTGACTATTTACTATGTGACTCAATGGACCATACTTCCAGACCTTTCTCTTTTTCTTTTCTTTTCTTTTTCTTTTTTTAATTTTTTTTTTGGTTCTTTGTTTTGTTTATGTTTTGTTTTTGCTTTGTGGAAAGGTTACAAAGGCAGAGGGCTGATATGGGGGACAGGGAGGTAAGTAGGATCAGAATGCATGATGTGAAATCTACAAAGAATCAACAAAAATCAAAAACAATTCCTATAGATAGCTAAAGGCTTCACATCTACATATACAATGTTTGTTTTGGTCCCATGGTAATTAGCTCATAAAAGATACGGTTTTGAATAGTTTACATTAATCTTAATGAGATCTATGTAGTAATTGGAGAGCTTGCTCCAGTGTAAGGAAAGCTTATGGTATGTCCTATTCATCTGAGTGTGTAGCACACACATGGCATTTATGTGTCATGTCTGCTCCTGCAGTTTGCTTCTAGGCAAGCTTCTTCCCAGAATTCCTTTGGTGTCCTGTTCATCAGTCTGGGGGTGAAGCAGAGAAGCAAGCTGTCATAGGGTCTGATACTGACTCAAATGTTGTCATCCCCAAGGGGAATTGAACTGGTAAAGACTTCTGGCTTGTCCCAGACAATGTGAATGACCTCTATCTGTGAAAAATGACCAAGCAGACCTATGAGACTTATTCAATGGATGTTTGGTCTTTCTTTGAATTGAAACTTTTTGATATGTATTACTTGTGTTATTCTACCTCACATTGTGTTAAAATAGGTTGAGGGAAAAAGAATTGCATTTTGCCAGAAGACAATAAATTGGCAGAAGCCAATTAGAGATAAAGAGGAAATCTGAGAGAATTCCAAGTGCTTGGAATTTAAATAATATACTCTATAAAATCCTTAAGTTATTGAAAAGATTATATTCAAAATTTCAAACTGAACACTAGATGTGACAGGTTCAGGCATTGTTAAGTGAGACTAAAAGACATGGCTTTGAGGGCTTGAGGACCCTGGATGGGGTGTGGCCAGCTCCTTTTGAAGGCCAGTTGCACTGTGCCTACCTTTCCTGTTTGTTCCTCACATTCTCAGAGAGAGGATTGCTGCCGCTGCATGGGGCGTTTCAACCCTCCAGAAATTGCCCTAAAGTTCAATCTTGTAGCAGTGAGTGTTTCATAAAAACCCCTTAATAAACATTAATCCTTTTATATAATCAATTGCCAGTGAATAATTCATACAGTACACTGGTATAACACATAAATCCCTCAAATTAGCAGACCTCAACTACAACAGCACTTGGAAATAATTCATTTAAAATATATTTATTAGAAAACACAGATGATCAAAAACAAATTAGCGCTGTACCCAAAAAATTGTAAACAATTAACAAAGTAATTAACAAAGGAAATAGTAAAGTCAAGAAGAGAACAATCCATGAAAGAGTGGATAAATGCTCTTGCCACCAAGTCAGTTGGCTTAAGAGTGTGGAGTACAAATAGGGTAGATCATGTCTATATCTGTGGGAGTCATGTCTATATCTCTGACTCCAGGTTGTGGCTTGATTCCATCTTGACTCAAGGTCAGAGTCCAAGTTTGTTTTGCTTCTCAAGGCTGAATTACAGGATGTTTGGCCAAAGGAGTGATTATTAGATTTCTTACTTTTCCGCAGTATAGCAGGATGCTTTGCCATAAGGCATGGTTACTAGATGTTTTGTGAATTAAGGAGGGTGTTTACACTTGTCTGAACCTTAAACCATGGTGTTCTTAAAAGACCTCCCCTGCGTGGGTATAAAGAGACCCTGAGAAATAAACTTGGGGTGCCCTTCCAACTCTATTTCCTGTCCCCTTCTACTTTACTGTCTCTGATTTTTCTCAATCCTCACTTCCCCATATCAAGACTGTTTAAAAAGAGCTTGGGATCAGAAACACCCTGGACTGCCCCTTCGAACCCCACTCCAACTATAGGAACACCAGACTCACTCTTGAGGGAGGGGGGACAAAACTGGATTTGGTCAGGAGTGGAGACTGATCCAAGCATTATTGGGTCAGTGGGACCATAGGACTGTCTGCTCCCTGCCCAGGGAAGGGATGGGAAGTTGCAGAGAAGAAAAATGTCAAGGTGTGGTGGGAGGGGGAAGGGACCTTGAATAAGGATATACAGGGATGGGACAAAAAAAAATTCAGAGGGAAAGCTGAACACATAGTAAATATATGTGTAGCAATCTTATTTGCATTACCACCCTTGATAAGCCATGCTTATGATTCTTATCCTCTTCATAGTTATTGTTAACTTTTCCTCATTTTAAATTCATGTTACTTTTTTTTTTTGTTAAATACAAAATAAAGAAGGAAAAAAAAAAGACTGTTTAAAAAGACTAGGTGAAACCCTACATGTACCCTACCTGGTGGTATGAATAAAAATGGACCCTACAAGTGTCTGCTGGCAAGTATATACACATGAACACACACACATGCACAAATAAATACATAAATAAATGTAAGAAAATTAAAATATATGAACTAACCTTATGTAATAGTGCATTAAAATTAATAAACCATGAACAAGGGTTACCCTAGAATGAAAATAATTTAATATCTGAAATATCTGTGTCTATAATCTTACATGTTATCTTAATAATGTTTAGTCATATTAACAGACCAAATGAAAGAGATCAGTAAATTCTAAAAGCCATTTGTCCAATTCAACACTTAATGATGAAAACAGAAGGATTTTGCAAGTCACTGAAGGTTATATCAGAAACCTGCATCAAAGAGGTTATACACAGAGGATATTTTACACCGAGACTGAGTTCCCATCCCAGGGCATGACTAAGCCTTCAGCGCAGAATCTGAACTCTATAGTACTTCTAGATGCAGTAATAAATCTATAGAGGGACACCACATATCATGTAAAACACTCCTGCACACAGATACACACCTAACATCAGACACAGAAGGATGTTATTTTATCTTGATTTCTCCAGATAAAAGAGAAATCAAGTAAGAAAAGTCAGCTTTGATTGTGTGCCAGGAACCTGTGGATTATGATTAACTCAGCCTTGTGCGCATGAAGTGAAATAGAAAGAAGTTGACAAACCAGCAAAGGTTGGGAAATCTTCAACTTCCAAATCAGTGGAGTCAGCTTCAAGATTGCCAAGTGTAGAGCTTGTCTTCTCCCTGGTGCTCCCTCCTGCACCAGTGGCCCAGTGATCTGCAGACTATGCTCATGAAAACATCTGGATCTGGGCTTTCTTCTGCATTTCTTAGCATCCACCACTGCCTTTGTTAGTTACACCACATATTTGACTCAGTCACCTACACGCTTTACTTGACCAACGATCTCTGATGGCGTTAGGTTTTTGTTGGTCCGTAGATAAATGTGATCCATCTTTTGCACAAGCAAATTTATTTTGTTTGTGTTTGGAGATGTTTTCACATAGCTCAGTCCAGACTTGAACTTGCTTCTATAGCCAAGGATATTTTTGAATTTCTGATTTTCCTGCCTATACTTCCCCAATGCTGAGATTGCAGGCATGTACCATCACACTCAGTTTTCTGAAGTGCTAGGGATCACACCTAGGACTCTTGGCATGCTAGGCAACTGTACTAACTACTAATGATGCATACTAAGTGATGCACTAAGCCATCATTGCTCACAGAGGCTTTTTGTTTGGTTGGTATTTGTTTTTTAATTAAGCAACTGTTAGTATTCTTTTCTCTGAGAGAGCAGACAGTGAAGAAGTAATTGTTTTTAAACCTGTACATGGGGCAATTTAAAAATGTGAAATAGATTTAGAATTCTATTTTTAACTGGTGTGCAGAGAAAAGAGAAGGGCCATAGTCATACTCTCCTAAAAACTTCATGCTTATTTCAAAAAGGAGAGAAAGAAGATTTAAGAGCCCAGGCTTGAGTAAAACATTATTTGAATTCCAGCTGTGGATTTAAATTTCCTGGGCAGCCATTGCTTTGTCTATACAGAGGAGAGGCATTGTCTGCATGATCGATGACAGGAGGAAGAAACAAAATGCTGCATGTGAAGAGCTTGGCTTGGTGTTCAGCACACAGTGCATGCAGATAAGGCAGCTGAAACTGTGGCCTTCATTCATTACTGGACTTTCCTATTGCAGGTTCTTCTAACACCATTGCCCTCTGTGGCACACCGACAAGGATAAGGGACAAAGTGGTATTTCTAAGACAATCCTGAAAGAGGGGGGAAGCACACTTTATTTCACACCTACTACCTCTAGAGCAGTGGTTTTCAACCTTCCTGATGCAGCAACCCTTTAATACAGTTCCTCATGTTGTGGTGACACTCCACTATGAAATTATTTTTGTTCCTACTTCATAACTGTAGTTTTGCTACTGTTATGAATCATAATGTAAATATTTTTGGAGATCAAGGCTTGCCAAAGGAGTTGCTACCCACAGGTTGAGAAACATTGCTCTAGAGGGCTACTGGAATCAGAGAATGTAAAACACAATAGAGTGCTACTCAGCAGTAAGAAACAATGATATCCTAAAATTTGCAGGCAAATGGATGGCTTTGGAGAATATCCTCATGAACAAGGTATCACAAACCCAGAAAGATAAGCAGGGGATGTACTCACTCATTAGTGGACTCTAAACAAAAAGCGAAGCATATCCAAGCTGCAAACCACAAACATTGAACAGCTTGGGATCTGAAGCACTTTGAACTGGCATTTTGGAGCCCATTCCCTCCAGAGAAACACCTGACCCAGTCTTGATGTGGGGATGAGGAAGGTGGATTTGCCTGGAGTGGATGCTGAACTAAGCTACCTTGGGATCTTGGGACCTTGGGACCTCCTGTCCTTGCAGGGGAGGAGATAAGGAGATGCGGAGAAGAGTGACTTGTAGGGGCGGGAGAGGGAAGGGCATATGAACAAGGGGATACATGGATAAAAAATGAGACTTTATTAATAATAAAAAATGAGAAAAAAGAGATACCATGTCAAATGATAGTAAATAAATAAACAAAAATGAATGCACGAACATCTAATGTAGACATTTATCTTTATAATAAACTTGGGAGGTCTCTATGTAAGTTAAAAAAAAAAGTCAAGATCATGAACTCGCAACTTACTAGAGGACAGATAATGAGACATACAAGGAATCCTTTTAAACAAAAATTATTCTTATGACGTTGATATTCTTGGAATTCAGGAGAAATTGTACTATGGAGATTCAGAGACTCCTAAACAATAGCCCTAGCCCATATTTTAAAGACAAAGAAACTGAGGCATGGGAGGAAGCAGTTGTTTGTCCAATGAGAAATTAATCTATGTGTTTTGAATCTCAAACTTGGAATGTTGTTTTTCTTTCTTGGCAGATACTTGGTTATTAGGTCCAAGAATTGTGGGAGGGGATGGGGTGGATTTCCAGCACTTTCTATTATTGGCCTGTTTCCTCACAGCCCATTAACTTTGCCAGGGTAAATATTAAGCAGGCTTTGAGCCCTTGATGCCCCTGGCTTTTTGCATCTTTCAGAAACCGACCTTCCTGTGTTTTTACACTTTGTTTTTCCTGCTAGCAATGAATCACTCACCTCCGTCTCTTCCTCTGCATTGACTTCTTTCTGTCTTTTTGGAGACTACTCAGTTCCACCAGCTCACTTCTAGCTCATCTTTCCATTTTCCTTTCCCCAGGCTTAGTCTTGTCTGAACTTTCTTATTTTGCTTGACTGCTCGAATGGTGAGCTGCTTGCTGGCAGGGAGATCACGTGTTCCCTTTGTAGTCCCAGTGCCTAGGACACTACCAGGAACACAGAACAAATGCTCAATAGTTGTCTCTTGTTACACTTTTGAGACAGATGTTTAAAGATTATCTTCCATTTGTCCAGTGTTTGTCTATGTGGCAAGAACTGTACTGACTGACGTTTAATGCATCACCCCATTCTTATTATTGAAGTAGCTGAAATATCTTAGCAAGTCGGCCCTTCTGTCCTCTCTACAGAGTCTCCAGCCATCATGTAAGTATCTAAACCTGGCTGGATTCCATCCCCAGGGACCATGCCTTCACTTTTTAGCAGCTGTCCTCAGTGCCACAGGCCACAGTGTTATCTGCTGTGGTTTTCTGAAGAATGCCAAGAAAACTGACTTCTTTGGTGGTTTATAAAGAGATAGTTGAGGGTGAATAACATTTAATTAAGGATCCTGGCTCTATGTTTATGCTGCCAGGGGATGACCATTCTTAACTATTATCAGCAGGCTATCCCTGGTTCCTTTCAGTGCAGAGAATCTATACTCCAGGCACCCCAATGTTTCAGCAATATCAAACCTGTCTAAGTTCCATTATATAAGAGGTCTGGACTTTCTGTCTTCTACTCTTGTCCAGGGCAGTCTGTCAATTGAGTCCTGCTGTGGCTGCCACACCTTCCAATATGCCTCCCTTTGAGGCAGCCCAGGACTGGTGACCTGGAGTTGGATATGGGCGTCTCTTGCTTACACATCACTACGTCAGGACAACGCCCACTGGAAGAGTGACCTTGCAGGCTGCAACAGGAGACACCCATTGAAACCTCTCCTCTCCTGTCCTCCCTAGATCAAGGTTAAAACCACCAGCCTCACATCCTGAGAGCAAACCTTTCAGAGCCTGCTGCCACAAGCTAGAGACCTCACTCATTGGGAGCCACCATGTCCGCTGTGGTCCTGGAGAACCCAGTCCTGAGCAGAAAGCTCTCAGACTTTGGACAGGTGAGCCTGCTGAGCCTCCACAGCTGGGAGAGAATTGGTTCCCAAGATAGGAAAGCAGACTTGGAAATACTAGTATTTCTTAAAGCCACTAAGAAATATGAATTTATTTAAAGATGATAAAAATGCCCAGGAAGTCAACTGACAAGACTGTTCTGTTCTGTTCATATCTTGGGGATATGATGGCCAGAGTGGCTACCACATCTTTGTGTTTTTAGATAAGTCATTGGCTTCATGTGTTACCTGTTTTACCTTCTGAAAGGAAAGTGCTGGTTCTTAATCATCTGGGGTAGCAGTCCTGCTATATCTCTTCAGTGATATCCATAGAATTCTTTCTTCTGGGTATTGAAATGATGAGAATGTAAAAAAACTACCCTTTCTTAGCTTTCAGAAGATGATGTAGCAAGAAAGGAATTTTGGGACTTACTCAGATATAACAAGGGAGAAAAGAAGGCGAGAGGGAAATACATAGGAGTTAGCCTTAAGTCTGAGCATGTCTGGGGAATTATGCTGAAAGTAGAAGGAATCTCCCCAGGCAGCTCTTGTAAACACGGTCTTTACTGTGATTTCTGTACTTGCCCCAGGCGGGAAATCACAGTTAACACTGAGATTCAGTCCTTGGAGGTGATGGATTCACAGGTAGCTGCTGCATGGGATCCTAAGAAACTGTTTCCAGAGAGCTGAGTAGTTCAGAACAGTGGAAGAAACTAGATGTCTCAGAATAACTTGGAATAATGAGATAGACTGGAGAATTCTGTAGTTGTCAGCATTCCCTGGACCAGAGGAGACACTTATGAGCTCCTACTCTGACAGGAGGGAGGATTGAGGGGCTCCTGTAGTCAGAGGCTTTGTGTGAGGAAGGTTGGTATGAGGGACGGGCAGCCAGTCCATAGATCCTGACTCTACTCTGTTCTAGACTCCTGTGTAGTTGGTACAGACTCTTGGCCATCTGGGGAGCTTAAGCCAGTGATCTGGGGGTGAAGAATGAGGGGGAAGAGATCTTACAGCTCTATTTATAAGACTCTTAGGTGATTGTGAACCCACAAATTGTCCCTTCCAATAACAGGGACACTAGAAGAGAATCCAAACATGTCCTGGTACATCCTAAGCATAAGAAGCAGAGCATTTTTCTTAAAAAAAAAAAAAAAAAAAAGAAAAAAAAAAGAATAAAAACCCCCATATATTCTAGAGTGAAGGTGAAAATTAAAAAATGCCTATACATATTTTACTACAATTTCTAGATGATTTAAAACTATCAATGTGTATTCATTTGGCCAAAGTTGATTTATTTGTTCAAAGAATGTCTTGAAGAGCAGGAAAAACAGGTAATAAGGCAGATGCTGTGCCTGGTGTTGTTTGCTCATGGGAAATCCTCTACACATACAGTCAAGACACCTGTGTTGTACTCTTAGGTGACAGGTGACTTAAGCAATGATTTGTGAAGTCATTTGGTGGGAAAGAGGGATCTATAAAATTGAGGTGGGATGCTGGAGTAGGTTAGTATTTACCGTGTCTTCTAGCTCCTTCCGTCTGCAGCAGGGACATTTTTATGTGTTATTTTTTTTCATTTAAAAGGGTTTTACCATGTATACCACTGCTGGCCCTCCCTTCCCTCCACCTAGTCCTCCCAAGTCCTCCCTCAGCCTCCTCACCCAGGCCACCCTTCCATTCCTCATGGAGGGCAAGGACTCCTCAAGATGGGTCAGTTCAGTCTGGCATGTTCATTTGTTGTAGGTACAATTCCCTCACCCCAGTATTAAGGCTGGGTTAGATGTTCCGCTGTAGGGAATGGGCTTCAAGATGCCAGTTCATGCACCAGGAACATACTCAGATCCTACTGCAAGAGGCTCCACAAACTGCCCAAGCCATTTGACAGTTATCTACCTTTGGAGGGTTTAGTTCCTTTCCATGAAGGTTCTTCTGTGGTTGTTTCTGATTCAATGAGCTCCAGTCAGCTGTCTCTGTGGGTCTCCTCCTCATGATCCAGATCCATTTGTTCATACATGCTCTCCTCTCTCTTTTTTTCAGCTTGACTAGGAGCTTGTCCTGGTGCTTAGCTATGGATCTCTACGTCTGCCTCTATCCATTGCTGGATGAAGGTTCTATAATGACACTTAGGGTGCTCATTCATTTGATTATAGGGAAGTCCTGTTTAGACACCCTCTCTACTATTGCTTGGAGTCCTAGCAAGGGACATCTTGTGTGTTCTTGGAGGTTTCCTTAGCACCTGGTTTCTTTCCAACCCCACAGTGACTCTCTCTATGAAGATACTCAT
This sequence comes from Sigmodon hispidus, assembly GCA_004025045.1. Lineage (NCBI taxonomy): Eukaryota > Metazoa > Chordata > Mammalia > Rodentia > Cricetidae > Sigmodon > Sigmodon hispidus. The sequence goes on from PVIH01000190.1 coordinate 356,023, forward strand.
TTATTTCTGTCTCCCCCTTTGTTGCTTCTCTCATGATTTGTTCCCACCTCTCCTTGGTCGCTACCTGTTATGGTCCTAATTTACTCAGGAGATCTTCTCTATTTCTTCTTCCCAGGGGGAATCCCTGGATGTCTCTCTTAAGATTCTTCTGTTCCCAAACTGTTCAGAGGTTGTGGTTTGCAATCTGGATATTCTTTGCTTTTTGTCTAAAATCCACTTATGAGTGTGAACATACCATGTTTATCTTTCTGGGCCTGTGTTACCTCATTCAGGATGATACTCTCCAAATCCATCAATTTGCCTGAAAATTTTAGGTTGTCATTTTTTTTTCTTGCAGAGTAGTATTCCATTGTGTATATGTATACAATTTGTTAATTCATTCTTCAGTTGAGGAGCATCTAGGTTGTTTCCAGGTTCTGGCCATTACAAATAATGTTGCTATGAACATAGTTGAGCTAATGCCTTTGGAGTGCGAATGTGCATCTGTAGGGTATATGCCCAATAGTGGTATTGCTGGATCATTAGGGAGATTGAGTCCCAGTTTTCTGAGGAACTGACATACTGCTTTCCAAAGTGGCTTGTAGTTTACACTCCCACCAGCAATGAATGAGTATTCCCCTTGCTCCACATCCCCTCTAGCATAGGCTATCATCTGTGTTTTTGATCTTAGCCATTCTGACAGTGTAAGGTGGTATCTTAAAGTTGCTTTAATTTTCATTTCTCTGATGGCTAAAGATGTTGAGCAATTCTTTAAGTGTCTTTCAGCTATTTGTAATTTCTCTGTTGAGCTCTGAACCTGATTTTTAATTGGATTATTTGGGGTTTTGGCCTTTAATAAATGTGAAATGTAATTATTTTCAGAGACAACAGAAGGCATTTATGTTCACCACATGGCAAAAAGGAATCTGGGTTTATTTCTGAATGCTTTGTTCAATGATCAAAGTTTCTCACTCTTTGATTTCTGGTTCTTTTCCTCGCATGGTTTCTTCCGAGACAGTTTTGGAGCTACTTTTGCTTGTAAGTCAATTCCCATTTTAGAATCAAGTAATACAATCTGTGCCAATAAAAATACACCATGAAAGAGATTTGTTTATGGGCCTGGGAATGGCTTGGTGAACCTGGAATTCAGATCCACTAGGACCCAAACCATCTCACAAACTTCTCTGGGCTCCTGTTCATGTAAAGCCCTTCATGTTTTGAAAAGAAGGAGCCACTGTATCAGCTGAGCCTGTTATTGGGAAGCAGAGTAATAGTGTTGAGATCACTGAACCTGGTTTAAAGAACAGGATTTGTTATGTATTAGCTGGACAAGTCACTTGACCTATCTCACACTATGTCTTCATTTTCAAACCAGCAGCATCTCCCTCACAGCTCTTGTGAGGATCAAGTGGCCCATTTCAGGCAAACCATTCAGAGTGGTAGCTGCTATGAATGACAACATGTACTGAGTGTAAAAGGACATGGTTTGGTTCCTGTAAATAAGTGGATGCCCATTTGGGGCAGACAGGGTATTGTCACTAACAACAGCAGAGTAGAGCCATGTTATGTCATAAATGCAAATTCACAAATAGTTGCAGAAGTTATGATTTAAGAACAATGGTGGCATATATTTATTATCAGTGATTTTGAAATTGTTCATGGTTAAAGTTCATTTACAATGATTTTAATAATGAATGACGTGGGAAAAACCCTGTTAGGACAGAATCATTGTGGAGCACTCAGAGCTTTTTTCATGTGATGGCAATGGGGACAACAGAAAATGACTTGTCTTGAGAAAATGACAATGGACTCAATGATTGCTAGACACACACAGGAAAGGGGCGGTGGAGGTCGACACCCTGGTTTCTATCGCAGATATTTTGAACTCTAAAGTAGCATGTTTTGATGTGGACCAGGAATGCTTCACTTTTTTGGAGGCCAAGAGAAAAGTGAACAAAAACAGGGAACCCATATCAAGCTCATCTGTATGTGTGGCAGGCTTTAGAAAAGAGAGAGGGAAAACTGAAGCAGGCTGTAGGTCATGGTATGTGTGTGTGTGTGTGTGTGAGAGAGAGAGAGAGAGAGACAGAGACAGAGACAGAAGAGACAGAAAGACAGACAGAAAGAGACAGAGAGAAACAGAGACAGAGACAGACATACAGAAAGACAGACACAGAGCGAAAGCATTCATGTGTAGGCAGTGGCACAAGTGCTTATGAGCCACAGGACAACTTTGAGAGTCATTTCTTTGCTATTTTCCTCCTTATTTGACTGACAGGGGTCTCACTGGCTTGCCATACAGCTAGCTGGGATGGCCAGAGAGCATCAGGGAGTCACCTGGTTCCATCTCTATGGTCTTGGTATTAAAGTCTCCTGCCTGGGCTATCACTATAACAAGAATTACTTAATCTTTCTAAGCCTGAATCATTGAAGGAAAGGACTTGGTGCACAATAAAAACCTATCTCCCCTACTGTTTTCAAAGCTAAATGAGATTTTCCAAATCAAGTATATATATATATATATATATATATATATATATATATATATATATATATGCACACCATGTGCATGCAGGAGCCCACAGAGACTTTAGATTGCCTGGAACTGGAGTTACAGATAGTTGCAAGCCACCCTGTATATACTAGGAATTGAACTTAGGCCCTTCTAATAGCGACAATTACTCTTAACCACTTGCCATCTCTCCAGCCAATAGGGCACATGAACAGGACAATCCTCTAATTTACTTGAAGGAACCTATAATCCAACTTGCTATGAATTTGGTACTTCCAGCTTCATTAAGATTCTGGGGGAAAATCTGAATTTTCTGAAGTTACATATTTTTGTCCTAGGAGTCTCCAGTCCTCTCAATCTTATTATTCTGAGTCCCTGACAGGAATCTTACCTCCATTGCCTTCTGTCCCTGAGATGATGAAATAACCACACCATTAACTTAATTAGTTTGCTGATGAGACAGTGATTGTTCACAACTTCTTCTCCATTCTAGGGACATGCTGTATATTGGGGAGGTGCATACAGAATGTTGTGAATTATCTTAAAACTTAAGAAAATGCCTTAGCAAACATTTATTTCAGTTTCTCATGTTTCCTCATGAAAGGCACCCCTTATCTGATAATAGTAATTTCATTATTCTATGTACAATGCCAATTAATATTCTCTTTAAACTTATATTTTCTATTTTCAACATTTGGATATTATTCTTACTGTTATTTTATAGGCAAGGAAGTGAGGTAAAGTAATCTGCTCAAAATGGTTCTGGTGGTAACTAGATGAGAGAGAACATCACCCAGGCCTTTGGATCCACAGCCTGTGAATCCTATGAATGTCCCATTTGAATGTTTGCTGCCAATGGGTTTCTCAGTGTTTTTTA